>JABBWA010000175.1:0-105534 GCA_016628065.1 Suillus lakei
CGAGAATCTGGCGGTGCCGGCGACAATCAACCAGCTGGAAACCTACTACCTACCGCTGGAAGCTCACCATTGTTTATCAAGCTATCCAGGCATCATCATCAATTTAGCTCATTATCTTGAACAGCATCGAGGTGACCCAGCTGTTGTGGTAAGATATGTTTTCGTGTGATGACATATTCAATAATATCACCTGACAGGACTTCATTCCGAAAATAAAAGACCATCTCCTTTCCCGGTTGCTGGGTGTAGAATACGACGGCGACGAACGAGACTTCACTGATGCTGAACGAAATGACGTGCGCTTTATCAACAATCTGAACAGCGTTTTCCAACCTAAACGCTTCCAAATCAATTACACAACATACGATGTCCGTAGGGATCAAGACACGCTGAGACCTGGACATGGCTCTACAGTGATGACGTTGTCGAGAGAACACGATGGGGGCACTCACCCTTTTTGGTATGCACGGTGTTGGGCGCATTCTGTATCAAAGTTCTCCATGTTGGCCCAAACCCCGTAACCACCTCACCTCAGTCCATGGAGGTTTTGTGGGTGCGATGGTTCGGTGTGGTGCCACAGTACCACTGGGGCTTCCGAAAAGGCCGCCTCCCCAAAATTGGATTTATCCCGACTCACCCGCTGCCTTCGGGTTTCTTGACCCATCGCTAGTGATCAGGGCATGCCACCTTATCCCTGCTTTCGCTGACCATCGCACGGATGACCTTCTCAGACACGGTCCCTCTGTTGCAAGATTGCCTGGTGAGATTGACGACTGGACTTCATTTTACGTCAACATGTGAGATTCATCTTGCTTCATACTCATATCCTCACTATAACTCACAGTTTCACCGATAGAGACATGTTTTGTCGTTTCGCAGGGATAGGTGTCGGTCATGAAGTTCAATATGACTCATTGAATATTGTCCATCCTGACCATACAGCAGGGAGCGGAAGTACTGGTGTTAATCATGCGGAAGTCCCAGATGATGATGAACCTGATGAAGCCATCGCAGAGGGGCTCGACAATGCCAATGTCGACTTCGGAGATGAGAGCCAGAATGAAACCGGATATGATGAAGACCTGGATGACGACAAAGATGAAGATGACCAGATTATTGAAGATTGCGACAGTGATGTAGATGACTCGGATCATAGCAGCGACTCTGAGGATGAGGATGAGGGGCCTGCATTCAAATTTTGATGCTGATTATTCTCACTCGCACTCTTTGTTTGTTTATTTGCTTGTTCATTCATCTGGACCCTTCATATTTGTAGTAAAAACGAGTACACAGGCACCCAACCTTTGCATGCGCTCTTCGCCGGCTAATTGTCATGGTGATAACTTGGGTGATGTCTGCACTACACATGCTTGAGTACACTGACACGAAGGCGAAGGCAATTGAGGCTGACATGAAGTGACTGATGCCAATCCTCCTCAATTGAAACAAGAAGCTCGGCGCGACGCGTCCTCGCATATTGATTTTATGTGGACACGACGGACCCGGTGCACTAGCCCTCCAGATGCTTGTTCGTGCTGGGTGGTCTGTCTGGGTTAGTTCGTTATGATAATAATTGACTTGTACTATTCATATATATAGGGTATACCGCAATTGCAGGGCTGGTCTATGTAAACAGACAGACTATGATAACATGCAACTTGAAGTAGTAGCAAGGTCCATCTAAGTCATTGCACCGCATTATATCTCCTAGCCCCAATGGTGGACTTGAGCAGATGGTGTTGCATCCTAGAAGGTGTCTGTACCTATCATATAATGGTTATAGCTTGTGATAGTCTATGTGCGGGCGCCGCAATCATGATCATCGTTGCGAGTGAGATATAAACTTTGGGCAGTTTTATGTTTGTCTGGCATTGTAGATCTAATGAGACTATCCGGCGAGGTTTTTTCTGCAGGAATTGATACCGTGAAATCATTTATACTAAGAATGGTAGAAACCTAGGCATCTGATTATTATTTGATACACCTTTATAATGGCATACCAAGTGCGGAATTAAGGAGAAAATTTATCAAAGGGTGATAATATTACACGCGTTTGATAGACTGCTGTACTACCCTGCCATGATCAAACAGAATTGATTAAAATTGTAATTTAAGTATTGTCATATCGAGCTAAGTGAATTTCAGTGATGCAGGGTGCTCAAGCGGCTCGCCAATGGGTTCGAACGTGGTCAGATCAAAGAACCGCGTCGTGTTGTCGACTGACGTGGTGGCAAATTTGGTGCCATTGGGAGCAATGGCAAGTGAGAGGAAGAGTTGGTTGTGCGCGTCAAACTGTTTGATAACGTCCAATCCATTGGCAACATCCGAGATTCGGATATCTTGGTGATTTCCACTAACGAGACGGAGACCATCTGGAGTGAAAGCGACTTGCCATGCTCGCTGTTCTATCTCCAGAAGTTTTTCTCCAGTTGCTGCATTCCAAACGATGATGTGTTTATTCCGTGCCTACTGCAAGTTTCCTCCCATCCGGGGAATAGGTCACCGAGTTTGCCTTGCTGCCTGCTTTGAGTGGTCCAAGGACTATTTTTCCCGTCTTCCTCCGCCATACACATACTGTCTCGTCCCATGATGCACTTGCAAATGTCTCGCTGTCCGGTGCGAATGCGACACTTTCAACATAACTCTCATGGCCTTTGAATGAGATCGGTATTCTCTTGTTTGCCGCAACTTCCCAGACCAGTATGCTTCCCTGCCACGCTCCACTCACAATCCAGCGCCCATCGGGGGACGCTGCAACTGTCCTGACTTCATCATCGTGGCCCAACAAGGGCTCCCCCATTTGTTGCCCCGTGTCCACGTCCCACACCCGAAGACTTTTGTCGTGAGAGCACGTAACGAGGAGACGGGTGCCAGGGATAAAAGCTACGCCGTTCACCAATTTTTTATGGCCCTTGAACGTCAGTGCGACACAGGACGTTTCCTTTCGTGCAGGCTGCCGGGTGAGCGCTTCGGGAGATGCTTCATCTTCGTGAGTTGTGGCCGCCATTAAATCTTGCTCTTGGTCTCAGTCAGCAGAAGCGTTGAGAAGAGAACAACTTACTGAGTTACATGCGCTATGGTGAGTAGTGGTCAAGTATCTCTACCAACTCGCAATTGAATGCACTTGCTGGCAGTGCTGTAGACTTGGAGTTATTTGGTTTCACAGCCTCCGACCTCAGTCCGGACGTCCACTGGCATGGTTGACTAGTTTGTCTACTCCAGCCCCGAGGAAGCGAGTTTTTCCACGTCTCTACGATGCTTTCGTGAATTGATTCAAGCTGTCCTCTCTCTTGCAAGTTCCCGCTGCTTTCGAAAGGGTGAACAATTGAATTGTGGTATGTGTTGCGCTTTTGGCGGCTAATGCTTAGCGCTTATTATTTTAAACTATGTCATGATTAGTACTTCGTTCTTCTGGATGCCTTGCCACACATCCACCGCTCGACAAAGAGGCCAGTTTCCGACTGAAGGCTACCTCCGATTCCATATTAAAAGCCCACATCATGCCATTCTCCAACCGTTCTCGTCGACAAGCTAGGCTGACGTGCATAGGGAACGGCTCAACGTAAATGTCTTCTTTACGAGTTGATTTTCATCGATTTTCCTCGATCACCTCTCCGTGGGGACTGCTGAGTATTTCACTTTCGAAATCTTGATCGGCGTTTGATGTGTTCCTTTGTTCCTACTGCTAGTTTGCTACCATCGGGCGAGTACTGACACCGAATTCGCCCAGCTGCCCACTCGGAGTGGCCCGAGGAGTATTTCGCCCGCCTTCCTCTTCCACACTGCATACCGTATTGTCCCATGCTGCACTCGCAAATGTCTCACTATTTGTTGCAAATTCAACGCTCCGAACAACATCCTCGTGGTTCTTAAACGAGACTGGCACACTTTTGTTTGTCCCAACTTCCCACACCAGGATGCTTCCATTCGCCGCTCCACAATCCAACACCCATCGGGGGACGCTGAAACCATCCCGATTTCATCATCGTGACCCAACAAGGGTTCCCCCACTTGTTTTCCAGTGTCCATATCCCACATCTGAAGACACTTGTCGCTAGAGCAAGTGACCAGGAGACGGGCACCAAGTATGAAAGCTACGTCCCTCGCAAATTCTTCATGTCCCTTGAGCGTCAGCTCGACACAAGGCGTTTCCTTTCGTGCAGGCTGGGTGAGCGCTTTGGGGGATGCTTCATCTTCGTGAACGGTGGCTACCATTGAATCTTGCTCTGGGTCTCGGTCAGCAGGAGCGTTGAGAGTAGAGCAGACACTTACTATGGTGAACGGCAGTCAAGCATCTCTACCAGCTTGCAGTTGGCTGCCTTGCTGTAGACTCGGCACGTGGGTTTCCTTGCTCACAGCCTTAGTTCACTGGCATGGCTGGCTAGTTTGTCTGCTCCAACTTCCAGGAAGCAAGTTTTTTCGTGTCTCTGCGATACTTTCGTGAATTGAATTAAGTTGTCCTCGCCATTGCGAGTCCTCGACAGGGAGAGTATTGGAATCGTGGTGCGTGTTTCGCTTTCGGCGACTAATGCTAAGCGCTTGTTATCTTAGACCATGCCATGGTCAGCGCTTCTTCAAGCTAGTGAGTGTCTTGCTTACATCGTCAATTCCTGAGTGAAATCCTTCTTGACCCTTTGTCAGACATCCCCCGCTCGACACAGAGACCAGTTTCTCATCAACGAGACAGGCCGACGTGCATCGAGAACGGCTCGACACCTTTTTGGCGTCTGTGTTTTCATGCATCCTCCTCGATCACCTGACATCCACGCCCAATCTCAGTGGGGACTACTAAGTATTTCATTTTTGCCGCTTTGGAATGTTCAACCGCAGAGATTGAGCAAAGAAATCATCCATTGCCCTAGGCTCGTGATCAAACCAGCCTGGCGTATACTACCAGGGACTACGTCAACTCTCTTATATTTCAAAGACATAGTCCAGACTGGTTACGAGTCTACCTTTACCTTGTGTATAGGAAGGAGTGCGTACATTATCTCAGACCAACACTGTATAGAACACCCTGCTCGTCAGATGCGTCGGTCCCGGACTTTCTGTATCACCGTAGATCTGCGCCCAAATACCACCGGAACAGGTACTACTACTTCCTATTTCACTTTCGAACCCCGACCCGCGTTCGATGATCTTACCTCTGGCGCACGTCGACGCTCGTTCCATGACAGAATGTTATGGAATGCCCGTGTTATATCCCGTCGACAATGAGGCCTGATGGATGTCCTGTATGATGATCGAAAGGGTTGGTCACATGTATTATTACTCGTGAACAGTGCACTGAGCTTCATGGGGTTTCTTTTTTGACAGACCGGCGAGACCATTCGCAGCCCTTGGGATTGCGTTGGAAGGAATCTTGAGTGCTCTGAGGTGCTCCAAGTTGGCCCTAGCTTGATCGGCATTTCGCAGGACTCGAGATATTGCAGTTTCCGATATGCGGGGCGTTGCATCGCGATGTTAAGTTCTCTACTGGTACATTGCCAGTTCATTGATCCGATATACAATATTTCGTTATTAGCATCTCACGATGGGCTGTCGAAGATGAGGACGTTAACATCATCATCAAGGGCATGAAGACCATTCTTCCCGCGTTTGAACCTGCGGCACTCCCAGTTCACGCTCACAATGCCCAGGGCCACAGAAATTGTGTATTTACGACAGTCGGAAGTACGAGCAGCTGCCAGCCAGCCAACTGAAGTCAACAGACAGCTAACTTATGAACGCATTTCCGAAAACAAAACATGCGCTCTCCCCACTTCTCCTGCAGTACCGAGGGTGACGAGATGGCCAACTTCCAGAGACTGCGGTACAATCCCGGTCATCCCCGAAGCATGCTGGCGCATGCAGTTTTTATCCGCTGTAAGATGATTCCCAGGGCGCTGCTGGCATTTCGCATCGATAATATTCATTCGAGCGCATCATCGTGTATATTCCCGAAATTTACCACCATCCCGGAATCCATAATGGATCTTTCACCGACTTCAAGCCGGGCACATTGGGCCGCTGAGCAACCTGATTACCCTATAGCTAAGCGAGTAGTACACGTATCAGCGACATATGCATCCCTGCGCTATGGCTACATATAAAACGACTTTCCTACGCCATGATCATGTCGTGAAGTTCAACCCCCGCGATCATGATGTGGGCCCTTACGTCGCTGCTACTTGCAGGCGTCGCTCGAGCCGCTATTCCCAATGCCATGCTTCGTGGCATGCCTTCTCTCCCAAAAATTCCAGTACCGGAACATTCTATCACTTCGCCGAATGGCACAGTACTCCCAAACGTTACCACCACCTATTACTTCAACCAGCTCATCGATCACAATAATCCAGGCCTCGGAACCTTCCAGCAGCGATACTGGATGAACTGGGAGTTTTATGAGCCCGGTATGTCGCGATGATCGAGGTGCGCTTCAGGTGATATTAACGCGATGCATCCGAGGTGGTCCTATCATCTTGATGACCCCTGGAGAACTTAATGCAGACGGTAAGTTTTACTACACTTAATACGTTGCCTTTTTCTCAAATATTTGATTTTCAGGCTTCCAGGGCTACACTACCAATAAAAGCATCAATGGTCTCATTGCTCAACAACAGAATGGTGCAGCCATCCTCATCGAACACCGTTTCTTTGGCTATTCCAATCCATACGACAACCTCACGACACAATCTCTCGCTCTCCTCACCATTCAGCAGGCTATCGATGATCTCGTGTATTTCGCTACCACCGCTGACCTTCCCATGCCCGGGGGTGATGCTGTGAAGCCAAATCAGGCACCATGGATAATGGTCGGAGGAAGCTACTCGGGAGCCCTTACCAGTTATACGATGGTCAAGTGAGTGCTACAAACAGGTCCCTTTTTTTCAGCGTGGTGATCGACTCAAAGCAAACCGGGAATTTTCTGGGCTGGATATTTATCTTCTGCTACTGTGGAAACGATCACGTATGTTGCTTTATTGCAATCATTGCTGATCTTCCGTTGATCTGATTAATTGATTCTCTCTTCCGTTATAATCACCTCTGACGTGGATGAATCTGCATACGATGTGGTCGATCATTGAATTCTGGCCTCTTCTCGACCAAAACAGTGACTATTATGATTATTTCACCCCTATTCGCGAGTACATGCCACAGAACTGTTCGTCTGATATACAGGCAGTGATCGCATACCTGGATGGGATGTACGCGGCTAATGACACGGCTGGAATCCAGACGCTCCAGGAGGCATTTTCCCTCGGCGGTCTCAAACATGTAGGCGATTTCGCCACCGCACGTGAGTTGTCCTTGTCCTTGAATACTTGCGTAGAATGGACTCCATCTGCGCACTGATTCGCGCAACGTCTTTTAGTTTGTTTTGCCTCCAGCTGATTATCTTCCTCATTCATATCGTGTCACCTGTTTTGCTACGAATTCATGTGTTTCCCCATGCTTGGTTACCTTGCACAATGTTCTTTTTCTCAATTTGGCCTGCTGCCTTTTGTCCTGACTGACTCTGCTTGGACCAACAGTTCAATACAATGTGTTTTCATGGCAATCTCTGCAGCCCGATGTCGGCCCAGGAGCAATGTTCTATCAGTTCTGCGATTTACTCGAGGTCAAGGACGGTATCAACGCCGGACCTGACGGATGGGGACTTGATCATGCTATCAACTCTTGGGGCAACTATTGGAACACAACATTCTATAACCTTAGTACGGTGGTTCGTTTGATTTTTGATTGACATGGCTAATGTGGATGGTGAAGCCTGTCAGCACCAGGATGCTGAGTACGTATTCTTGGGACGTGGTGTCGTTCACACCAGCTGATAGTGAAGCTAGAACCTGTATTGGGACGTTTAATCCGACTGACAGCTACTGGACTAATATTACCGTGAATAATTCCAACAGGTCATGGTTCTGGATGGTGTATGCATCCTCATCCTCATTTGCATCAATATCTAATCTGGCAATCTTACTAGGTGCAACCAAATCGGTTTCTACCAGGTCGGCCCTCCTGAAGGCCAGCCTGCGATTGTGAGCCGCATCGTCCAATCCAGTTTCATAGAGGTACGTCGGTTTGATTTAACAAATGGATATTCATCAACATTATTATCAGCGTCAATGCGTCACCATGTTCCCACAAGTCTTCGCCTCTCCACCTGAAACTCCCACGGCAGAGACAAACGCAATGTATGCTGGCTGGAACATGAATGTCCCGCGTCTCTTCTTCGCCAACGGCCTGCGTGACCCTTGGCGCGGGGGAACTGTCTCTGCTGATGGGCTGAACAAGCCTAATACTACCAGCATGCCGATCTATATGAGTGATGGATTCCACACCTCGGACATGGTCACGGACAATGGCGTCCTAGATCCAACTATCGCGGTCGTGCAGGAAGCAGGATTGCGGTATATGAAGGAGTGGCTCGCTGAATGGAAGCCTTCCACGTGGTAATAGATCGAATCATTGGGACTTGTGGACAGGTACGCTTTTATCAATAACTCACTAAGTTACTAAGTTTACCGAGTTTTCAGGAAAGACCTTGAACGCCATCAATATTCACTAAAATAGAATTTTGTGCAAGCGGACACCGATCGCGAGAGTTGGTCGTATTACAAGATGTTTGAGTACATAGAAAAATTAGCTGCACTAAGTTCAATACAGATTATCGACTGATTACACATATTCTACGAACTCAATCAGGGAGTCCGTGTATCCAAGGAGAGATCAAAGTGGAGCACACTCCAGAAGTCCGTACCCTCGATTATCGTTCGCGATCCAGCTCTCGACGGTGAAACGCATCTTCGGAGAAACTGCTGGTAGGTCCTTTTGCTTTGCATATCCGTCATGCACTTCCTGGAGGTTGCCAATCACGGGTTGTAGGCGAGCTACGAGTCCATCGAAAGCATCTTTATCCACTTCCAAGTCGGCAGGAGGCAATCCGGATAGAAGTTTACACTTTATAGCCAATCAGAACATGGCAGGACGTACAAAATGAGGCAAAAAACTCACCTCCTCGTTGCAAGCAGAAACCGTGATCCTGTTTCCTTCATCATCTTCCAACATGAAAAGCAATTTATAGAACCATTTGCAATGCGTATCGAGCATGTTATCGCAGTCGACACAACACTTCCAGGGCCGCCGTAAGCTACAGAACACATTAGCGGTGCCTAGGGAAAGAATTGGCTTAGGCTGACTTGGTCTCGCACTTCGTGCACCGCAGGTACGTGGCTTCATTGAGATACAAAGGATAAAAATCGGCCACCCGCGCAACGAACGTGAATGTGTTCGGACAGACGGTGCTGGCGATGACTTGCTGCAGAGTGTGGCCCTCTGATGTCTCAGGAGTAGGAAGACACGATTTTGCAGTGGAATTGACCACTGGTTCGATGGACACCCCGTCTCGTTTCATCTCTAATTTCCACTTCTCCTTGCGTCTGGTGCGGAAGTGTCAGCAATCGGCGACATGTCAACAGTCCCGTCGACACGTACTGTAGAAGAGCTTGTACTTCCTCCTTATCATTAACTGCAATGATCAGACGTTCGTCGCCCCCTAGACGTCCAAAAGCACCCTTGACACCTGTCCTCTTGATCAAGCGCAAATTCTTGATTCTGTACGTCGCGCCTGGTTGAAGGTCACCAACCCTTCCTTTCTGCCCACCCTCCAGGACAATCTTGACGATCCGGCGGTCTAGGCCAAGGGCCCAGGGCGCTGGTTCAGCCGGGTTGACGAGGTCGGGATTGAACGTGTAATCTGTCACGTAAACTAGTGGCTCTTCCGTAGAAGCAGGGTCAACATGAAGAACCTGTAGAACATGTCATGAAATAAAAGAAGAAATCTTTGATCGACCCACCTCAACCGTACAGTGGAAGAACCCCACTTCTCCGTCAACATCTTCAATCAACTTGATGTCAAATCGTACGGGGGGGCCGGACGCCCCTCCCCCCTGCTCAAACTTCTTTTTCCGCCTGCAGAACACGCGATAAGTGGGATTTTGTCAAGTCAACAGCACCACATACTCTAGCAATGCACGGAAGTGCAGATTCTCGCCATTTTCGACTTCGTCAAGTTTTTTTGACTTATGTTTTTCCACCAATTTACCGTACAGATGAAGATAGGAGTCCATCATCACACGTGCGTTTGGGAGGAACCAGAACTCTCCGGGGTGCATCCTCTTTACGAGAAGCCCCGCGTCATCCCACATCTCCATTTTGAAAACGTACGTTGACAGTTCCGGCGAGCACCAGCTTGCTTGTGACGCGTTGGTTTGAGGGTTTACGGTGTAGTCTGTCACATACACGGTGTGTGGTCCGCTAGTATTTTCATAGCTGTGCAGAATCTATGCTTTCGTTAGCTTCACATTGACGATGAGTCGTCTGTAGACTCACTTCGACGGTACAATCGAAATAACCTTGAGGGGAAGTGTCCGGCGTGACCTCAGAGATGAGGTGATGCTCTCGCGAAGGGCGTGGAGCACACTGCACGACTGTGATACCTTGTTCTTTCGCCTGTATCGCTTGCCACCAGTCGGCAAGCTGAGCACAGTAGTCCGCTTCCTTGCCTTGCATACTCGGCTCGTAGTAAGGCGAGTATGAATACCCAAATCCATCGTCTAGTGTCTCGGAATGCGGGGAGTCTTTTCTGTCAGGATCACGGAAACGCCGGGTTTGGATATCATAGGTGACCCAGCGCAACTTATCCCAATACCCTATACCATTGAGACTCCCGCCCCGGTACGTGGAGGTCTGAGCAAATGTCGTCAGTAGGTGTAAAGCGGTACAAGGGATTGATCGATACCTTCAGCCTCCGCAAGAGGACTATATCGCCAACTTCAGCCTGAGGAAGCCACTCTGTGTGCTTCTTCTGGAAGCAATTGACCGTAAAATTATAGGTCACAATATGCACATCGTCCTCCATGCAGGACGGGTCGACGATGGAGAAAATCCGGCACCAATCTGTTATGACGGTAAACAATGAGTCAACAATGAGTACCGACAGCAAAATCCTACCCTGTGAGCGTGTTTGTGTCGGAGGCTTGGTTGACGTAACTACACCAATGACGTTGAAGAATCCCAGTCCCGATTCAATCTTCCTGATTGGTATAAACTTGTCTCCCTAGAGACAGACTTCGAATAAAATCGTGAACTACTCTAAAGGCACGAAACTCACCCCTTGCGTAGTCATTCCAGCCTTCATGGCCAGCGGTCCATGATCACGTACATGATCGTTCGAGGACATAGTCACCGTTATTGGGGTTGCCCTGTTGGATGATGACGAACTGGCCTGTTCAGAACCCGAGCTTGTGCGCTCATTGGATGGTACTTGTGGCGGTGATTGTACAACGGCGGGGGGCAATGACGGTGCTCGTAAAGCAACTGCCTCTGCTTGAGGTGCTGCCATCTCATGGCCGCCTGATGCCGTCCTGGCCTCGAGAGCAGCTGACTTACGACCTTGCTTTTTCCGCCTGCGCCTCTGCGCTTTTGTAAGCTCTGTCTCAATGAACTGCGCACCAGATTGAGCAACGCCAGCAGCTGAGGAGTTGAGGTGCTGATGGGACGCAATGATAGGCATTGGTTCTTCTCGCACCTGATGACTAGCAACGGTTTCAGGTTGAGGGCTTTTTGACGAGTGATTTGTGGTTGGCATTTCCACATGTGCTGTGGAAACTTCCCAGACAACGTCTGTGACGCGAGGAATCTCGGTGGTAGCGTCATACCAGTCTACTAGATGTTAGGAAGGTCGCGTCAACACAAATTACTTCTGTAGACATGAAACAGCATAAGAATCACCTTCCCAAGTACTGAATGCCTTCCCTTCTTCGGGTCCTGACATGAACATGACTGCGATCCCCTCTTTGAATACGAGCGTGATGGGTAGATAGAAAGGGGCAGAAGACTGTGCCCTTGGCTGAATCTGTGCGCCTTTGAGAGAAAGGCAGATTCTGTCATTAACGGAGAATGGGAAGGGAAGCAATTTATCGACTTTGGAGGAAATAAGAACGAGAAAGCGGTGAATGTCGCCCTGTTCGTGCATCTCGACGTTCACCTGGCGTTGTCCGCCGATACAAGGAAAAACCATGTGAACGCTGGCTTCGATATTGTAAGTTTCATCTGTCGTGAGGTCGAGGAGGTCGGTCGCATTCTTTCGACGTGTTTCATCGAATAGCGTGAGGTTGTCCTCTGACTCCAGGCGAGGTCTTTTTGGAGGGGATCCTTCTTCCACAGATAGTCTTTTCATAATTGCGTTGGAGTGTGCACAGCGTGCGCACAGAGGAGGCCTGTTAAGCCAATGAAGCTGAGAGACCAAGAAATTGCAAACTGAAATGCAAGACGCGACTCATGTAACGCGGGTTGACCCCCAAGCACTCCTAATAGTTACATGTCACAATTGAAATTTGACAGTCACACGACACACTTGAAGAGCTACAATTCGTAGTCCTTGAAGATCAGTGCTAGTCTCCTCCTGCACGTAACATTTCAGAGCCGCCCCTGCCACTTGGTCAACTACCCTTAATATACTATGCCATATTTATTATCCTCCGCAATTTTTGCCCAGTGTCATGCGAAATTGCCAATCAATGCCTTCTTAAGTTTTTTGCTTGCATCGTTTGTCTACTGTTCTTGTTCTTCCAGATGCCTTGTCAAAGGTGTCATACATCCCTCCGCTCTCCAAAGATACCAGTTTCTGCATGAGGGCTACCCCATATCCCCAGGTCAGTACATATTCAAAAGCTCACATCATGCCATTCTCCAACTGTTCTTGTCGTCAACAAGTTAGGCTGAGGTGCATTGGGATTCGGGAACAGGTCAATGTTCATGCATTTTCCTCGATCACCGGACAAGGCTGATATCCACGCCTAGTCTCTGCGACTTGATATCACGTAGAGGAATGCTTCAACGACGGAAAAATGCAGGCCAATCCCAATGCCCTCAAAGAACTTTACTGCGGGCAGCTCACGGTCACCCAAGACCAGTACTCACCTAGCAATCCAGCGTCAGTGCGACTCAGATCTGGCCATCTTCGCCCGCTGCATCCAATTTACCCGCCACACCTGCTGTCGGTCACGATGCTACTGCAGCTACAACTTCAACGACCTCGCGGCCTCATGTAATGCTCAGAAAGGCTGGACTCTAGACTCGCTTCTGGCTTCTTATCTGCTGTGCGTCTCATAAATGTACTGACGATCATCATTAATCGCGGAATTTTCGCGTGCTATCAGTACCTCGCACCGAGATCTCGGTTTGTATATGTTCTGGCTATCCACACTACTTGCTCTGCTACATATCTGATGTTTTTGTGCCGTTCTTTTTGTACGATAACGCATTCCTCTTCATCTCCCAACAGCACACTGACTCGGTACAGTTATATTCATAGTACTAGTCGGCACGGACGGTGCTCCACAGAGACTCCAACGACTCCAACATGCAGAAATCTTCAACATCTCAAAAATCGCACGTACTAGGCAGACTGGTCAAGGGTTTAAGAAGCTGGGTTATCGTGACATCGTAATATTTAATCATTCAATGACATCATGTAGATGTTATCCCATACTACAAAGCACACCTAAAGGCTGCCCTGTTTGGCGGTCATCCTGGCCAGCCTCCAATTAAGCCGTATTCGTAGATATGCAGCGTCACGAAATTGTGTGCAAGCAGACACCGCGAAATAGTGGGGGAGGTACTTCATCAGGTCATGTAAAATCGAGTGTCAGTGTATCTTGTTCATCTTGCGTCACGCCATGGCGGTAACAACCGCGCTCACTGGAAAACACGCACAGCAGCGCTTCAGTGCTTTTGCCTTTCTCCAGAGTGATCACCGTCCCCAGAAATGTAAGCTGCCGGATGCTCACTGCCCTTCGATATTCTAGAGTTGGTCTGGCTTTGAGGCATCCGAGGGCGGTCACTTCATCTCTTGACAACAAAGGTCCATGATCAACGAGGCTGTCAACAACTCTTTTCGATCGGAAACTGAGGAATGGCTCGTGTTACAGGTTGCTTGAGTACATGGAACAATTAGCTGCACTATAATACAGATTAGCAACGGATTATGCATATTCTATGAGCTCGATCGGGGAGTCCGTTTGTCCATGAAGGAGAGATAAAAGTGGAGTACACTCCAGAAGTCCATACCGTCAACTATCTTTCGCGAGCCAGCTCTTAACGGCGGAACACATCTTCGGGGAAACTACTGGCAGGTCCATCTGCTCCGCATATACGCCATGCACTTGCCTTGAGGTTTCTGATCACACATTGCTAACTTCCACTTCTCCTTGCGTCTATTGAGGGAGTGTCAGCGACCGGCGACACGTCAATAGTCCCGCCAGCACGAACTGTAAAAGAGCTTGTACATCCTTCTTCTTGGGGTCATTGACTGCAATGATCAGTCGTTCGTCGCCTCCTAGACGCCCGAAGGCACCCTTGACACCTGCCCTCCTGATCAAGCGCAAATACTTGATTCTATACATCGCGCCTGGCTGAAGGTCACGAGCCCTCCGTTTCTGCCCACCTTCTAAGACAATCTTGACGGTCCGGCGGTCTAAACCAAGAGCCCAGGGCGCTGGCCCCGCCGGGTTGACGAGGTCAGGATTGAACGTGTAATCTGTCACGTAAACAAGTGGCTCTCCCGGAGAGGCAAGATCGACATGAAGAACCTGTGGAAAGGTCACGAAGTGGAAGACAAAGTCTTTATCCAGCCCACCTCAACCGTGCAGTGGAAGAACCCCTACTTCTTTGTCAACATCTTCAATCAACTTGGTGTCAAACTTGGATGCCCCTTCCCCCTGCTCAAACTTCTTTTTCCGCCTGCAGAACACGCGATACGTGGGATTTTGCCCAGCCAACAGCCCACTTACTCTAGCAATGCACGGAAATGCAGGTTCTCGCCATTTTCGACCTTGTCAAGCTTTTTTGTCTTACGTGTTTCAACCAATTTACCGTGCAGATGAAGATAGGAGTCCATCATCATGCGTGCGTTTGGAAGGTACCAGAACTCTCCGGGCTGCATCATCTTCGCGAGGAGCTTGGCATCATCCCACATCTCCATTTTGAAAACGTATGCGGACAGTTCTGGTGAGCACCAGTTTGCTTGTGGCGGATTGATTCGAGGGTTTGCGGTGTAGTCTGTCACGTACACAGTGTGGGGTCCATAGGTACTTCCATAGCTGTACAAAATCTAGGCTTTTCGTCAGCTTCACATTTACGATGAGTCGTCAGTAGACTCACTTCGACGGTACAATCGAAATAACCTTGAGGGGAAGTGTCCGGCGTGACCTCAGAGATGAGATGATGCTCTCGCGAAGGTCGTGGAGCACACTGCACGACTGTGATACCTTGTTCTTTCGCCTGTATCGCTTGCCACCAGTCGGCAAGCTTAGCACAGTATTCCGCTTCTTTGCCTTGCGGCTCGTAATAAGGTGATTTCTCTGAATGCGAGGCGTCCTTTTCTGTCAGGATCGCGGAAACGCCGGGTTTGGATATCATATGTGACCCAGCACAACTTATCCCAATACCCTACACCGTTGAAACCTCCACGGAAATCGGAAGTCTGAAAAAATGTCGTGAGCGATTGTAAAATGGTGCAAGGCATTGATAGATACCTTCAGATCCCGAAAGATGACTATATCTCCAACTTCAGCTTGAGGGAGCCACTCTTTGTGCTTATTCTGGAAGCAATTGACCTTGAAATTGTAAGTCACAATATCCTCTTCCACGCAGGACGGGTCGACTAATGGAGAAAATCCGGCACCAATCTGTTACGACAGTAAACAATGAGCCAACAATGAGCGCTAACAGCAAAAATCCTACCCTGTGAGCGCGTTTGTGTTAGAGGCCTACTTGACGTAACTACACCAATGACGCTGAAGGAGAGCGGTCCCTTCTCAATCTTCCTGATTGATATAAAACCTTCTGGCTAGAAACAGGTTTCGAATGAACTCGTGGTGAAGTACTGTACAAGACACGAAACTCACCTCTTGCGTAGTCCATTCAGCCTTGCATGGCCAGTGATCCATGATTGCGTGCAAGGATCGTTCGCGGGAGGCGAGGAGGAAATAGAAGTTGTCCTGTTGGATGATGATGAACTGGTCTGTTCAGAACCCGAGCTTGTGCGCTCGTTGGATGGTACTTGTGGTGATGATCGTACAACGGATGGGGGGCGATGACGGTGCTCGTGAAGCCACTGTCTCTGCTCGAGGGGCCGTCATCTCATGCACACCTGATTCCGGCTTGACCTCGAGAGCGGCTGACTTCCGTGCTTGCCTTTTCCGCCTGCGCTTCTGCGCTTTTGTAAGCTCTTTTGCCGGTGGCTGCGCACCAGATTGAGGAGGGTGAGCAGCTGAAAAATTGAGATGCTGATGGGATGCAGGGAACATGGGTTGGTTCTTCTCGCTGCCTGCTGACAAGCAACTGCTTTCAGGCTGCGGGCTTTTAGGACGGGTTATTGGTGGTTGGCGCTGTGGAAACTTGCCGGGCAACGTCCACGACACGAGGGAGGTCGACGATAGGCCCGTTATACCAGTCTACTAGATGTTAAGAATGTCGCTTAAACACAGATCGCTTCCAGTGGACATGACACCGCATAGAAATCACCTTCCCAAGTACTGAATACCTTCCCTGCTTCAGGTCCCTGACATGAGCATGGCTGCGATCCCATCTTTGAATACGAGCGGGACGGGTAGATAGCAAGGGGCAGAAGATTGTGGCCTCGGCTGAATCTGCGCGCCTTTGAGAGAAAGGCAAATTCTGTCATTAATAACGAATGGGAAAGGAAGCAATTGATCGTCTTTGGAGCTTGAGATAAGAACGAGAAAGCGGTAAGTGTCGCCATGCTCGTGCATCTCGAGGTTCACCCGGCGCTTCCCATCACGACAAGCAAAAACCATGTGAACTTTGGCTTCGATATTGTTGGTTTCATCTGTCGCGGGGTCGAGGAGGTCGGTTGCATTCTTTCGACGTGTTTCATCGAATAGTATGAGGTTATCCTCCCCTGACTCCTCCAGGCGAGGTCTTTTTGGAGGAGATCCTTCTTCCACGGATATTCTTTTCATGACTTGGTTTGGAAGGTACACAGCGTGCGCACAGAGGTAAGCCAATAAAGTTAAGAGACTCAAAATTGCAAACAGGCTGGAAAATATACTTGATGTACTAATGACGCAATGTAACGCGGGTTGACCCCCGGGCACTTCTAATATAGAGTTAGTATGAAGATTCAGGCAGGACCCCAGCAAACTCTCACTATGACCAGCACACTTCCCTTACCAACTCTATTCTCCAGGGCGCTCGCAACAGCCTCAAAGGCCGCAAATCTGCCCACTGTCGACGATGAAACACAGGTGCGCTTTTATTCTCCACTACATATTGCCAATCGTTATCTGATAATACTACAAAGGAACTAATACAATCAGCCGTAACTGATCTCAAGGAGCTGGATCGGCGCGTCGCAGCTCTTTCATTGTTCAGTTCCAACGAAGTACTTGAGGATATATCCACCAGGAATTTGGTGTACTTGTTTGCACGATATGTTCTGGCTGAGGTGCAGAATCGCATGAAGACGACGGATAGGGACGAGCGCATGACCGTCCTCAAGCAGACGCAGGTGAATTCTCTATTTCAGTTGATCAATCAAAAGATCTTAACCTGTGATCAGGTCCATCTGAAATCGTTCATCCATGATTTGGACATTTATTGCTTAGTACCTGAGGTGGAACGTGCACTGTACGCACAAAGCGCATCTTCCATAAAGGACGCGGCCAAACGACGAGAAGTCAAGATCAAGCAATTCAAGGCTGAGAAAGACTTGCGTGCGCGAATCGAAGCTGTGCGAAAACGACGGAAACAGGTACCCATCGGAGACCTGTCCCAAAGTGATTTTGATCTTATCCGGTCATTACTCCCGTCAACCGTTGGTCCTCAAGTGAGCGACGACGACGACGACGAGGATGATTCAGAGACAGATGAGATCCTTCGGGAAGCAATATCACTACTACTACGATTAAATTATGCCCAAGCGTACTCTCAACTCGAGAGCATGGACCAGGAGCTCGAACTCCTGCGTAACGCTCCACCTCCTCCCAGGCAGGGTCCACCCTCAGACGATAGAAAAAGTAAACTGAAGGAGCAAGATGACATGTGGAAACTGGACACAAAATCTCCTTCCATCGGTGAGAGCGGACCATTACTTGACTCTAGCGGGAAGGTACCACAGCATTGCATTACCACCGCCCAATGAAGTTGATCGTCGTGATAGCCCCTAAGGCCATTTACTATCCTTCCTGCGGGCGCATCAGATCGTACACGTCTGCAATCTCAGGTCTTCGGACCTGGTCACCGTCTGCCGACGATGAGTATTGACGAGTACCTCAAAATTGAACAGGAACGCGGCAACATTCTCACAGGGGGAGGGTGAGTTCTCACTATTTTAGTTACTTAGACACTAATTAATCTGCACAGCCCACAATCTGAGGAACAGCCAACATCGTCAGAACAACTGGCGATGGACTCCGAAACGGACGGCACAGCCTTTGGTGAGATGAAATTGGAGGAGAAACGACAGAAAGACGAACAATGGGCACAGTTCAAGGATGCTAATCCGCGTGGAGCGGGGAACACGATGAATCGCGGTTGAAGGGGGTTAACAGTGGGAAACGAGAAAGTCCGTTGCATTGTATCACAAATAATTCGTAATGGCTCGTCGATCTGGTGACGAAGGGGAGCAGCAGAACGTACTTTTCGCAACACGGGCAAGTAAAACAGGTATAATATCATGAGGGTGTAGCACGTATCATCACATGGGAAATACTGAATCAGCAATTGCACTGTGATGCCTCTGGTACGGCGGCAGCCTGCTGTGTCGTAACATCGATTTCTACAACGATAGGTCAAATCTTGAATCAGCGATACGGCAGGAGAAGCATACTTGTATTCTGAGCATCTGCTTGGCCTTCTTTCTCCATTCCAGGTAATGATAGAGCAATCTTCTTGAACAAGCTCTTTACGTTATGACCAGCTTTTGCTGACGTTTCCATGAACATGATGCTCATTTGTGTCGATTTTGCAGTTGCCTCCTCTATGGTGACTTGGCTGATTGCTGTGTCAGAAGACCTCGTGTTACAGACGAGAATAAATGCTTGGACAAACCGTTTCTCTGACAAATCGGCCTTGTTACCGACGAGTACAATAATGACGTCGTTCCCCCGTTCTGACCGAACGTCATCTATCCATTTTGACGTTGAGAGGAAGGATTGTCGGTCTTTCCAGCGTTTAGCACCTGCAACATCATATGAACTGGACTTACTCACTAGTGATGTCATACACGACTATAGCTACAGAGGAATCTCGGATGTACGATGGTATTAGTGAACGGAAGCGTTCCTGAAGCAATACAGATCAGCCAACAACTATCAACACAACCAACTACTGCACGTCACACGCACCTGTCCGGCAGTATCCCACAACTGTAACCGTACCGTCCGGTCCTCCAGGTACATAGTCTTGCTCAGGAAGTCAATACCGATGGTGGCCTGGTAGGTGTTGTCAAACGTATCGTACATGAATCTACGCCCATTTCAGCATGTACAGCGGGCCCGGAATCTACCGCAACTGACCTGGTGATGAGACTGGTCTTTCCGACACTCTGGTCGCCCAGAAGGACGATCTTGGTGCGTTTCGGGGGTGTCGAGGAGAAGTCGGCGGTTGCGGGTGTTGATGGCGCGTCCATTGGCGGGGTACAATCCTGGCTTAAGCCTAAATCGTGTACAACAATGATAAAACAAGGCGATTGGCTTGCCAAGTGCTTGCTAAAGACCTCTGGATGTGAAAGTCAGTCCCACTGGGCTCTGCCATGGCAGTGTGTTTATCCGTGTTTGCTCGGTTAATTTACTGCCAGTGTATGTAAGCCACGTGGTATACTAGAAAGACGTGCTCATCACCGCCATCAACCTTGAGGCTCTGCAACCAACCTAACTTGATTTTGGCGTACTTTGGATAGGGCATGCAATGAAACTTTCAGACAAGATTTTGGCGTACAACTCGTTGCGCCCTTTCTACACCTTTGAGTTCTTTCCCCCTCGGACTGACCAGGTTCGTGTGTGGTATTTCCTTATTACGCGCATTCTTCAAAATCTATATCAGGGGTTCGAGAATCTAATTCCACGTATATCACGCCTGTCAACTCTAAACCCCCTTGCGATAAGTGTAACATGGGGAGCTGGGGGTTCGACGAGAGAACGAAGCATTGATCTTGCAGGTCTGACTCAATCAGATTATGGGATTGACACTGTTTTGCATTTGACGTGCACAAATATGGTCCCAGGGATGGTGGATGATGCTCTCAGGGTGAGTTGCTTCCCACGAATCTCCGGACCACGGTGAACACCGCCTTAACAGGCTGCAAAAGTTCGGGGTATACAAAATATACTCGCGCTGCGTGGTGGTGAGCACCGCGATTCTCGTTTGAGATATTTTTTCGTGTTACTGATGCTTTACGTAAGATCCATCTCGGGGAACCGAACATTGGACGCCCGTCGACTCTCAATTTACTTGTGGAATTGACCTTGTGAAGTACATCCGTTCTTCTCTGGAGTTTTCCTCCCACTTTTGCATTGGCGTTGCAGGTAAGAGCCCTTAGCTTAAAACTCCTCGGTACTAACATACGTTTAATAGCCTACCCCGAAGGTCACCCAGACCGCGAGACTGATGAAGATGGTAGCTTGAACGTCCTGAAAGAGAAGGTTGATGCCGGAGCAGATTTTATCGTCACGCAACTATTTTATGACCCGGATCCATTTCTCGAATGGGTCGACAAAGTCAGAGCAAAAGGTCAGTAGCAACTCGTGGTGTCATTCATGTCCTTCTGATCTGATCGCAGGCATCACCGTACCAATCATACCCGGCGTCATGCCTATTCAAACGTATTCTTCTTTTTTGCGCTTGATCAAGCTATGTGGTGTCAAAGTTCCCCCGTCCGTCATGGCTGCTCTCGAGCCTATCTGTGTAAGTGCTCCAATCATAAGACACATTACCCTACTAATCAGAGGACAGCATGATGATCAGCTCGTCAAGGACTATGGCATAGGTCTTGCTGTTGACATTATTCGGAAGATTACCTCCACAGGGAAAATCAAGGGAATTCACTTTTGCACTCTAAACCTTGAGAAGAGTGTCCAGCTTGTGATAGAGAAACTGCAGTGGGCAGACGGCAGCCCCACAATGAAGAATAGATTGATCGCTGCAAGTCTCGTTGATCTATGGTTGAGGTCAAGTCACTGATCATAATCACAGGACGCGCCAGGACCGATGATCCATGCGCAGCTCACCTCCTCTGATTTGGTCACCGATCCCACTACAGCAACAAACACAGCAACAACTGCACTAACGTTTAAGCAAACATTGGACCCAGATCCCGGCCGAGGGGAGCTGAATAATGCAGCGACATGGGATGATTTCCCGAATGGTCGTTTCGGTGACTACAAGAGTCCCGCGTTCGGTGCTCAAGATCAGTGGGGTGGTAGTGGCTTTTGTGTGCGAATTGTCTTTCCCAGCCTAACCGGCGTGCTAACAGTCTTTGCAGCAGTATGGAAGTCTTAGTGAATGGGGCCATCCCAAAAGTACTGATGACCTTACTTCGCTCGTCCTGCGCTACCTTCATTCTGAGGTGTCCTCGTCCCCATTTTCCTCCTTACCACTTTCTCCAGAATCGCTGACTATCCTGCCGCACCTCGAGCAGCTTACGAAGCGCGGGTGGTGGACGGTTTGCTCGCAACCCGCAGTCGACGGGGCGTGCTCTACGGATGAAGTTTTCGGGTGGGGTCCGAGAGGTGGGTATGTTTATCAAAAAGGGTTTGTGGAGTTTTTCGTGGAAGAGCAGGATCTGGAGAAGATTGAGAAAAAGATCGAGGAAGAGGGGCAAGGTTGGGTGCACTATTTCGCCGGGAATCTGCACGTGAGCATTCCTTTGAATATTGCACCATTTTTGCGAACTCACGCGGGTACAGGGAGAATGTAGAAGTAACGTGCCCGACGACGGTCGGAACGCAGTCACATGGGGTATGTTTCCAGGGCAAGAAATTACTCAGACGACCATAATCGAGCGCGAATCTTTCCTGACGTGGAAGGTACGCATTGCCTCCAGGCTCATCCTGCACATGCTTCTACTGATAATATCAATGTAGGATGAAGCATTCTCTATCTGGGCGGAGTGGGCCTCCTTCTACCCACCGGGGTCTGAAGAAAGAGAGCTATTGAACTCTGTCCGCAAGGAGCGGTGGCTGGTGAGTATTGTGCATCATGACTACAAGAGACCAGACGCGCTATGGACGTTCCTATTGGATGGAGAACTCCCACTATGACGCGTGTGCTACAGCACGAAATCGCCATGTTGTAATTTGTCGGAATCTTCGGTTGTTACACAGAAAAGTTCCTGATCATGTAACTTGTATGCAAGGTTTCAAAATTTCAAGCGCAGCTTTGGCCTGGCTGGGGATTGGTGGCAGTCACGTGGTGCGCAAATATCTGCAAAGTGCAAACCGGCTCTTAAGAGTAGCCGAAACGTCGAGTTGGCCAGGCGTGCGCAGAACGGTCGTGACGAGTCTACACACCCAGCCCCGAAGCTCGAAGTGTGCTTGGAAAACGCTTGGGCGTTGAGCACTGGGTGTCTTGCATTAGGCACTAGGCATGGGGGTTAGGCGTTCAGTGTTCAACGTTCAAATTTGAGCTCCCCTAATATCTCGTTTCCAGTTCTAGGTTCCAGTTCAAGGACTGTAACAGCAGGCCTTCAACAAGTACCTGGAGCTTGGAATGAAATTGGAAGCAAATATGTCAAACAGATGCGCAGGGCTGCTGCCATCGTTACGTGGCATGGCGTTGGACTTCCGGAACGCTCAAACTGCCAGATCGGAGTCGCCGTCAATTTACTGGTCTTCTTGCACACTGACAACCCTTCAGGTGCAGGACGATCGTTGACGAACTCACGTTGCCAACAATAGGGCTATCCTCCATCTGTAGTTCTATGATATATACATTTTCTCACCCATTGATTTACTGACATAAAAAAATGAACTGCACACGGACCACCACTCCACCTTCGAGGCAGCGCTGAATCAGGGATCTCCTACAGAGCAGAAGAAAGGATGTCAACGCCTGCGGTGAGAACAGGCCCGCGTTGGTGACATTCGAATGGACATTATATTTCTATGTACGCAAATGTGACCTCAAGCAGGTTATTCAACTGATGCTTCTTTTGTTCTACCATACAGTCAAGTCTTCGGATCTGACGTAAAGCTTTTCAATTGATATTGCGAGTTGCGGACCGGTTCCGGTGCTGTCTAGTTGGTCGAGTGCGGTTCGAGGTAGCCTCAACGGTGCGTCGTGGCGCATATTGTGGAAGTCACTCGTCGGGACAAGACGCTTCGACTGCCGATCGGCTCATTCCCTAAAACGCACTCTCTAGAACTGTTTGGATGCATTCAATGGACGCCAGCGCATTGCCAGCACGTCCCTTCCACGATGCGTTGAAATACTTGATAACTGCCCACTCAACGTTCCTGCTGTGCCCTTGTCATTCTGCTTATCTACCCGGCGACTACTATGTCTACCTCCCCAGACCACCACCCAGGCGACGAGGAGAAATCTATCGGTACCCTTGAAGATGTGTACGCGGTCGAGGCAGCGCCAGATCGCGTGATTGTAAAGCGTTTTGGTAAATTGGAACCTCTTCTTTCAAGACTCTTTGCTAGTGGTGTTGAGGCTCGTGGAGTTGAGCGTGTGCCAGAAACCCAGCGAGAGTCAAAAAATGCCTGGAATAAGTACGTATATGAGTTTCGCTCGTATGTCTGGTCTGAACCCAATGTAGCATCCTAATGTGGTGGTCAGTCTGCTTCAACCCGACTGATATTCGTCCTTTGACCTGACCCTATGTATAGGTCTGTTAACACAGTCTTTGATATCATTCCCATCGGCGTGCTCGCACAGTCAAATTTTACTTTGAGTTTCGGGTAGGTCACTCGGGTGGGCATGATGTCGCAACCATACTCATTCTCTCAAGCAATTCTGTAGCGACTATCCTCTGCTTCGGCGCTCTCGGGGCTGTCGCGACAGCGTTTATCGCTACCCTCGGCCCCATTACGGGCCTCCGCACCATGGTCATCACCCGTTTCAGCTCAGGATATCTTGGCTGTACCATCTACTCAGCCCTCAACATCCTCACCCAGTGCGTTTACTCTCGCTCATGTTTTTTTCATTATCTTGCTGAGCCTTGTCTAGGCTCGGCTTTGCCACAACGACTGTCATCCTCGGAGGTCAAATGCTGTCGAACATCAACCCTGGTACCCTTCCCTCCGTCGTTGGCATCATCATCATTGGCGTGTGCTCCCTCATCCCGTGCTTTATTGGGTACAACATGGTGCATGTCTACGAGCGCTATGCATGGATAGTTACCCTGACCAGCATGCTCTTCCTGTGGGGTCTTGGCGGGAAAGCCGGATATAATATCAACGCGCAAAAACCGCTTGGGGACAAAGGGCACGCCCTCTCAGCAGACATTCTCAGCTTTGGTGGGATCGTGTTTGGCTTATTCACAGGGGTGGGTCCAACTATTATTTATATTTGCTCCCGACAACTACTCAATCACGATGTAAGTGGGCGCCAATCGCGGCGGACTTTAACTGTCGGCTGCCCGCCGATACACCACCCATGCGCGTGTTTCTGCTTACGTTCTTCGGCCTGTTCATCCCTATCTGCTTTGTCGCGATTCTTGGCGCCGCCCTTATGACCATCACAGACCCCGCGTACGTCGCAGCATTCGGAGCCGGCTCGACAGGTGGCCTCATTGCACAGGTCCTCTCGCCATGGGGTCACTTTGGCCAGTTTATCCTCGTCCTGCTTGCACTTTCTGTCATGTGAGAACGGGTGAATGCATTTGCCTGTTTGCACTAAACCAGTAATAGCGCCAACAACATTCCGAATACTTACTCCGCAGGCTTGTCCATGCAGGCACTGGGACGCCCGTTCGCCATTATTCCGCGCTTCTTCTGGGTACTCCTAGCCTTCGTGGCGTACACTGTAGCTGGTGTTGCAGGCCGCGAGCATTTTAGTACTATCCTTTCCAATTTCCTCAGAATTCTCAGCGACTGGACGGCATTCTTCATCATGATCGTAGCTGAGGAACACTTCATCTTTCGGCGGAAAAACGGGCCGCTTGGTGGGTACAACCTGGATGATTATGACACGCCATCGAAGTAAGTTCTGCTGGTTCTGTGGATGGAGGTCGTGACTTCGCCATCTTCTCTTCACCTCTTAAGACTACCAGTAGGCGTAGCGGGTATACTTGCAGGGTGTTTTGGTGTCGCAGGTGCTGTCATTGGGATGTCACAGGCAGGTCATCGGCGCTGCATCGGTCCACTATTAATTATGCACTTGCTCAACAACTTGTTCGTAGGTGCTGTATACAGGCCCACTTGGAGAGATGGTAGGAGCAGAGATCGGGTTTGAGGTGTGCATGATCTTTGGTTGTCTGAACGCTGACTCGCTCACAAGATTGTACACAGCTCGCAGCAGCGTTTTCAGCTGTTACTTACCTTCCGTTGCGTGCGCTTGAAATTAGGCTCACTGGTCGATGATGGAAGATCTGCTGATGCTAGTGTCAGTGAAGTGATATGAATGTTATGGCAAACATCTATGTGTGTGGCTCAAGTATTAAGACGGATGGCTAGATCATCTGGTAGAGCAAACAGGAATTTTTCAGTACTTCGTGTTGAGTGTAGAGTGATGATGATGATGATATGTATTTGGCCATCTACGCTATATACAGCTCAGGTGTGAAAATACCTCGATGGATCAACCCAGACAAGGCACTCGAGAAGGCAAAAAGTAATAGGAGAAGAATCGAGTCAAACAAGTCAAAGATGTATGTAAAATCTCCTCAACAAGTCATGTGACGTGATTTGATTTGGCGTGACAACGATGTCACATCCTGACCTGGTTGTGACAGACGCGCCTTTGAGACGCGACCGTGTTGTACCAACAGCACACACAATGTCTCTCCCGGTGCTCAACATACCCATTAATTACGACGATGAACTAGGTATGTTCTCTCGATAAACCGATGATGAAGCTCATGCGTTCACAGATAAAATACAGAACTTTTTGTCCACATATGTGGGCACAAACAAGCAATGGGACGAAGGTTTTGCAGATATGGCGCTCAGCGATGACGAGGACGATCAACAAGACGCTAGCAGGAAAAGTCTCAAATATATGCAGCAGCTTGTACGTGTGATGCAGCAATCAGGACGCGTCTTTACTCAACGTTTGATTCAATAGCAACGCATAGCAAACCGTGAGCAGCAGATGCTCACCATTGACATGGAAGACATCCATCAGGTACGAAATCTCCGCATTTTTCTGATTTCTCATGTGTTAATATCTTGTAAAGCACGAGAAAACGGTCGCTGAACTGGTATCTCGGATACGAAACAACACTCGGCGCTACGTCGCGCTTTTCAGTGAAGCCGTGGACAAGCTCATGCCGCCTCCAACCAAGGATATCAGTGAACATGATGAAGTTATTGATGTCATCCTGCATCAAAGGCGAGAGCGGAATGAACAGACTGAAGGCAGTCAGGAGGGTTTCCCAAACCATCTCTTGCGGCGATAGTACGTGTTGGCATTGTCAATACACGTTCGAGGGCTAACTCTTCCTCAAGCAACCTCTATTTCCAGCCTCTTCGTTCTGATGTTGCTCTGGCCGTCCGAGAGGTCAAGGGAACCTATCTCGGCAGGCTGATCACTGTTCGTGGCATCGTCACCCGCGTGTCAGAAGTCAAGCCACTGCTCCTTGTGAACGCTTACACTTGCGATATTTGCGGTTCCGAAACGTTCCAGCAGATATCTAGCAAAACCTTCTCTCCCATTACGGACTGCCCAAACGAACAGGAATGCAAGAAGAATGGCATACGTGGCTCCCTTCACATGCAAACTCGAGCATGTCGGTTTAGTCCTTTTCAAGAAGTCAAGATTCAGGAGATGGTGAGTAATGGCCATCCACTTTTGTATGGTAATTAACAACTTCTAGGCCGACCAAGTACCAGTAGGACACATACCCCGATCCATGACTATACACGTGCACGGCAACCTGACGCGCCAAATGAACCCAGGTGATGTTGTCCACCTCGGAGGCATCTTCCTCCCAATTCCCTACACAGGATTCCAAGCCATTCGAGCTGGACTGCTCACCGACACCTACCTCGAAGGACACCATATCCACCAGCTCAAGAAGCAATACAGTGAGATGGAAATGACGCCACAAATACAGGCACAGATCGCGGAGATGCAGGCAGATCCATCGCTGTACAACAAGCTTGCCCAGAACATCGCGCCTGAAATATATGGACATACTGATGTGAAGAAAGCCTTGTTGCTGTTGCTTGTGGGTGGTGTAACGAAGACGATGGGCGACGGGATGAAGATTCGTGGCGACCTCAATATATGCCTGATGGGCGATCCTGGTGTGGCCAAGTCGCAACTACTGAAGTATATCTCGAAGATCGCTCCTCGAGGTGTCTACACCACGGGTAAAGGTTCATCAGGAGTTGGTCTTACAGCCGCGGTCATGAGAGATCCAGTTACCGATGAGATGGTTCTTGGTGAGTTTCTTCTCGGTCTCGCTTAAATGGCTGGTCTGACAATACTGAAGAGGGTGGTGCCCTGGTACTCGCCGACAACGGCATTTGTTGCATCGACGAATTTGATAAGATGGAAGAAACAGACAGAACTGCGATCCACGAAGTCATGGAGCAGCAAACAATCTCCATATCAAAAGCTGGAATATCCACGACTCTGAATGCTCGTACATCTATACTTGCGGCTGCAAACCCTCTGTATGGCCGGTACAACCCGAAAGTGTCGCCTGTCGAAAACATTAACCTGCCCGCTGCGCTCCTATCTCGTTTTGATCTTTTATTCCTCATCCTAGACAAACCGACCAGAGAAGACGATGAGCGACTGGCGCAGCATGTAACACATGTGCACATGTTCAACACCCATCCAGAGCTTGAGTACGATGCTGTTGACCCTGTCCTTATGAGGTGAGCATGCGCATTCAAGACATTTATTCTATCTTAACGAGCCGTCGGACAGGCACTACATCGCCCAAGCTCGCCAACGCCGTCCTACTGTTCCCTCAGATGTCTCTAGCTACATCGTCGACTCCTATGTCCGCCTTCGCAAGCTCTCAAAAGACGAAGCCGCACAAAAGAAATCCCACACTTACACTTCCGCGCGTACGCTCCTCGGTGTGCTCCGTCTCGCACAATCCCTCGCACGCCTGCGCTTCGCAGACATCGTGCAGCGGGATGATGTCGATGAGGCACTCCGGCTTATGGATTGCAGCAAAGAGAGCCTGCACGATGACGATGACAAGGAGTATGAGCCTGATCGGTCTGTTGTCAGTCAGATCTTCAGGCTCATCAAAAGCATGTCGAGCGAGGGCGGGAGGAAACGGAGAAAGAGACAGAAGAGGTTTGGTCGAGGTCCTGGTGGGGAACGCGAGATGGACGTCGACTCGGACGAAGATGAGGATGATGGGGAAGAACTCTCGGTCATTGACGTTCGGTCCCGTGTGTTGGGTGCTGGATATACCGAGGCACAGCTTAACGATACCATTGTGGAGGTGAGTATATGCGCATCTGATGACAAGGCGTTTCTGACACTCGTTTCCAGTATGAAGCCATTGATGTCTGGACACGTGTAGCAAATGGCGCGAAGCTCCGGTTCATTCATGAATAGGGTATCTTCTATAGGGCCCTTACGCTGTGACTTCTCTGTTGATTTATTCTGCTGTGAATGTAACATTTGTTGTGCGAGTCTGCATGTAAAGTGTTTCGCATCTCCTAGCTTCCGCACCTGCCCTGAAATTGTCCACGCAATCCACGCAAAACTATGTCTTGCTTGTACATCAAATTACTCTGAAACCAACCTGTCCGTCAACGATCTGTGTCATTTGTTCATACTCGATCAATGGAGTCTCTTAGAATCAAACTCAAAAGGGTGGATCAGAGCAATGACGATATAAGCAAAAAAGAGAGATCATTCGGTAACCAAAGCTGCAATACATCATAGCTGCGTCTTAGCTACAAAATAAGCCTTAATCCGCGAACCTAACCGTTCGAGGTCGTTTCGCAGCCCGGTCTGCTTTATCGTCCGGCTGATTCCAGGTGTCGATGACGTTGAGATTTGGGGCTGACGATATGGCCGAATCCTCCGAGGTGTGAGTAGATGTGAGGCTCTGTACTTGAGGCTCTGCATGCGTTAGCAAGGAGATCTGTATCGATGAAGAGGAATGGTCTGGCTCTGTTGGAACACTTAAGAAGCGAGGATTCTAAGATAAAGGACCTCATGAGTGATTCCATGATATAATGTAACAGAGTTGCACGTACCTCCATGAAGTGGCGCATCCCTACTTCAGTAGTCATCCTCGGGACTTTGCCGGATCCCTTCAGCAGATGACGTCTAGAGACCATCGCATCTTCTGCAGTGTGTCTGATCACGAGAGTCTTCACTGACGATAGTGATGTGATGAACCGAACCAATAATCATCATTAAGGAAAAACTACCTGTAATTGGTTTTGTCTGTCCGATGCGGTGCGCTCGCTGGCAACCCTTTCAGCGATGATTAACAGATCTGGGACAAAATCTGACCTTTATGGCTTGTGCTTCGACATCTGGGTGCCAGACAGGCTCACAGAAGATAACTCGAGAAGCAGAGATCAAGTTCCTGGGATTTACTAGTGAACAACAAAAAGAAATACCAACGAGATATACTCACAAACCACGAGCGCTGAGCTTCAGCTCCATCAGGAAAACACGGAATGTATCAGATGACTCAAAAGTCATGACGCATTGCTCTCGCAGTGGCGGAGACACATCCGTTGTATATCGGAGGTACTTGATCTCGATCAAAGAGAGCGCCTCTGCGATATGGGCGAGAGTGAGTGGTGAATTAGAGAATATGAGGAATTTTTCCTTCTCTGAATGCTCCAGAACCTAGAAAACAGGGTGAGAAGAAGGTTACACCAAGTACTGTGGACTGACCTCGGATAAGATAAAGTTCAGCTTGGTGGAAAGAGATGGCCCGACACATGTTCCTGACAACGGTGACGAGCTGAGTAGATCGGATTGCGAAGGAGCAGCGTGATGCCCCAACTTGCGGCGAACGAAGTCGTCAATGTCTATTTCAGGCACCTCCTCTGCTTGATATACTTTGTCTTTCTCCTTCATGACCTCCAACTCGTCTTTAACTTCGGACACCATCTTTTTCATCTGCGCGGCGTTCGTGACATCATGCAATTGTGTAGATTTCTTCTCGCATCGTGCTCGTTCATTCATATCAATTGCCTTACCCTCGTCAACCAATCGGTCGAGATTCATCAAAGGTCGGCTGCGAACGAGAGCTCGTAGATCACACAGCCGGTTCGCGTGCATGAGATCGTGAACACGAGATTTGTCCTTCAACTTTCCCCGTGTCCAGGCTTCGAAGATAGCTGTGTCCATCCCCGTAACGCGGAAAGGGACATCTTCATGAAGTTGCATGGCACGCCACAAAGGATCTTTCGCTGCCGCCTCTCTGCGAGATGTCACTAAGCCTTCAGTATACAGTGACAAGGAGAGCAGACTAACGCGTGTGCTAGTGCTTGTTCCAATAGCACCATGTCATGATCAGGCACTTTGGCTTCGATAGCACGAGCCAGAAATTTGGGAGCCTCATAGCGTATTTGATCAACGTTAAACAAGATGTCGGACGCCGACCAGAACATTCCTCTGCGTTTGATCTTGATTTTCGTTATTAATTTCGCTGGGGTCAAGAACTTACTGTGACAAGTTATCCATGGCGAATCTGAAGAATTTTTGCGTTCTAGTGTAAAATTAAAGTCAGTGTTCAAATCGTGCCAACGGATTTGTAAGTTTTCACCCTGGGGTGGAATATGTAATCCTTCAACCAACATGAGTGAAAGTTCCGATACGTGACCAGACACTGGCACGCACTTGATCCTCGCGTTGAGAGTCAATAGCGTTGATTGCAATGCTGGCTTGCATTGCATTATAAGACTTCGCAGCGTAGGCATCGAGATCCATGTAGATGGGTGCATGCCGCATGGGAGGTAGAACTACTTCTTCCTCGACGTCCTCAATCCTGGATAAGATAAGCCATGGTCTCTAGCAGTAAACAATACGGCTTACCTGTGACGAACCATGACCATCTCCATGACCTGACTCAGGACTTTGACTGCGCCTACCCGAGGCCCGCGACGATCACAAAGGGGTGCAGATACATGGTTAGGGAACAGTTTGAGATCAGAATGGAACTGGGGAACGGCGAGGAAGTCGCTGATCATTGTCCCAAGTTTTCGCAAGTTGACGTAGTCGTACGTCCCCCATACCCTGACTGTGTTCTCCGCGCCGCCATCAGAAATTGAAGAGGTATCGGATGCAGAACAATCCGTCGCAGTAGGTATGGGTAACAAGTATGAACTGTCAATACCAATGTCATTTTCTATGTCGTCATCCTGCTTGCGCCCCAAGCTCAGGCCTAGTATATTGGACGTCGGCGTTCCAGTAACAATCCATTTGCGTTCGATGCTTAGCTCGCGGACGAAGTAATTTAATGTGGCGGCCATGTTCCCTGAGGTATGGCCTTCATCGATTACCAGCCTCTTCCAACGAATTTGAAGGAGAGGCGACACAGCTGGGTCGCTTGGACAACGACAGTTTGGTACGCGGCTGCCAGGAAATGGAGTACAAGTGCAGGGCTTAAGCTTGTGCAACTGAGCAACTTTGTTCTTCGCCGACTCTCTGCGAAAACCTGAAGAAAATAAGCACCGAAAAACATGTGAAGTGCCGAAACGCACAACTATCGGTCATAAGGATCAGCTTGAATATTTGGATTTAATGATGCAGTGTCGATGCGGAGATATTGCTACGTACATCATAATCAGACGCTAAAACCTTCGCATCTGGGATCTGTGTTGTCTGTCGGACGATAAGATATCTCAACGTGCTATGACAATGTTTCAGGATTTCCCTGTCCCATTGTCCAAGCAGATTGACGGGCACGACAACAAGCGTTGCTGTCGTTAGGTGCATTAGTCGGGGATATTCTGAGACTCGATCTCTTGTGCGAGAAGGGCCAAGAGCACGCATAGGTGATTTGACAGGGTAGTGGTGGTAAAATGGCGTGTTAGCTTGAAGGAGCTGCCAGAGGTTGGACGCCTCTAATCGTTCTTCGTGTGACCGAATGTCCACCCTGTCACCCCACGTTCTTATGCGGTGAAGAAGAATTTCAACCAGAGATGGAACACGCGTTGCATCGAGCGTCGAACTCTTATGCATGCCAGCCCTTCTTCGAGCATTGCGGTACTCATCTGCGGGGAAGGTACGATAGGCCAAGGGGGACATAACAGGGCGATAGTCCAATAGTGATTCTTCTGGCTGAGATAGCTGATCGACAGTCGCAAGGATCAAGCCCAAGATCATCACCGTCTTTCCCGTGCCTGTGTGCAGCCATAGATAAGCCGAGGAGTTCAAAATGATCTTGCACTCACCTAGTTCTTCACATAAGATGCCGCCCTTACACCGAGCAACTGCCGGGCATTCACGCGAGGCGGTAAGGGTTGAAGGCTGGAAGTAAAAGCGTTCGCCACCCATGCTTGAGATCGGAATGTACAAAGGATCTTGAACAGGCTGGTTGCTCAGCTCCTTCTCGATCATCACGGCCACAGACTGTCTCTGATACTCATACAAAGCACTGCGGAGACCCCTAATTTCTTGTCCTACAGCAATTCTTGAACAGACCGGTGATGGCAGGTCGCTATAGATCTCCGCCATTGTACGATTATCCTGTGTGACGAAATATGCAGCTACTAAAAACCGATTACAGTTTATAAAATGCTTACAATATCCCTTGGCAAGAAAAAATTTCGAGGTTGACTGATCGAGGGGAGTTCATCTGCATTCCAGGAACGTTGGTCCTGTGTAATTGTGGGTAATAACGACTGGAGGTGACGGTGGCCCTCTTTCAAGACAGCTTCACTGCGATGTCGTAGGCTTGCCTGCACAATTGGCAAATCGTTGGGTACGAGGTATATGCGGATATATAACACGCGTTGACTCGTTCCAAGGCAACAGGTAGCACGTAGGAATTGATGTTCAGTTAGGAATGAGATCTTGCAGAGCACATCATCCTCTGCGTAAACAGACAGCTGAGGCGATGGTACTGGATGCCAGGTGTCGCTTGCGTGTCTATGAGCGCAGTGCAGATAACTGTCTTGAACATCTACACTGATAGTACCCGCAGATAGCAGATTATCGAGAGCAAAGGGGTTCGATTTGTCGTGCTCATTGCCCAAACCATTTCCCACGCATGTTTGACTGCACAGTATGCAAGATCTCGCTCCGTCCATGCGTGCAGGCTGTCCTCAGCCAGAGGAGATGATGATGGTCAGTGGAATAATTGCTGATACTTGCTGTGGCCAAGCTGTACATAGCCGCGGCCGTAACACCGGTGACAATTAATTTAGGTAACATACGTGTGGGAATGAGATTCCTGTTTTGGTATTTGGCTGGTTGGAATGGTAAAGTTGAGGAAAACGTACTACTAGTACTACATCTTTCTCATAATGTCAGTGCCTCTGGCAAGGGTCAACTGTCATGAAGTGCGCCTCGTGTCACGGATATATCGTCGGGCAGTCTTGAACATCAGACATAACTCAAACGCAGCGGTCTCTGAGGCAGAACAGCGGAACTTGTCCTGGCCAGAATATCTGGAAATTCGCAAAAGTAAACGAAAATGGGAAACGGTGAGATACTCTAACTGGAATTCATGTTCGCGCTTGCTTATAAGCCATGGTGAATGCATGATAGGCTGTTACTATTCCTGCAACCATTCTCGGGTTGGTGGGAGGACTTGCGTACTTCGGTTCTCTGGAATCGGACGCGACGAAGCCTATCATGGTGCGTAATACATTGATATATGCTTGAACTTCTTTCTCATAGAACTAGGGGATAGAACCGTTACTTCTCTACGGCGGTTGCACGGTCTCATGCATGGGTAAGATATTTTATTCATGCAAAGGCGACCTCAATTAATTCAGCCCAGGGCTCGGATATCTCATTGGCCCCACTATCGGGGCTGCGGGTTGGAGAATGACTCACCGTCGCGCCATGAACCTCATAGAAGCCAAAGACCGCGAATTTCACCAACGCATAGTGAGGAATCGCGTGGATCCCACAGCTCAAAGTGCCACGAACCCTGTGCCAGATTTCTATGGTAAGTACCGACGCTCGGATTGTGATTGTGAAACTTATCTTACGCTTGCTGTACCATAGGAGAAAAAATTGGATCTCTCCACCAATATCGACAGGTACGTGTGCTGCTTAGCCTCCCCTGCAATAAACTTACTATTTCACACAGTGGTTGCGTGACCAAGCTAGGTTTAGACGGAAAGCACGGTTTGCGGAGGAATGAGATGTTTATGTCCTAAGACTGCTGAGTAACTTTGCACCTTACCCTCAATAATTGACCATATCTTTGGCAAGTCGCATTTCGACAGTAACTGGTAGTTTTATTGTGCTTTGTCCTCACCGCCCGGTCTCGATGAGCTTTACTGCTCCGTAAACGAGTCACTGATCCATCTAATAAATTAAGCTTTACGTAAAAAGGAGTGGAATACGCATTAAGCCTATGCGGTGAGGTTTCAGTCGTCTCCGAAAAGACATTAAAAGGGGAATACCTAATACCTAGAACCAAAGCAAAGCCAAATGTAACTACTGGGATCCTGCAGACCCTGCAGTTGGCATCGTAAGAAGCATCCTCTATCCTGAATCATTCATGCAAAAGTTGCAGTAACTCAGACTTCCGGATCCCGTGTTCCCTTCTCTTTTGTCCAGAGACCTCTAACCTGATATCCACTCACGGAAAGAGCGTAGGGCTGAGGGGACGACGGAGAGGAAACGCTGATGGTATGTGCCACATCACGAGTCCCGGGTGACTTTGGAGGAGCAGACTTGGGTCGGGGATCAGCAAAGGGATCTTGAGAGGGTTTTGAGACGAGAGGTGGTGGTGGTGAACGCGAGCGCTTGGGAGGGGGTGGCTTGGACTCTTTGGAACCTTCTCTTACAGGCTCAGGACCGCTAATTGAGCGAAACTGGGGTGCCCAACCAACACCAGCAGGTGCCACGACAGTGTCAAGAGCTAGGGGAGCAGCTGTAGACGGTACGAGCCATTTATCTTTCTGTCGTTCTACATCTCCGCCGTCAACAACGTTGGCAGGCAACCTTGATGGATTTCCTCCTCCGCACTCGTATGCGCCAGAATGCGATGCCTGATAAATGTGAAGCCCACATAGTATTACCACAGAGGGCGACATACCGAGGACAATAAACCCAAGGATTGAAAGTGCAATGGCAAGGGTTTGACTGGAAGCAAGGAAACTACTTGAAGTGGCTACAGGCGTCGTTGTCGGGGGAAGTGCCGGCCCAGGTCCTTCAGGAATGGTAGGTGAAGGTACGGAAGATGTGGAGGAAGCACTAGCGCTAGAATCGCGCCGTTGCAGAAAACGAGCGATCCTGCGCCCTTCCCGCTGAACGAGACGCATAGAGTATGTCATGGAGAAGGCACCGAAAGAAAAGATAAAAGTAAAAGGGAGTAAACTCTGGAGGAAAGATGAATGAGATCCTTACGTACCCTGTCTAAACCATGGAGGTCTATACATAATCAGTCCTTGACAACAATCTTGCACCGCCGCATCTTGAAAGCGCTGAGGCCGCATCACTTCTGTCAAAGCGCTTGAGAACTACTGTGTCAGCTGGCGCGAGAAGATATAGTGCGCGTGAACGCTCGTACGTGAGGTATTCAATTTGATTTCAACACTCAATCGGAAGGGACCTGGAGTTCAGCAGTAATACCGATTGCAACACGTATACGGCCTGCTGTAGTTCGAAACCAACTGGAAACCTTGGGCTTTGTACAAGCTATTGATAGCTTGTTGTGCCTGAAATACTATCGCATAGCCTCACACGATCATCATACGCGGGGCTATGCACAACTGTGACCCTTCTATTAGGGTCGGCCTTCGGGAGATAAGGGCTATGCCAAGAAGCCAAAGGGGTCTAACGCAATGTTATATAGTGCATGCGTGTTATGAATCTTATGATGGTCTCAATCAAAAGAAACCTCAAAAGTCTATGTCAAGTGCAGCCTGGTTCCTGGCCTCCACCATGCAGAGCGCACACTAGCGTACAAGGCAAAAGGAGTTGCATCTGGAACTTGATCATTGTAGGGGAACAATGTGATCAAGCAAAGAGATGAAACTTTGAATATCACGATGACCGGATCACTCAAACTTGAGAGGACTATATAGCCTGCTGAAGCTCACATTTCCGAATTTCATTCAAGTCGATCATGTTTCATTGAAATTCCGAGCTATCAAAAGGCTGGTGCCTTGTTTCATCATGATGGAGTCCTGCGCTCGCTAATTCTGAATGGACAAACGACAAACAGAAAGGTATACCGCGTATGTAAAGATGCAACAATACAGTATTAAGTATCATAAATCACAGGAAGCGGTGAGTCGGAGACTAGACCAAATCCACCAGTTGATTCGACACAGCCCTGTGTAACGAGCGAGCCCCTTCGGATGGAATATAACTGGGCAGCACTTTCATCACAATTTCCTCCACGTCTTGAGGGGACAACGTCTTAGCGGCGTTGCTAGTGAGAGAGTACACCGCTTCAGCTGCGATTGCCATTTTTTCTTCCACGGTGAACGGAATAAAAGGCAACACGGTGGTAACGCGGGACAGAAGTGAAGCCTAAAAAAGACATAGTATCAGGGAGTCCGTAAAGGATTTGACCAGTTCAAGCACTTACTCCGAGGCATTGGGAGACATGAGGTCTTGAAAGATCCATGAGATCTCGGTACTCTTCTCGAGTGACGGGTTTGCTTGGATCTGGTCGGGAATCATGGTGCTCGAATACAAGGTTATGGCCTATATTGGACGTTCCAAGCCATATCACTTTCGTGAGATCAACATGTCGCTTTCCAGTTTCAAGGGAGCAGCGGCCTTGAGAGAAGAGTAAAGCATCGTCGTATTCACAATGTTATATAACTCACCAAGCTCCCAAGGCATGAGAAGAGAGTACAACGCCTTCGGATCTTCTACTTTCTCGATCTCCTGAGGCGCAAGTGAGTCAATGTCGCGCAACCAGGTTGGGGGAAACTTACATCGAGCACAACTACACATCGCTCGCCTTCGTTGTTCAGCAGAAATTGAGCTAAAGTATCCGAGGAAGGTTCCTTCACGGAAATCATATCAAGGTACATTCCATCAACAAAGAAAACATGACAAACCTCATACGGACTCATGGAGTACGATTGCCATAGATCATGCGTCGAGCGCAAGGTGGTCATATTAACAGTGTGGGTGGGAATATCCAGGAGACTTCCAACTGCAAAAAAGACGATTAGTTAAAGGGTGTAGCTCGCAGAGGAGTCACGGACATTTGCGGGCCAGCAAGCTCTTCCCATGACCACTCGGACCTGGGGGACGTATAACAATGCACCTTATACTTAGCTTGAGAACATACCGCAAAGCAGAACCACGATGGGAGCCACCGACAACCGTTGAGAGTGCATACTTAACACCCTGAAGAGTTGCTCCAATACCCAGTCTTGACCAATGAGATCATATCGAACTCTTGTGAGAGGCCGGAAGAATGAGCGATATATAAGCTGAGATGTTTGCCGAGTGTGTGTCGAATCGGCTCTGGTAACATAGTATCTAATAATCGAGTGAGCGAACAATGATGAAAGGTTGAAAGACACTACGCACCTCGTAGCAGGGTCCATTCCTTCAGGCATCGTCTCTCCAGGCTGCGAATGTGAGCTGGAAACACCCTGATCTGCCTCCGATGATGCTTGTGCGGATGGATTCAAATCTGGATTCCGCAATGCCGATGGATCTGCGCCATAAGCCAACAGGGCCTTGACAATCTCATTCTTGTGCGACAGTTTGTCATTGGTCAAAGTGAATGCCAGGGCGGACTGGGGACCAACTTGGTCGTTTGGCCCAGCTTCACCGCTCTCAAGCACCTGTCGCACTTCATTGACATCGTCACTCGCAATAGCAAACAAGAGAGTCGGCTTCGGCGTCGCTATCGCGTGAACTGGAGCTTCGAGGACGGACGAGGATCGTGGAGGAAGGCCAGAGACGGAACGACGAATCGTGCGGTTGTATTCATTGACATCTTCCTCTTCATCGTCGTAAGCCAAACTGAGAGTTGACAGTCGACGTGGCGAAGGGTGAAACGACTGATTGAAATCACGGGACCCTCCTCGGCAACGCGAAAGGCGCCAAGATGGAGCCTGTTGGACTGGTGCAGAGTGCAACTGGGACTCTCTCTGCACAGAATGAACCCGAGATGACGGAGCGGGGGTAAATGCGAACGATGATGATGAACTATCATGAGCGGGCGTGAGGGTATTGTGAATATGCTTGTGAATATGCTCGGGAATATGCTCGGGTATGCTTGATGAACATGGCGAAGGCAGCTGCCCACAAAAATCAGACCGGAACCAAGGATTAAAACTTAAATTAGCTTACGCACCAGTGAATTATGCGATAGCGAAGTACTAGATGATACATTGGGCGAATGAGGTGAAGACGAGTTGAAGAGATGGTCTGTAGTCAAGAATGAGCATTACAATCGCCGAAGAGGTATTTGAAGTACTGACCGGATAATATATTAGACATGATGGACGAGGACGATGATACGGACGACCTCGGATTAAGCAAACTAGACTGAATGCGAACTTGAGTGATGATGTACAAGAATTGCTAGTATTTGGCAACTCACCAGCCTGAGAGGTTTTAATCCAGTAGTAGATGATTCTTGTTGCAGTTCAACAGGAGACAGGAGCTGGTTGGTCGACGATGAGTTCGGTGGAAAGAAGGCACTGGCGGCGTCACTCTCTCGCCTCGTTGCTGGATAAAAGGCAGGTGAAACGGAAGACGAGGGCCGGACACCTCGCAACGGCTTTCTGGCTGCAAACTACAGGGACATCCATGAGTGACTCTTAGACAACAGCGCTTTGAAAACCTACCTGTGGATTGCAACGTCGGAAACCGAACGGTACCTTTGTGCTCCCTGCTTCCCGTGACGGAAGATTTGATGTGACTGGAGCCGAGGTGGAGGGACTGTTTGCGATAGATGAGAGCCCGTCCGTATGGGGGGAGAACCATCGTCTCGTATCACATCCATTCGAGAGGGATAGAATAAGTGGTAGACTCTGAGCGGTAGACGACGAAGATGGCTGAGCCTCAAAGGTCGATGGAATGCGTATTGTGAGATTCAGTGAGGCCCTATGTGTCGCGGGGGACCCCGTCCTGGTTAATACGGATGAACGTTTTTCCTCATGATCATGTCCTGTTGATTCAAAAACGGATGCCGGATGTAGATTCGGAGATTCCCCTGTCCCGATGTCCAGTTTCACGGCAGTAGCTTCCATACTAGCGGGTTGTGCATCAACGCTTCGATCGTCAAGCGGTTGTAGGAAGTCCGCGTGATTTTCCGTATTAGGGTCGACGAGGTTGGCCGGAATGAAGGCCATGGGTGTTGGAAGAAAGCAGGGAGCACTCGGAGACTGTGAATCGGGTTTCACGGTGGCATCTGAGATAGCACGACTCCTTTGCACAAATTCAACAATCGATGGAGTATCTACAGAACCAAATGTCGCAGCTGAGGAATCGTTGACAGTACTAGTGTCAACTAGTGATTGGTCGTGGAAATGAGCTGTCTGGATATCTCGTTTCCCCTGAAGTATGACTGTATCTATGTCACGGGTTCCGATAGCTTGCCCGGCAGGAGGCTCCAAGGTCGCTGGTAAAGATACCACGTCCTGCAAGAGGCCTTCAGGGCCAGGTGGGCCGCAAAGCGCATCGCTCTCGTCATGTTCAACAGAGCTAGCACTCGCGCCTTCCTCGACGGACAAGACATTTTCCTCGCCACTCCAACGACGAAGGTCAACAGAAAAGTCATCCAATTGAGGGTTCCAAGACGTGCGCACGCCGGCCTCGTCGTGATCGAAGTCTGCATCGTCAGATAAGAACATCACAGGAGACATTGAAGACATGCGCAAAGCCTGTTGGACATCTGCATTCAGATCATTATGCCACGAATCATCACCATCATCAGTCTGGACATCTGAACCACTTCCGTTTGGGTCTAGAGCATCCCCTGCAGGGATTAACATGTCATCGGAAAGGGAAAAGACATGCCCAATGTGGGCCAGAAGTTCGCGGGAGATCCTTGGGCGCTCGCCGGGGTGGACGATGGACGACTCTTGGCCTTCCTTCGGGTGATTTGTATAAAGTTGATCCTCCTGGAGTCCATATCCGTCCATATCATCATCATCCCATACGGACGATGAAGCGGGGGACTGCGCGGGTGCAATACCACTCTGCGGTGGTGAGGAAGGTTGAGAGAAAACGGTCTCTTGAGTCATATCGTCAACCGTGTAGTCGCACTCGGCAGAGAGTATGGACGTATTCGGAGAAGAGCGGCCAGATGGGAGATTGCCTAAAGATAACAGCGACATCTTTGATGACAATTCTCCCTCCATAAACTCGCTGTCATTCACAGACCAGGAAACCGAGGAGGGCGTGATGACGTCATCGAGTCTGCCGACGATATGAACAGCGTCGGAAGCAGCGGGTTCTGGTAATGGAGAGGGCGGAAGACTGCAAAGTTTCATGTCAACTAGCACTGCTGTCTGGGTTGGAAAAGTCCCTGTGACAGAGGATGGGCGAGCTGTAGATGAAGAAAGCGGAGAAACCAGTGACTCTAGAGGGCTGTCAGCATCGAAAAACGCGTGTCCGGTTCCATCCTCAGGCGTGGAATCACGCTGAAGTGATGATGCTTCTAAGGCGCTGTCATGAATGGGCGCACTCTCGGAAATGGGAACGGATGGTTCTACTGGAGGACTTAAGGGAGGTGTTAACACCATCCCGGTGAGACGCACAGTGGGGGAGAGAGGTTCCTCGTCGAGATCAGACGAAGAATCATAGGCATCTAAAATAGATAAAGTCAAGGATGCATCATCGTCATGCTCTTCGGCTATCACCGATTGGCGGGGGGAAGGTCGAATGCCGCGAACGTCATATGACACGCGTCTATCTTGTAACAAAGATATTGAAGCACGGCGAAAGGGAGTAGAATCGAATGCAATGCTATTGCGCGTGGAATGAGGTGGAGAACGCGCTAGCAGCGCCGGTCCCGTCCAACTGTCGGCATAGCCCGAGTCGATAGAATCTTCCCGCTTGGACGGAAAGTTGTAGCCGTACATTGAGAAAGGTCGCAAGCGTGCAGAAAGCGCGACAGGAGATAGAAGGTTGTTGCAAGCTTCTTGTCCTGAATCGCCCAAGGGCTCCTCCGTCAAGTCATGAGGACGTACAAGGAGCGACAAGACAGAGCTGGTAGTACTCATAGAAGAGAACCTGGAAGGTGGGGTGGGGAATCGCAAGACGGTCGTTGAAGTGGGCTGTGACTTGTCTTCTCCGGCCTCTTCATGGTCCTGTTCTTGTTCCTCTGCCCCATCCTCGTCATCCACCACATACGAGGGAAATATATCCCCAGCCTCCTTATAATCATCTGAGTCGATATCATGACGTGCGATTGGCTCCTGTATCTCCCCCACATCCCGAGGTGCTTCAATAACAGAGGAGTCCTGGATATCACATAAATCTGAATTCTCCACTAACGTAGAAACGTCCGCGAAAGAAGTGTCCGGGGGGAAATTAACCACGGTGGTGTCTGCTTGGGAATGTTGCAAAAAAATATCGTTCATGTCAACAGGTTGAGACACGATTGTTTCACTGTCCTGGTGAGTCGTTGGGCCAATTACATCTTGAAGAACGGAAAGTAAACCAGAATAACGAGAAGTGTCATCCACCGGGCTGACAAGTTGGGAAGAGCGTGGACTCGCAGAGTTGACCACGACCGAAGGAGGATTAAAAACGGTCTTTGGAGGCAAAAAAACGCGCGGCCCGACAAGCTGCGCGACGTGCACGTCAACAAGCGACTGGTCGAGAGGATTCTTTACTTTGATATCGTGAAGGAAGTTGCACGAATCCGCGAACAGACAGCGTCCTTGAGAGAAAAACGGACACGGCCGCGCTATTAAAAAAAATCAAAATATATCCATATGATAAACACAGAAACAAACTTCTCTGGCGCCATGGAGGGTCCTGAACTGTCATTCCACTGATTCATCGAATGACCTTGGACGCGGACGGTGTACAGAATATTTGCTTCCGTTATTGAACCATGGCAGTTCCCCGCAACCATAATAGGCAATTTTGAATTACATCGGACCCCCAGATACCACCCCCTCCAATGGCTGCCCGTCTCCCCCAAGTCGCTCGCGTCGTCCTCTTCACTGGCCCAAATTGTTCGCTCTGCAACGTCAGTATTGTTTCATTTCTCTCTGTGAAACTTTCTAATCGTTCACGCTAGGTTGCAAAATTAGAATTGGCGAAAGTCAGACAGTCGGTACGTCTCACTACAAAACTTCAAAGCGACATATAAGTTGCTGACGAACGAATAGCATCAATTCGACCTGGAAATTGTCAACATACAGGATAAAGGCCAGGAAAAGTGGAAGAAGAAATACGTCTACTGGATTCCCGCGCTCCATCTGGATGGGAAGGAGATAGCGAAAGGTCGCTGGGATTCCTCCACCATACTCGAATTCATGAGGCAGCGGAATGCGGCACTGGAAGCTCAGGAGGAAGCTATTTAGAGGGTAGTCCTTGCGGGTCAAATGTCGCCCCCAACTTTTACATTGATACCTCTGGGTCAGCTTGGTTCCAAGAATTGTCACCTCAGTTATGCTTTTATGACAGGCACGTCTCGGGTATCCTAGGCGAGAGTCGAAGTCCATCCCCTACACTCCTTGATGTTCGCTTTTGTTTCAACTGCGGCTCGCCTGATCACATCATTGGGTCCTGTCCTGAACCGCATAATCGTCCCCTCATCGCGCTGTCGCGGCAACTCTTCAATTTTTTGCGCTCTGATGAGGAAACGAGGGAGCATGGCAGGTTCCATGTCGTTGAAGCTTGGAAGAAACAACGGCTTGAATGGTTGGAGTTTTTCCAGCCCGGAAAGGTTGTTGGTCCCACCCTGCGAGAAGCTTTGGGCCTGCAGCATGGAGACTCGGGTCATCAGTGTGCATGGCTACGCAACATATCATGTTGGGGCTATCCCGCAGGATGGATAAGTGATACCAACCCAAGGGATGCCGTTCGCCAAAGAATTTTGGGAGACTTCCGCGCTCTGGTACACGACCATCCACTTGAGGATGCCGATGACTCTTTCCTCATAATCAATGATGAGGAGGACCGGGAGATGATCGACCTAAGTCTTGCAACGTCTTTCTACCCCAAGCCAAGCGGGGACGAAACACCAGTTACCGATGACACATTATCTGTCAATTCTGACGTGGAGCCTCACTTATCGACACCTCGTAGGTGGGCGATATACCCCAATAGTTATTTCTCTTCGCACCACCTCACAGTCTATAACGGAATGGCATTCATGCCATCGACTGTCGCCACTTTTCGTCCCGGTACTACCTTTACTGCAGAAAGAAGAGCTCTTTGGGAGCAAATTATATCCGGAACACAAACTACAAAAGCACTTGTTCCCCCCTGGAGATTACCTGGGGCATTCTCCTCGCTGCAATCACACAACGAGAACCCACCACCTCCACCCCCTTCCATCCCCCCTCCACTACCACCTTCCCCACCCCCATTTCCGCCGCCGCCGCCACCACCGCCCGCACACCCTCAGTATTGTGCACTCGTCACTGTCGCAGATGATGATTCAAATAGCAGCGACATGGACATGGATCTTTCAGACGACGAATGACGCGCTTGCTCTAGTACTTGACAAATCATAGGGATATCATATGAGTCAATAAACTCCGCGATACTGTCCATGCCCGAGATTGAATACATGAATTTGTCCTACGTGACGACAACATGACGGATGCTAAGGACGTTAGGAGTGTCGGGGAGTGCCCGACGACTTGATCTACATCAACTCGTGAATCAAATCCACCATGTCTCGCTCAATATGCATCACTGCCGCTGACGGCCAGATTGGCCACTTGATTACCGAACTGCTCCTTTCCAACCAGTTCAAACCGGGGATCGACGAATTGTTTTGCGTCACCCTCCACCCCGACAAATGCGAAGATCTCGAACAGATGGGCGCTACAATCATCACTCATAAACACAGTGATCACTGGGGGGCTTGTCCAATCCCTCAGGGCGTCGGGTGCAGACACCATATTCATGATCCCTCCTGCACATGCCCATAAGCTGCGGCTTGCACGAGAGATGCTCAAGGCTGTGAGAGAGGCTAAAATCAGAAACACAGTCTTGCTTAGTGCGGCTGGGGACTGACCTTGCCGAAGAAAAGACTCAGCCCCACCTTCGCCAATTTACAAAGATCGAAACCGAAATGATGCAGATGCGGGATATGGAGGGTATGGAGGCAGGGACAAGCCAGTGTATCATTCGGTAAGAGCTACAGTACCTTAGAATTTCGTAGCGCCACTTATTGTTACAAAGCGCCGGGTATTACGCTGAACACCTCTTGCTCTATGAGAAGGACGTGAAAAATAACGGAATGCTTCGTCTGCCGATTGGTAATGCGAATTCGTTCGCTCCTGTCGTACTTGGCGATGTTGTTAAGGTCGCAGCGAACATCCTTGTCAGTAAGGGGTCAAAAGGTTTGAGTGATCGATTCCGAGGCCAATTGATCACACTTACGGGACCAATGTATGCACACCTTAAGTTCTTGATTTACATGGATCACCTAAATCACCCTCTTAACACAGGATGTGCAACGGTATTGAACTGGCCGCTGCGGCTTCCCAAGCTGGAGTCGATATTGGATTCGCCGATATCTCCGAGTAAGCTTATGACATACGTCCCCATTATCTTGTTGAGCTGACATATTTCTCTCAGCACGGAGGCGAAGCAGCTTCTTGAATCGGACACTGATGTCGACGACTCTGAGAAACAGTATCTTCTTGAGTACTACTCGCTTGTGCGCGAGGGGAAGACGAATTATGTCAGTACTCTTGATTTCGCGCCCATCACAGGGGAAGAACCTACGAAGCCCCCTGACTTTTTCAAAATGCATGAGTCCGAGTTCAAACCAAAGAAGTGAGTTGTATTCTCTTGAGTTCACCCTACCCCCAATCAAACATCGATATCTTAGACGTCACATCATCGGTCAGTGAATGGAGTTCGCAAAGATCGCTTGGAAAATTATCTAGCCTCAAATATAATGAGTATCATAGCTATTGGGTTACGTATTAACTTTAATTGCACACATGCGAGAATTGCGTGGCTCTCTGGACTACATAGCGGGCGTTTGACGATATGGAAGTTGTTGACGATTAATTGACTCATCTGACCACTGACGACTACACAACGCTACTTAAATGTGCCTACTTGCAAGTGCTCCACAACAACTTAAGGAATTGAGATAACCTACTACTGCACTGATCCATAACCTGACACGCAGTTCTGCTTGGCAATGCTAGCAGAGCCACTACGGATATAGCAGATCCTAGCAGGAATGCATTCGCCCGTGCATGGCGGACTGAGTATCGAGCCCTTTCCTTGGTATGTGGTGAAGGTCTAGGAATAAGTGGGACACAGTTAAAACCATACAGTCAGCGAACTTACCTGTACCAAAGTCGGGTCCGCTTCCATCTCTGAAATAGCATATATATAGCGATTTGTAAGGAAAGTAAGCAACACACGCACGTTCAGTCACAAGATGCCACCAGTCGCATTCAACGGGTCAGTTGCTCCCCCAGGTAATGTTTCCTCCGTATGCCTCACGAGTGCTATACTCGAACTCGAACGTAGGGCCGAATTGAGTCTGCGAGTCCAGCGCAGGATAATCGTTGACGTAACTCTTCCAGCTGCAGGTAACTCGTAAGTAAGTGAAAGGACCAGCTGATAACAGCAATCAGGAGAAAAAAGCTGACGTATAAGCCTCGATCACTTCAAAAGTCTGCGTGGATGTGTAAGCTAGATTTAGCACAGACGTCGGCAGGAAAAACCTACAGCAGAGTCGACTTCATAAACACGGAACCCAGAGTTCAGGATTAGTTAGGGGTGTTACAGATGGTCCAGTCTGGAAGCCAAGTTAGATTGATCGTCACAATAAACCTATCAAAGGACACACCCAGGATACCGCTTGAGCGGTCTCAGCACTCATATTCGTACCATTATTGGCATAGAAGATCTGGACCAGGAAGACATGTCAGTGCTCCCCATTTATAAAGTGGCGTCGGTTCATACGGATAGCTGATCCTCGTGTGTGTGACCCCAGAAGATGTCTGATTATGTGGCTCGTCAAACTTGATCGAGGTACGATAGAGAAATAACATACTGGCAATAACGTGAGGTGAAAAGCGATCAACGCTAGACATATCAGCTTCATGCAGTGATGTCGTTTTGACATTCAGCAGACTTACATTTGATAAACTAGCATAGACGCTGCTCAGCGAATTGCACATTAATCGGGAGGTTAAACTTACAGAGATTGGTTGGGTTCGGCAATGAATTTCCACCGTCCCAACCGCTGACAACGTGGCCAATGATCCAGACTGAGCATTATTAGATCGATTGGAATGTAGTATCATCCATCAGCGCACCTCGGTCTCCCGCATCTTCCGCGTCCTGAAGTTCATCAGTGAGGAACCTCATTATTCCAGAAACGTCTGGTTCGGACGAGTTGATGTAATTAAAGTAGTTTGACCTTTTGCACGATTTAGATGATGGAGCTTTTGACCATGTCTGGATCATCGATTACGTACCTGTACCCTGCAGACCAGTTTGTTAGTGCTCACGCCAGTTAAAACATTTCGCCTCACATAAATTGGTGTCCAAGCTGATTACTCTCAGGCCATCTGCACGCTTGACCATGTATGCTGCATAGTGGGCACGCGAAAACTCGACGGAAGCTTCCGGAAGCCATCCCTCCTGCTCCCATAATGCCGTAACGTGGTCGTATAGCCTAGCAAACGAGGTAATGCATGATATAGCAGCTGGTGAGAGAAATCATACCAGCTGAACTGTTGTCCCAAAGCGCCTCCTAGGGAGGAGGGCGAAGCTAAATCTGGCAGACAGGTATCGTGGTTTCCGAGTGTAGCATATGTAGGACCAGGCCCGAGCATACGCTTGAACAGATCATAGAGGACGACCTGCCAGGATACATGATATGTAACGGTCCGATTTTACAAACACAAGTATTACCTCAGAGTACTCGTTGAAAGCCCTTGAAGGGAAATGAGAAGAGACCAGGAATAACTATAAAACACGCACCTAGACTGTTGGTTGTCTGGGTCATGCGCTAACATGTCGCCAGTGAACATGGTAAAGTCGAAACCAGTTGATTCAGTTCCGGTCAACAGTGGGATGGCCTCCAGCACGGACGTGATCAGTGAATACGGAGCGTCGCTAAAAAGACATCAGACTGTATTCTTCCAGTAAAGGCGAGCTCAAACCAGAGGAACGAGCCATATCGTGGTGCAGGAACGAGAGGTGTTTGAGGGCTGAGAGAATTGTAAGCATTCTCGCGGCAACACAAACCACTGGTGCAGTTCGCTTCTGCGCCGTTCGCATAACCTGGCAAAGGAAGATCAGTGGAGGCGAACGATGCATACGTGCAAATGCCACGCACGGGGATCAATGTGCAGGTCCGAAATATGCAGGACTTTCAGCAGTTGGCCACTGGGCTGCTTCGGAGGGGGAAGGGGGTTAGGCTTCGACTTGGCAAACCAGCCAGTGAGGTTGAGAGTCGTTGCCGCAGGTGCTGGACATAAACCAAGGAACTGAGAGCAAATCGACTAGGAAAAATATCATGAGGCACAAAGCATTCTTTGGTTTCAGGCGACTGAGTTTACCTGTCCGTCGTATCCTCCAACATCAGCGAAAGATACTACTTGAGTAAGGATTGGTCCCATGACGAGGGGGCCATAACGTTTCTCGCATGAGGATGAATAGTTGAAGTACTCGCAAAGCGCCAGAGCCAGATTAGTCCCTTGTTCAGGAGCCGCGAGAGCAAGAAATTTGGCCACTTCTAGGGAGGCCTGACACCGTGCACATGTGCTAAACATCGGATTCACTGCGATGGACTTGATCTGTGCTACCGCTTGTTGAAGAAGCTTCTGGGAGGATGCCGTGGGCGGAAGCGGATGGGGATCCACGGTGTCGTACTGTCAAAGCCGGATGATCAAAATGATAAAACCGACGCGGCGCACAATGGAAAAGCACGTTACCTGAGGAATGTTATGCGGGTCTGTCAGGGAAAATGGAAAGATTTCATTCTGAAGAGCGAGTCACTTTCAGCTACATGACAGCTATAGTGGAGAAAGTTTACCGTGACAGGATCTGAAATGACTGGCTGTGGCTGCGCAGAGGTGGCCGTTGGATTATTGTAGTAATGAGAGTAGAGAGAAGTTGGGAACGCTCCTGGGACCGCATATACAGAGGGAACAGTATTAGTAGTACTTGTATCCGCTGCAGCCAGGACGGATCCCTGGTAGTGACAAGCCAAAGTGGCTAAACATAAGAAATACCTGAATTTAACAGACATTCCGAGCCTCGTGAAGCTTTTTACCCAGGAAGACGAACTTCAATGTATGTACGAGGGCTTCGCAGTGCGCACAATACGATGAAATCCCGGCTCATTTTTTCATTTAAGCTTCGCTTAAATGATCAGATGACCCGCCTCAGGCTATTAAGTACCTAGACTCTAACCAGTGATATTAACTGGTTGCCACGAACGTACGAACGCCGCGTTAATCGGCTGCATTTGCACGCGGATGTAGTGCTAAATCGAAACCAAACGTTCTGAGCCAGCTGTAGAAAGGAAAGGACGTGACTCATCATGCATCATGGAGCATATTACCTTTTTCTTTCAAAGATGGTCTGTCGATATCCTGTTTGTTAACGAACCTTGCCATGATTATAGCACTCGATCATTGATATTAAGCCTTGTAACCGTTTGTGGTCATGAGCTGAACACGACACGGAGAATGCTATCTTTGGAACTTGGAAGGTCAAACGTTCGTCCCCCTTTGAAAGTTTTGGTTTGCAGCATTCTCTTGGCATCCAAAACCATAGGTCGCCTGCCACTCGCCCAGCACTGAACTTAGTAAGAACTTAGGAAGATATCAGATTCTCATTAACTTCGGTGTGCTCAGCATCCACTAATGTCTACTACCTGTAGTCTATGGCTAGGAGAAGCAAGACATGCTTCGGACGGCTCTTACAGCAGGTCAGTCGTGCAACATTACTGGGTCATATGAGTTTAACAGCTGTCTTGCAGGCTGCAGCCGAAATCACTTTGCACGACTACCTGAGTGCGTACCACTGGAAGTATAGGGAGAAGGGCTTCATGAACTCGGCAGATCTTTTTGTTCACCCGTGGAACAATCATCTCCTCGAGGCTCGAGCCACTTGAATTCATAGATGGCGTATACAGAGTATGAAAGATTGATCGGTGTCGGGCTCGCACTCACTCGCGTCGCGATTGATTAGTTGCCCTGGACAGCCCTTCAGCGATGGAGAATAATGATATCATCGCACAAGTTAAAGAAACTATCTTTGTTCACAAGGTGATGTACATTAGACACCGGAGATATCTGAATTTTCGCCTAGCGTACACCACATTTTCTATGGTATCCTGCCTTTCATCCACCCTGGCTTAGAAAGTCGCTTCAATGTTGTAGTTGGGTATTGGTTACCTTCATTGTGCATTATCAATGTGATCACTGATTTGACGAGGATGAGGCTCAGGACTGATGCATAGTCTCATACAAGGTGTTTCAGTAGCTTTCCGCAGAGTATCCATCCTGAAATAAGTAGGTCAACGACGACCAAAATTCGTTGTTCGAAAAATGATTCGCCTCACAATTCAGACACCCGTCTTGCACGCAAGTCCAACACAGGAGCGCCCCACAATGCGAACACTTCTCATGCTCCACGCAATCCTGGCAATGAACACTGTTACAAGATTCACAACAGCATTCATGCTGCCGAAAGCAGTCTGCGCAAATTCTGCGTCGGCAATTTTCGCATGTCGCCTTGAGGTTTGCGCCCTTATTTGCGGGTAAAGACCCCTCCCCGTCAGTCATTTCTTCTTCTATGCAACCGTTGCATAGCGTCGCCCTGCGGCAGTCCGTGCACGCACTGATGTATTCGCAACCGAAACAGTAAGATGTCTGACATTTTGGACAGCGTCTACCGCTCTCCAGAATTGTCTTTGGAGCGCACGCGCCACAAACCCATGTCTCCCCGCAGGGGCAAGCTATGTGACCGCCCATCGATACGACGCTATCAGGACAAACAACACCAACATGAACATGTGAGTGAGACCAACATGCGCTCTCACTGCAAGCGTCCCATATGTCATCGCCTTCGTCAAGGCAAGTACAACATGCGATGATCTTGGGAGCATGTGCTTGGGCAAGTTCGTGCGAGGGGTCATGTTGTCCTATGCACGTCACCATGCAGTAGACGCAATGCCAGCACATGCAGAACACACATTGGATAAGGTGCTTTTCTGCGAAACATGCAAGGCAGTAGGCACTGTCATCATGTTTGTGACAGCGCATCACGGGGACGGGGTCGGCACCAGCACACCGAGTTTTATCGGATTCGCAGGGACACTGACCATTATCGCAGGTGACGATAGAACAACCATGGCACTTGATGAGATGGGACCTGCAGATCGGGCAACGAGGAGGATAGCGCGGCGCGGATGGTAATGAACTGATGTCTTGAGTTGCTCGTGATTGGGGTATCAAATTGTGATTGACAAGCCGCTGGTGGAACTGCTGCGAAATAGTGTCATTTGAATGTGAAGTGCCTTGAATGCTAGATTCAAGTTGTGCGCACCTGGACATCAACTGGAAAGATGCAGCTAGGATACATCTCTAACCGTCCTATAGGGCGAGGGTCGCGAGGTTATAGCTCAGCACAAGGTTTTCGTCTTCGAATCGAGTTCACGTGTACTCGGGCTGTGCGCCACTGGGAGTTTGTCTAGGGGGGAATACAAGAGACGACTTCGAGCACAATCTACTCCTCTTACCATGCTGCCTTCGATCCTACCTAGTTTGTCTGAACACGTTGCTAACTTCTTGAAGTTTCTTTTGTTTTCTTGCATTGTTATAGACTTTGATCGTGTTGACCTATTTTGCCTTCTTGAGTTGCTTGAGCGTAGCGTAAATTGGCCAAATATATAACACACGCTCCGGCCACCGTGCCGTGTAAATCCGTTAGGTTAATCTTGAAGCTTCCTTGAAGCTTGAAACTGTACCGGACCTGGTCCATGCGCATTGCGCATGAGGAAACCCTCCAAGGAAGACCATGTAACAAACTGTTACATGATTTTAACATGAAGGGAATCTTCGAGCAATGGGGCCGGATGATTTAGAGTCTCACTAACGAGCATTGCGATTATTTTTTCGCGACCCTGGAAATCTATCTTGACGATATCAATCATACCACTGAGCCAACACAACACACCTCCATGAGAATATTAGACTTGGATACCACTTCTCTCGGAGTCCCATAGCGGATGCTGAAGCTCCCGCTCATATCATTTTCACCCGGCTCCCTTCTTTGGGGGAAGTCAACACCCATCTTTGAAAGTTGCTGCGCTGCATGTCACAGGGGTCACCTTAAATACCTGATCAGTTTGGAACATATTCACGTGCAGGGAATATCTGCTATAGTTGTTTTATGTTCGTTCGTACATGGCGGAAACGTTTCACAGAAGCGAAAGTTTGCATTGAATGATTGGAAAGGATAGGCGAACACTTGAATAAGTAAAATTACTGTCGAAAGTAATTCGAAAGCCCAAGGACACTAAACGAAAGTGACAAAAGGTTTTGTTCACACCCGTCCGTCCAAACTCGCTACTGGTCGATTCCGAGTCGACAGACTTCGCAGGTTTCCTGAAGTTGCCACGCGTACACCTAGAAACCTTCCTTATTTCGATATGTCAATGGCAAACCAAAATTCGTTGTTTGAAAATCGACATACTTCGCAATTCCGACACCCATCTTCCGTGGCGCAAGTCGTGCACATAAGTGCCCCACAATCCAAACACTCTTCGTGGTCTACGCAATCCTGACAATGAACACTGTTACAAGATTCACAACAGGATCCAAATTCTTCAAAGCAGTCTGTGCAGATTCTGCCCCGGCATTCTTCGCACGTCGCCATGAGAGATGCGCCCTTGATTGCGGCTGAAGACCCCTCCTCGTCAGACATGTCTTCTTCCATGCAATCGTTACATAACGTCGTCTTGCGGCAGTCCGCGCATACGTCGATGTATCTGCACCTGTAGAAACAAAAACAGTTCTGACATTTTGGACAGTGTCCACAGTGGTTCAGAATTTTCTTCTGAGTGGCACACGGGCCGCAAATCCAGTTGTCTCCGCAGAGGCAAAATATGTCACCGTCCTTGCGTCTGACGCAATCAGGACAGTATGCGCCACCAGTAAAATGTATGCGAGACTGACAGTCGTACTGGGTGCACTTCTTCGACATCGCAAGGGTCGAAAAGCACGATTGACATGAAGCCATCAAACTAACGATGTTGGCACCTGTACAGCAACTGTTATCGCAGGTGATATTTAAACAACCATGACATGTGACGAGACGGTGCGAGCAGATCGGACAGCGAGGATAGTCTGGCGCGGATGATGATGAGATGGGTGTTTCAAGTGCTTGACTTGCTTGTAGCTGGGATATCAAACCGTGATCGACGAGTCGCTGGTAATAGTTCTGCGAAGTAGCATCATTTGAATGTGAAACACCTAAATACTAAGTCGTACGCACCTGGACATCGGCCTCGGAGAGACTTTGACTCATCATTGACTACTGCTTGCCCTAGCGCTCACAGCGAGAGCCTACTTATCAGGTTTTCATCTTCGAGTTCACGTGTCATCATGCATGCTGTGTGGTAGTATCGAAACCAGACGTTTTAGGAAGCGGAGAAAACTCCGGCGAAAGCGTGTTCTAGGAACTGCGCTGGTCCGGGTGTTTCCGGTGTTCCCAAAGCGTCTGGTGTCGAGAAGCTGACTGTATTCTCATCACGGCAGTGCTGGATAGCATCTTGAAAGAAGTCGAGCAAGTATCGATTCGCAATAAAAGAACACAAATTTATGAAATACTACTTTCAAAACACAGGGCAAAATAGTGTACCACCGCAAACCATACAGTGTCAATACATCGACGCGATATAAGCGTATCCGCTGGGGTTATCCGCGGTTGTGCACATACTTTACAAGTCCCATCACGTCAATGCCATGCGCGTAGCGTCGTGGCAGTCCTCAGTGACGGGGATCGTCGTCGCTTCCATCAAAGCGCCGAACCGTGAGGACCGGGAGGAGGCGCTAGTGGTACGAGCTACATAACAAGAGAGAGTCTTGAGAGGCTTGGAGATCAAGAAGCCTAAGAAGCATCATGAGCATGTTTCACCGAACATGAAACAATGAGAACTGACCTTCGACCTTGAGGCCTGCAATTCCACTCCAAACTCAGCAAGATCCCTAGTTTTCTCCTCGCAGACCGTGGAAGAGGTGAATGGTTGGCCAGAGCTAGACGAGCCGGAGCGGTTGAGATCGAGGTTAGCACCAGGACGCAGGTTCGTTGTAACTTGTTGTACACCGTTGGCTTCTTCGCGCCACGAGGTGATTGACCATCTGCTCTACGGATTCCCAAAAGATGAGACCAAGGAGAATGTTCATGCAACCAAGGTCAAAAGGAAGCAAGGGGTGACGAGGGTGAAATCATCCACGACTGCGGCTCCGATGCAATAGAAGAAAATATGTACAAAACGGCGCAAAAAACACCACAGTCCTTGGAAAATACCGAGTCCGAAGTCAGAACCAAGAGCAGGGGGGAAAAGATCAAAGAAAGCGGATGGCCAGTCAATTTCAGAAAGGAAAAAGGAAAGGCATCACAACTTGGAAGATGATGGAGAGGCGGTTGATGACAGCCCAGAAAACGCCCCCGATCTGGTTGGGTACGGCGCTATTCCTGTTTCTGACGTCGGTAAACAATTATACGCAGGACATTTGAACTGACTCGATATATTCACAGTCAGGTCTTGCGCTGTGACGTTGACGCTTTGCTTAGCAGCTTCAAGCTTCATCATTTGAACAATGAAAAAGATGAGGCAAAGACCAGTATGAGAGACACGACGCTCGGGAAGCGGACGGCATTGAGGCCAAAGAAAAAAATATGAAGTGAAGTTAGCTAGACCGCGCAAAACACAAACAAGGTACACTCACATGCTCAAGCGCCAACCATTATGATGCAAAAGATGATGAGATCTAGGGGGTAGATAAGATCATAGATTGATCTGATTTAAAACGATTGCAAGAATATCTTTGTATAGTCCTTGCGGACAATTCATCCGAAGTTGAAAAGTATACACGGCTTTGACGTTGAGTTCGTGAAGACAGCCCTATGTCGGGGTACTAAGAGATAGACTTGGGAGGAGGTGCTGAGCAAGTAACAGGGACGGTGTGCCTGCGAACTAATCACTCACTCGGTGAGCACATTGTAGTTCCTGGAAATTTAATACCGTCTTTCACCGTTCGCTTCGAAATCGTGAACCTGACTCCCAGTGGCTGTGATTCCTCTAGTTCGACCATTAGCGTTTGCTTCATATTGCCTACAAGTTTGAATTTGATCTTGCGTAGGATGATTAGAAACTCTCCTTTCATTCATAACTTGAAACATGAAAATGATCTATAAACTAACGCATACAAGAAACACGGTGCATTGCATACCCTGATGAATGCGTCCACGTTAACCACTTCGATATCTTCGCACAAGTCCTTGAGAGACTCGTTGAACTGTATACACATGACCATGCAGCAACGTTGACCTTCGTAGGGTATGACGATGTTAATGTGGACAGGCACGACGCCCACCTTGAAGAACTTCGTCACGATCTTGTCGGGACCAGGTAAAACTAGGACATGAGGACGTGGGAATACCTATTGAGGAGAGAAGTTCCACTGGATGATATTGCCTCCTAACCAAGGTTCTGGTAGAAAAGCATCGGGGTGTCTGGGGCGGACCACAGGAAATTGGCATCCTTGCGAAGACGATCAGGAGCAATGATACCGTTCTGCAGCGTGCCCTCATAGAATATGGTCGAGAGGAATTCAGGCAAGCAAGGGTGCATGCGATGCTGAATTTGCGGACGAACTTCTGGGTCTGTTGCCAAGTACAACCAGACGTTCGAAGAACGATTGTGTCAGACCAGCACGCACGGCTTCTTGTTCATTGATAACTGGACGAAGCTGCCGGTGATCACCGACGAGGACAGCCTGCTTATAGCCGGTCTACATTCAGCGCTAGTATCCTGTCGGATATTCAACTTGACCACCACTCACCATAGGACGCGCAAGTGTCCGCTCCCCCGCTCAAAGCTCCTGCTGACCGGGCACCGAACAAGATTGAATGGCGACCACCACGGACGAAGCATTGTCCAAAGCGATAGCCCGAAAGGAACCACCTTATATCGAAATGACGCTCAAGGGTCATGAAGACATTTTGAATGGTATGGCTTTTATCTCTAGGACTCGTCTCCTCGTCACTGGCTCCGACGACAAGACTCTTCGGGTGTGGGATCTAGATACGGGGGAACAAGTGGGGAAGTCCTTGTTAGATCACGATGGCGAAGTCTGGACGGTCGCAGCGTCCCCCAATGGGCGTTGGATTGTGAGTGGAGGAGGGAACGGAAGCATCCTGGTTTGGGAAGTTGCGACAGACAAGACAGAGCTCAAGAAAGTGCCCGTTTCGTTCAAGGGCCATGAGAGTGGGGTTGAAAACACCGTATTTGCACCGGACAGCCAGACATTTGCAAGCGCATCATGGGACGAAACGGTATGCGTGTGGAAGAGGGAGACGGGTAAAATAGTCCTCGGTCCGCTCAAAGTGGGCAGTGATGCAAACTCGGTGTCGTACTCCCCGGATGGGAGCAAACTAGCAGCAGGCACTCGCAAACACATCATCGTTTGGAATTCAGCAAGTGGAAAAGAGCTGCTGAAAATAGAGCAGCCGGCATTCAGAATCGCATTCACTCCAGATGGTCTCCGTCTCGTCAGTGGAAATTACAGAAACATCCGAATCTCAGACTCTGCCACCGGAGACATCATCAAACAATTTGACACGCACACTGACTGCCTTTCTCTCACTATCCATTGCTCGCAGTGGCACTAAATTTGCCACCACTTCATACGACAAGACAACGCGGATCTTTGACCTGACCTACATTCGAGCCCATCGGCGAGCCACTCGAGCACCCTAATGCCGTCTTTGGTGCCGCCTTTTCCGAGGACAGCCAGCTCATCGCGACTGGCTGTGGGGACAACCTCGTTCGCATATGGACAGTTCCTTTGAGTGAATCAGAGAAGGAGTCCCAGCAGGTGAGCAGATTCTCTTATCATGCCATATTTTACACTGACATATCATACAGTCCATACAGGAAATTCTCAAAGTACATCTTCACACTCGTTGTTTTGTACCATCCCTAACTTCAGTCCTGCAGAAGGCTATCCCAGGCACACAGCCTTGTGCTCCGATCCCGACTAGTAGGTTCATCGATGACGTAAGTTTATATGACGCAGTAGTTCTAATACACGTCTCACCATCCTTCTGCAGTTTGATAGACGTGCCCCATCCGGACGCAACAACCGCGCTGCTACCACCACGCGTTATGAGGATGGCTCCCGAATCAAGAACATGATGAATCGTCTTTTTTCTCGCTCCTCCGCTCCCCGAGGCCATGCTCCTCGCCCACGCAGGATTCCCCTTGTGGACGTCTCCGCAACTCGAGGCAAATATGTAGGTTTTCCCAGGTTGGACATCCATCACGATGATAGCATTCCCGCAGCGCACCGCTAATGCCCACAGTGGGAAAAGGCACTTGGTGCAGCCACCACGTCCTCCTCGCCAGCCAGCCCAAACCTCTCAGGCTGGAACCTCAAGCAGCAGCGCATCCCGTGCGATCGGTGGAACTACGCTAGCAACGTTGCCTGGCAGAAGTGCCAGTGCTTCTGCTACAACTAACAAACCCCCTTCCCCGGCGGACGTTGAACGTGTTCCAGACATTAATTGCTTTGCAGTTCTCACAAAGTGCTTTCCGCGTCTCTCATGCACTCGACAAACAAGTCCAGTCTGCTTCTAGCTCCCACTAGGCTTTCTGTCCCTTCCGAACCCTTTCGTTGGAGTACATACCATCACATGTATTTGAAGGTACTTGTGCAATTCTATGTTTGTCCTGATAGGCAATTGCCATCATACCCAGCATTCGTTAAGGTGATACGTTACTTCGTCCCCGTGGTATCGCGTCACTCGCGTGGTTAACCTAGCGTATCAACAAGCCGTTGATAGCCCGCCGCCTCTCCCCAGAGTTCCCTGCTTTATGGACTCGTAGCTCTGGGAGAAAATATGACGGTTCTCCTGGGATAACATGAGGTTCGTTCTCATTGACTAGATGACCCTGAGGGTAGCCTAGCTGACCGAGCATCTAGTAATTAGTGGGACCGCTGAGCACAAGGCTTCGAGCCATTATCTGCCAACGAGGCCCGTCAATCTTTGTGTCACTCCGCTTGTGTTCGCTCGATGATTATACCACTCGATCACCTTTTTCACCTTCTCTCCCTATCGAGACATGTGTCTTTCCGAGGCTGTAGTTGACCTGGACTCGGCGTCCTCAGTCAGAGGGGTTTCTCTGGCAATTATTTAGACCTGTTCCTGCTCCATACGCTATTCCGCTGTTCTCTATCGGCCGTCAGTGAAGAGCTGAACTTCTATTGCCAGCCCGATGTGCTTCCTCGACCTGGACATAGATAACTCAGGCCTGTCATCCGTTACAGTCCGCGGATTGTTACGGTGTTCTGTTGATGTCCACACTTGCATTCGCCTGCGAGTGTTGATTGACTAATGTAATATCGATATCGATCCTACTGCTGAGCCAACACGACATACCTCCCAACAAATATTGGACTTGGACGCCACCTCTCGGAGTCCCATGGCGGATTCTGAAGCTCTCACTCGCATCATTTTCACCTGGCTATCCTTACATCGACTAAGTTCGCACTGTTCATGGATTGGATGACCCACACCACATCTTGGAAAGCTGCTTGTGCTGCATGTCACAGGAGTCGCCTCAAATACCTGAGCATATTCGAGGAATATCATTGCGTCATTCGTCAGTATTCATTCGTACAAGTCAGAAACCTGTTCGCATAAGCGTAAGTTCCATTGGACGATTGGAAAGAAAGGATAGGCGAACACTTAAATAGGTAAAGTGACTGTCCAAAACCAAAGCAGACCGAGTTTTCGTGTTCACAATTGTGAGCTCCACTATTGTCAAGTGCAACCAGACGCTCGAAGAACGATTACGTTAGACCAGCGCGCACGTCTACAATTACCGGCCCGGGTCCAAGCTGCTGGTGAGCCAAGCACCAGAGGGATCATAAGTACGTCAGAAGCCTTGATTTTTCCTAACGCGTATGCGGGACAGACACCACGTGTCTGCAGCAATGTTGAAACTTGACATATAGATTCAGCGATAATATCCTGTAGGATATTCAACTTGACCACCAGTCACCATAGCGCACGTAAGCGTCTGCTCCTCCACTCAATGTTCCTACTGACCGAGACACTGAACTAGATTCAATGGCGGCCACCACTCACAAAGACAGGACATCCAAACATTCCAAAGTGCCCACCACCCCGCCAACTCAAAAGGAAACATCTCAAGCCAAACTCACACTCAAGGGTCATGAAGAATGGGTATCCAGCGTAGCTTTCATCCCTCGTACGAACCTCCTCGTCACTAGCTCCGCCGACAAGAGTCTTCGAGTGTGGGATCTGGATACGGGAAAACAATTGGGGGAGCCTTTGCTAGATCACGATACCGCAGTCTGGAAGGTCGCAGGCGGCCCCTGATGGGCGTTGGATTGTGAGTGGAGGGTGGAATGGAAGCATCTTGGTCTGGGAAGTTGCAGCAAACAAGACAGATATTAAGAGAGACCCACCTGTCTCGTTCAAGGGCCATGAGATTCTGCTTCGGGGCCTTGCAGTTGCACCGGACAGCGAGACATTTGCAAGTGCATCAAATGACTTGACAATATGCGTGTGGAAGAAGGAGACGGGCAACATAGTCCTCGGACCACTCCGATTGGACAACCTGCCAAACTCGGTGTCGTACTCCCCGGATGGGGGAAAGCTAGCAGTAGGCACGGACAAACATATCATCGTTTGGAGTACGGCGAATGGAAAAGAGCTGTTCCAGATAGAAGAACGGGCATACAGACTTGCATTCACTCCAGATAGTCTCCGTCTCATCAGTGGAAACTTCAACGACATCCGAATTTCAGATGCAGCCACCGGAGACATGATCAAACAATTCGACGCGCATCGCTTCAGCTCACTAGCCATTGCTCCAAATGGCACCAAATTTGCCATCACTTCATCGGACAAGACAACGCGGTTCTTTGATCTGACCACATTCGAAACCATCGGCGAGCCACTCGAACACCCTGATATCGTCTTGTGTGTGGCATTTTCCGAGGACAGCCAGCTCATCGCCACTGGCTGTGAGGACCACTTCGTTCGCACATGGATAGTTCCTCTGAGCGAGTCAGAGAAGGAGCTCCAACAGGTGAGTAAATTCTCTCGGCCTGTCATGTTTCACGCTAATATATCATACAGTCCACACAGAAAATTCTCAAAGTACATCTTCACGCTCATTGTTTTGTACTATCCCTAACTTCAGTCCTGCAGAAGGCCATCCCAGGCACACACCCTCGCCCCAGACGCGCTCCAATCCCGACTAGTAGGTTCTTCGATGATGTCAGTACCAGTCCATGTGATACAGTAGTTCCAATACACATCTCACCATCCTTCTGCAGTTTGATACACGTGCCCCACCCGGACACAACAACCACGCTGCTACCACCACACAGTATGAGGATGGCTCCCGGATCAAGATGATGATGAGCCGTCTCTTCTCTCGCTCCGCTCCCCAGGGCCATACTCCTTACCCACGCAGGATTCCCCTTGTGGACGTCTTCGCAACACGAGGCAAATATGTAAGTTTTCCTGACCTTTCTACATCCATCTCTTGATCGTGACAATCTCCCCGCAGCGCACCTGCTAATGCCCACAGTGGAAAAAGGCATTTGGCCCAGCCACCACGTCCTCCTCCTCGCCAGCCAGCCCAGACCTCTCACGCTGGAGCCTCAGACAGCAGCGCATCCCGTGTGATTGGTGGAGCTACCCCAGCAACGTTGCCTGGAGGAAGTACCAGTGCTTCTGCTACAACTAACAGACCCCCTTCCCCGGCGGACGTTGAACGTGTTCCAGACATTGGCTGCTTTGCAGTTCTTGCAAAGTGCTTTCCGCGTCTCTCACGCGCTCAACAAACAAGACCGTCTGCTTCCAGCCCCCACTAGGTTTTCTGTCCCTTCCGAACTTTTTCATCGGAGTAGATAGTATCACTGCATGTATTCGAAGTGGTACTTATGCAATTCTATGTTCCTCCTGAATGACGATTGCCATCATGCGCAGCATTCATCGGGGGGAAACGTTACTTCATCACCATGGTGTCATGATCCCTGATCTTCTCCTCGTACTTTGTGGAAGTGGTAAACGACCGCCTAGAGTTAGATAGGCCGGAGCAGTTGAGATCGAGGTTGGCAGTAGGACGCAGATTGGTCGTTGGCAAGACACACTTGGCATCTACTTTCCACAACGTGATTGAACATCTGCTCTTGGCGGATTCGCAGAAGAGGAGGCCGAGAAACATGTTTATGCAGCCGAGGACGAGAAGAAAAAAAGCGGAGACAAGGGTGAAATCATCCACGTGCTGCGAGAGGACTGCAGCTCCAACACCACAACAAATCAGCGCTGTGTATTAAGACATTGCGAAAAAGTTAACTCACAGTCCTTGGAAGATACCGAGGGCACCGAGTCCAAAGCCAGAACCAAGCACAGGGGGAAAGCGATCAAAGAAAGCGGATGGCCAGCCAATTTCAGAAGGGAAAAGCATGACAACTTGAAAAGTGATGAGGCGGCGGTTGATGACAGCCTAGAAAACGCCCCTGATCCCGTCAAGTGCGGTGCGGTCTAAATTTCTGATGTCAGTAAACGGCTATACGCGGATCATTTGAACCGACTCCATAGCTCTGCAGGTCTCGTTCCCGCTTTACTTGGCAGCTTCAAACGCGTTGACAGATTAGGCGTCTGTGACGATGACATAGATGCTGCTAGCAAAAACCAGCCTGAGGAACACGATGCTCAGGAAGCGGACTACATTGAGACCAGAGAAAATATCTGAAGCCAAGTCAGCTAGATCGCACAGGATCAAAACATGTAACTGTATTCGCAAGTTTGAGCACCAACCATTATGATGGAAAAGGTGATGAGGTCTAGGGGATAAGATCATAGATTTATCTGACTTGAAACGATTGCAAGAATGAAAATGATCTATCGACTGACGCATACAAAAACGTGGTGCATTGCATATCCTGATTATTGCGTCGTGGCTAGCCTCTTCAATATCCTTGTGCAGGTCCCCGTTGAACTATATATAGTTGAACGTGATCTATAAACTGTGTTCAACATCCTTGTACAAGTCCTTGAAGAGATCCGTTAAACTGCATATAGTTGACGATGCAGGAACGTCGACCTTTGCAGGGTGCAACGACGTCGATATGAGTAGGCACGACACCCGCCTTGAAGGACTTGGTCACGATCTTCTGGACATTGGATACTTCTGTGACCTTTCATGGGACCGATGATAAGCAGGTGAAACTAGGACATGAGGACGTGGAAATACCTATTGGGGAGCGAAGTTCCACCGGAGAATATTGCCCCCTAATCAAGGTTCTAGCAGAAGAGCATCGGAATATCTGGGGCGGACCACAGGAAATTGACATCTTTGCGAAGACGCTCCGGAGTAGTGATACCGTTCTGCAGCGTGCCCTCATAGAACATGTTCAAGGGGAATTCAGACAAACAAGGGTGGATGCGATACTGCATTTGCGGACAAACTTCTGGGTCTGTTGCCAGGTACAACCAGACGTTCGAAGAACAATTGTGTCAGACCAGCGCGCGCGACTTCTTGTTCGTTGATAACTGGACGAAGCTGCCGGTGATCGCCAACGAGGACAACTTGCTTGCAGCCAAGCACCAGAGGGATCATACGTAACAAGCGCTGAAAGTATTGCCAACGTGCAAGCTGTATGCGGGACACCACGTGTCTACAGCAAGGCCGACATGTGGATTCAGCGCTAGTATCCTGTAGGATATTCAAACCACTTACCATACCACATGTAAGTGTCTGCTCCCCCGCTCAACGCTCCTACTGACCGGACACCGAACAAGATTGAATGGCGACCACCAAGGCCGAAGCATCGTCCAAAGCGATAGCCCGAAAGGAACCACCTTATGTCGAAATGATGCTCAAGGGTCATGAAAATGCTGCATGGGGCGCAGCTTTCATCCCTAGGACTCGTCTCCTCGTCACTGGCTCTGACGACAAGACCCTTCGGGTGTGGGATCTGGATACGGGGAAACAAGTGGGGGAGTCCTTGTTAGATCACGATGGCCAAGTCTGGATGGTTGCAGCGTCCACCGATGGGCGTTGGATTGTGAGTGGAGGAAACAACGGAAGCATCCTGGTCTGGGAAGTTGCGACAAACAAGACAGAGCTCAAGAAAGTGCCCGTCTCGTTCAAGGGCCATGAGAGGGAGGTTGAAAGTGTCGTATTTGCACCGGACAGCGAGACATTTGCAAGTGCATCATATGACGAAACGGTATGCGTGTGGAAGAGGGAGACGGGCAAAATAGTCCTCGGTCCACTCAAAGTGGGCAACCTGGCATACTCGGTGTCGTACTCCCCGGATGGAAAAAAACTAGCAGCAGGCACCGAGAAACACATCATCATTTGGAATACAGAAACCGGAAAAGAACTGCTGAAAATAGAACGGGGGGCATACAGAGTCGCATTCACTCCAGATGGTCTTCGTCTCGTCAGTGGAAATTACAGAAACATCCGAATCTCAGACTCTGCCACTGGAGACGTCATCAAACAATTTGACGCGCACACTGAACCCATTCGCTCACTAGCCATTGCTCACAATGGCACCAAATTTGCCACCACTTCATTGGACAAGACCACACGGTTTTTTGACCTGACCACATTCAAACCCATCGGTGAGCCACTCGAGCACCCTGATGCTGTCTTCAGCGTGGCATTTTCCGAGGACAGCCAGCTCATCGCCACTGGCTGTGAGGACCACCTCGTTCGCACATGGATAGTTCCTCTGAGCGAAGTCAGAGAAGGAGCTCCAACAGGTGAGTAAATTCTCTCCTCATGTCATGCTTCATGCTAATACATGATACATATCACACAGTCCACACAGAAAATTCTTAAAGTACGCTCTCACGATCGTCGTTTGATACTATCCCTAATTTCAGTTCTGCAGAAAACCATCCCAGGCCCAAACCCTCGCCCAAGACGTGCTCCAATCCCGACTAATAGGTTCTTCGATGGTGTCAGTACCAGTCCACATGATACAGTAGTTCCAATACAAATCTCACCGTCCTCCTGCAGTTTGATGCACGTGCCCCACCCGGAGGCAACAACCGTGCTGCTACCACCACACGTTATGATGATGGATCCCGAATCAAGAAGATGATGAACCGTCTTTTTTCTCGCTCCACTGCTCCCCAGGGCGATGCTCCCTACCCACGCAGGATCCCCCTTGTGGACGTCTTCGCCACACGAGGCAAATATGTATGTTTTTCTGACCTTTCTACATCCATCTCGTGATCGTGACATTTTCTCGCAGCGCACCGCTAATGCCCACAGTGGGAAAAGGCATTTGGCCCAGCCACCACGTCCTCCTCCTCGCAAGCCAGCCCAGACCTCTCACGTTGGAGCCTCAAGCAGCAGCGCATCCCATGTGATCGGTGGAGCTACCCCAGCAACGTTGCCGACCGGAAGTACCAGTACTTCTGCTACAACTAATAGACCCCCTTCCCCGGCAGACGTCGAACGTGTTCCAGACATTGGCTGCTTTGCAGTTCTCGCAAAGTGCTTTCCGCGTCTTTCACACAGTCGAAAAACAAGTCCATCTGCTTCCAGCTCCCACTAGGCTGTCTGTCTATCCCGAACTTTTTGTTGGAGTAGATATCACCGCATGTACTTGAGAGTACTTAACAATTTTATGTTCCTCCCGGTAGACAGTCACCATCGTACGCAGCATCCATCAAGGTGAGACATTACTTCGTCCCCTTGGTGTTTCTGTGAAATAGCGCTATTTGAATGTGAAGTGCAAGAGTCCGCGACATGTAATGCTGTTCAAATTGGGGGACATATTTGAACTCAATACATTCATAAATATGTCTCGGGATATGTATGGCATCTACCCATAGAAATTTCTGACCGGGTCGCAGGTGTTGTGTGGCAGTTGGTGATATCGATCAACCAGTGACCGTGTCTTCTTGGCCGCCAGGCAGAGACATGACAATGCTAGACGATAGGCTGACCGAGCATCTAGCAAATATACAACGGCACTACTGGGCAAAAGGCGTCAAACCATCAATGCATCATCTGCCGATGAGGCCAGTCAATGTTTGCGTCACTCCGCCCGCGTGTTTGCAATTTGCTCAATGATTATACCATCCGATCGCCTTTTTGGCATTTTCTCGTCATCCCTATCGAGGCATGCGTTCTTTATGAGGCTACAGTCGTGAATCTGGACTCGGAGTCCCTCATACGCTGTTCCGTTGTCCTCTGTTGATCGGCCGTCAGTCAAGATCCAAACTCTATTGCGACCCGCTGTGCATCCACGATCTGGAATAGCCACCTACCGTTGCAGTCCGCAGATTATTCGTAGTGTTCCGTCAATGTCCACACTTGTATTCGCTGCGAGTGTTAATTCATAAGTATTGTGAATATCGATATCAATCCTACTGTTGAGCCAACACAACAATCACAATTTTGCGAGGTCATCAGCTGTGCGAGTGATGAGTTTTCGCTGGTGATCGAAAGCACCTTTGCCTTTCACAGTGAATAACACGGCCCCGGTTCTGGTCTACGTGACTCACATCTGTCAGAATAACTTGAAAATCATATGAAAGTACACACCTGAACTTTAGAGCGTCATAACATGAGTGACGATTCGTCGGACCCCTGTCGTATAGGAATGATAGGATGATTGGCTGCTACAGGTTGCTTCAAGACATGCGTCCGCAGACAACCAGAAGTCTATCTTATTTCGACGTGTCAATAACAACCAAAATTTGTCGTATGAAAATAGACATACCCTACACTCCTGACACTGCCTCGTCTCCTCGCAACCCCAGCACATAGGTGCCCCACAATCCAAACACTCGCCAACGCTCATGTGAGACTGGCAACGAACTGTGGCACAATACCCACAACAGAATTTGCGCTCGTCAAAGCAATCCGCACATATTCTGCGCTGGCAGTGTCCGCACGTCATCACGCGGAATGCGTCCTTGTTCGTGATTGAAGACCCCTCGTCAGGCATATGCCCATCTTCCTCATCTTCAAGTTCCATGCAATCATTGCACAGCGTCACCTTTTGACACTCTGGGCATGCGTCGATGTATTTGCACCCGGAGAAGCAAAAATAATTCTGGCATTTGGGACAGGATCCAAAATTGTCCAGAAATTTCCTCCAAGTGGCACACGTGCCACAAACCCAGGTCTCTCCGCAGGGGCAAACGATGTGACCGTCCATGGGCTTGACGCAATCAGGGCAGATTACACCACCGTTAAAATGTGCGCAAGTCCGACAGTCGTTCTGGCTGCACATCCGATTCGACATCGCGATGGCCAAAATCGACGTCGCAAGGGTTGACAAGCACGATTGACATATAGACCTAGATCTAATGAGGTTGGCAGCTGCGCAGCGATCGTTGTTGCAGATGACACTCGAACAATCACTGCACGCGAGGAGACGGTGCGAGCAAACCGGACAGCGATGATAGTCTGGCGCGGAAGGTGAAATGAATTCTTCGAGTGCTTGGCTTGCTTGTGATTGGGATATCAAACTGTTATCGACGAGTAGCTGGTAGTAGTTCTGCAAAATAGCATCGGGTCGCGTCATTTGAATGTGAAGTGCCTGAAATGCTAAGTACTAGTACGCACCTGGAAACCGACCTCGGGGAGACTTTCAAGATTGATATTCATCGTTGACAGTTGACCATCGCTTGCCCTAGCGCTCGCAGCGAGATTTCTGCCTTTGAAATTGAATACATGTTCATGCCGTGTGACAACGGGTGATATCGATCAATGTCTTGAGCTTATCACGGCAGGGCTGGAAGATAACATTACACAAATAAATCGAGCGAGAGTCGTCTTACAATGAAACAACATTAATTCATATATGAAATGCTAATAAAGCTACAACAATCAAAATACAGTGCAAAATAGTGTACTGCAAAACATCATATAGTGAATATATCGACGTGAAACCAGCGTCCCCGCTGGGGTTGTCCGTGGTTGTGCACATATAATTAGACTATTGAAGTCCGGTCGTGTCAATGCCATGTATGGCGTCGTGACAGTGATAAGGAGTGTCAGCGCTTCTGTCAAATCGCCGAACCGCTAGAGGCGAAATGAGGTTGAGGTGAGGGTGAACGTGAGGACTGGGTGGGAACGCTAGTGGGACGAGCCGCATAGCGGGGGAGACTCTCGAGAGGCTTGGAGATCAGGAAGCCTAGGAAGAATGATGAGAATGATGCACGAACACGAAACAAGGAGAACTAACCTTTGAGGCCCGCAGCCTTCTCACCTTGGCGCCCAAAGCCGTAACCAGCTCTACTGCCACCCCGCGCAGCACCGAACTCGCTAACATCCTGGGTCTTCTCCTCATATATCGTCGAAGAAGTGTATGATTGCCCAGAGCCAGACGATCCTGTGCGGTTGAGATTGAGGTTTGCAGCAGGACGCGGGTTAGTTGTTGGCAAGACACCCTTGGCTTCGTCTTTCCACGAGGTGATTGAACGTCTGCTCTTGGCCGATTCTCGGAAGAGAAGACCAAGGAACATGTTAATGCAACCGAGGACGAAAAGGAAGAAAGCGGAGACGAGGGTGAAGTCATCCACATGCTGCGAGAGGACTGCAGCTCCGATACTAAAAAAAAAATCAGTGTTGTGTATCAGACAGTCAAAAGAGGATCACTCACAGTCCTTGGAAGATACCAAGAGCGCCGAGTCCAAAGTCAGACCCAAGCACAGGGAAAAAGCGATCAAAGAAAGCAGATGGCCAGCCAATTTCAGAAAGGAAAAGCATGACAACTTGGAAAATAATGAGCAGGCGGTTGATGACAGCCCAGAAAACACCGCCAATCTGGTTAGGTACGGTACTGTTCCTAGTTTCCGATGTCAGTAAGCGAGTATACTTATATATGTGATTTTTGAACTGACTCGATGTATTCGCAGTCAGCAATGTCTTGTGCTGTGACGTTGCCGCTTTGCTTGGCAGCTTCAAACGCGTTAACGGCTTCGACGTCTGTGACGATCACGAAGATGCTGCTAGCAAAGACCAGTATGAGAGACACGATGCTCAGGAAGCGGATGACATTGAGTCCAAAGAAGATATCTAAAGCCTTAAGTCAGGCAAACCGCACAAGATAAAAAAACAAACAGTACTCACATGCTCGTGCGCCAACCATAATGATAGATAGAAAAGGTTGAGGATTTCTAGAAGATACTTTGGATCGTAGATTGTTTGACTTGAGAAGAATGCAATTGCAAGAGTGTCTTTAGTGAATGACTTGAATGATCAGGTGGCCCAGCACCGGTAGAAAGCAACGAGAAAGGTTAAAGAAACGAGGCGGGGAGTGTGATACATTTTGGCCAGGTGAAGACAACGGTTTATGTAGCTTGGACGGATGTGGATGCACCATTGACCTCCCAACCTTATTGTTCTCGAGAAAGTCCACACAGATTCGTTGAACAAAAAGAGCATGGACAATGCTTCTGCCGACTCTTACGTAATCGGTATCCGGGATCAAAATTAAAAATGGCTGAATCGCGGACTTCAAAAGTACCACAGCGCCTTTCTGGTTATTGTTGGTCCACACAGTTCGATGCTCGTCGTCGCCAGCGTTGCGTTGCCCAGTGGACGTAGTACAACACAGGATGATCATTATACACGATCTCCCAAACACGGTCTTCCAGAATTCGCCGCACTTTTCAAATTATATTACAGTAGCACTATGTAACCGAGTCGACCGCTCACCGAGCTGCGGCGGTAAGGGTAGTTGTATCCAAGATCAATGAAAATACTTATATCAAGATAATAAACAGCGCTGGCACACAATTCGTATCTATCCATTCCGAGGGCAGAATGAGAAACCACAGCGAGGATATCTTCAGAGAGGAAAGGATTAGGGAATGCATTGTCCATATGCTACGTTCAAACAACTGTGTATAGGCATGAAGAACGTGAAAGCGTGGGTGGTTATAGTACGATCATCGTAAGTCCATTGGGGAGGGTTAGTGAAGATGATGTGTCAGTGCTCAATGGACTGTTTTCGGCAAGAGATATAGCTACTCTCTCGAGTAGGGTGGGGGTTCGTTTGATGTAGTACCACCCATGTTGGCAGAAACCAGCCCGGCATCCGTGTGCACGACAACGCTATTAGACCGCCTTCGTCTAGGGGCACGTTTACCGGGTGGCCGTGCAGGTGCAGATGAAGAAGGTGCAGGTGCAGGTGCAAGTACAGGGCAGCAGGTACAAGTGCAGGTGCAGGTGCAGCACTGTGTTTGGGGGACTGAGGGTCGTCATTTATGATTTGCAAGACCCGTCTGTCGATCACAGGGGCAGGACTTCCTGTGCGGTTAAGCAGATCAAATGCGCCAAGCTCATCAACGCGGTTGCTCGACGAAAGTGAGGAAGACCCGGATCCGTTTAACAATGGCGTAGCGCTACTGCTCGAAACCACAGACATCGATCTAGGGCCCACTGAAGATTGGGATGTCGATTGGGATGTTGCACTGAGGTGCCTCTGTGCATGGGTCTGTACTGCCTGCATAGACCCTGAGATGGAAACCCTCGAGGCGTTCCCGGGCGCATGAACTAATGCCAAGCAAAGGGGTCGTTGACGTATTGCGGCTGTGGTTGCTCGCCAGCGGAGGTGCTCAATGAAGGATGAGACTGACGAGGAGTGCTTGGCGGGGATCCAGATCCTGGCGGTGGCGTTACATGTCCGACGAGACCGTACTGATATGGTTTAGGCTCAGCGCCGAGATCAAGCTTGTTCCTGTCACGGTCTCGGCCCACAGCAATAGGTATATCGAATTCTTCATCTCCAAGAGCCTCTCGGTCAAATATATCATCCCACGATCTGCGTCTGCGGCTGAAAGAGGGAAAAACAAACATAAATCCAGGAAACAAAACACAAGGGTAATAGAACTTACCAAAAGTACCACAACGCGCCCACGATCACGACCAATCCAACAAAACCGCCAACCACACCCCCGACTATGGGGGCTACGTTTGTGCCTGACCCACTCCCGCTTTGAGTACTTGTGACAGTTGGGTTTGAGATCACAGAGGGTACGTAAACAGATGATGCCGGCAGTGTGGACGTTGTTGTGATCACCTGTAGCAATCACATCACCATTCGAAAGGGTTGTAGAAGACGATTGAGTGATGATAGACGGTGATGGTATGCTCACTACTAGCACAGATGTTGTCACTGAGCTAGGAGTTGAACTGGAGCTTGTTTGACTAGTTGTGGACGGTGATGTTGTCTGCGACGGTGTGGAACCATCAGAGCAAGTGGCAAAGAGTGTCTTCGTTGGTTGAGTCTGGGTGACTGGAACCGTCACGATCACGGGTACTTGTGTGGTACTGTCTCCGCCTGGAAAGAATGTAACAATCAGCGTCCATTCGGAAGCCAGGATGACCGAAATAACCGCGACATGTTGAATAGAAGCATCGCTGCCGTCAACGCGGTCACACAACACCGCAGTGCGACGGCAGAACCGGGAAGCAGGGACGATAATGAACTGCGCACCTCCAATGGTGTTCACCTGCGTGACTGCTGCACTTGAGACGCAACCTGATCCACTCGCACTGGCAGAGGCGATGCAGGTCTGCTGCACGACGGTCGTGACTGCGGCCTGGTTGCTCACTACACTCTGGGAGAGAGACGTGGACGTCGTAAATGTAGTAATAGTCGTGTATTCCGTTGCAGTGGCAGACGGAGTACAAGACATGGTCCTTGACGAGCTTGGGCAAAAGAATCAAGCAAGTCTAACGTCAAAGGTCTTGCGGAGGGTAGGAGAAGAAAAAAAACAATAAACTCAGGTCCAAAAAGCCCGAAGAAAGAAAGAGAACAGGCAAGAAAGAAAAAAGGGAGGAAGTGGGAAGAATGAAATCAAGAAACAAAGGTAGAAAGTTGGTAGAAGCAAGCTTACTTGTGGAATTCGATTAAGGCACTGCTTCGCTACCTTTTCGTTCTCGGCACCGTCAGTAAGCGTAAGACCATCTTTACATCGTAGCAAAGGGCAGGCTGGACACGCACGACGGACAAACCAAGGCGCCGAACCCCCGTCAACGAGGTGCACGGATCCAGATGTAACAATAATGGCAACAGTATTACTGATAAAATCTAGCACAACACTGAAAACAATAAATTGCAGACAAGTAGAGCTCCTGGCACGAATTATCTGCATAGAAGATCAAGCATTAACAAAGATCGCAAATCCGCCGATGAAAGTCTTCAAGAAATTAATGTAAGCCTGGACCAGAAGGCATAGTGCCCGTACTCCTTCTCCAACGCCACTTCAAGTTGGTGTCAATGGTATTAAGCGCTGGGCGCTCGGCACGCACGCCCTTCTCTGAGACCGTTGTTTGCCTACGTATCACTTCCACGCGCTGCTCCTGACCATCCATTGGTCTGATATCGAGCACGTCATCATGTTGCATAGGCTCCACCTGGTCCACAAGCCCATTCCTCTCTCTAACCCGCCGCCATAGGCTTTTGGTTGCGCTTTTCACAAACTTTCCCAGAGTGATAAGCGGATCCTCGAGCAGTGGGTCTGCAGCAGGATCGTTAGTCCACACGGACCGTCCTTGCTGACCGCGACCTTCACGCGCGGGACGTCTTCTCCGCGAACGGGCCGCCACCCCGAGCGGCAAATTCGAGCGCCTCCGGTTAGGGTCTGGTGATGGAAGCGGTGCAAATTTGACAGTTGGTACGTGCCCCAGCGAAAAGCATGTGGAAGAACGAGAGGGGTTTGATGAATTAGAGTTCGTGATGGTGGGGAAGATCCATGATGAGTTAGGGGATGGGGTATGCTCGGACGAGAGCTTGGCCGCAAGAATGGCCACTTCATGGGCTTCATCGAGGCGGGTGGCGATGGACATGGTGTGCCCCTTGACTGGAGAAAAGAGTGTAGGGTGCTTAAAGAATGTGATGAGTCTCCGAGAAAACAACCGAAACGAAAGCGCCTAGGCAAACACTGCAGCCCAGTTGACAGCTACAGGGAGGATGAGAGTAAAAGGTTGAAAATTTGTTTATTATTATACTCGACGCATCTCTTGGTAACCGTAGGAGCTAGGCACTATAGTATACGGCGTGGTCCGTCACTTTGCTTGACAATTTGCAACCGACGCTTCACTCGGAGCTAAGCGTACAACCGCTTTTGGATGCATCTTCTGGACTTTCTGTTATAACTTATTCTGCACCGCGGAGAAATAACCGAATGTCATGAGCACAGTCCGACCAGACAGTCATGCACAACAATACGGTCGGAGGAGGTCTAATACCGCACAATCAATCCTTCGCAATCTCCCAGGACCACCGCCACAGCGTCTGAAGCTCGGAGATGTCAAAGTTCTCAATTCATGGGTACACGAACAAAAGGAATCGTCTACCGCCATATTGAATCAAACATGGCTGCCCGGTGTGACAGAGGGAGACATGCTGCAAATCTCGGGCTGCAATACAGGGGATGCTACTACTGGGTATCTGTTCATGGTTCCAAAGGACGAAGGCTGCCCGAAACCCGCATTACAGGTGCCTGTTCTGCCTCGGTCACCGTGAAGTCGCGCTCAGACAGGCCTAGATTTCACTTCCAAAGAATGTCGCAGACGCGTTTGGGATCAAGAACAATGGCGAGGTGACCGTAACGAAAGTAATTGTATTTTTGGCAATTTTTGTTAAAGGTGTGCTCATGATGGAGACAGGTGGATAAGCAGCAGTATTGCGCAGACTATATCGAATTCACATTCCAAGACCAATATCTTGGTCGGAACGAAATGTGGAGACTAGCCGAACACCTTGTAGGGCAGTGTGTGTTTGTCGACCAAGAAATATCCTTCATAAGCGTGATCGCCGCCAAGATACAATCCATCTATGTCAAGGGTCGAAAAGTAGGTGTATGGCCTCTAGCTTTCCCATTCTGCTCAAAGGCCGCATTCGCAGGTATCTGCAGGATGCGTTACTGCCACTACCAAAGCGATATACAGGTCTCTTTCCGCGAAGGTGACGATCTTCATTCAAGTCTGCCGTGAACTATGGGAATTTGCGGGAGATGGTGAACGCTACAATGAGAAAATCATACACTCGTTTCTCCCTGCCCTATTTACCAAGTGGCGCGAGGCCGGCACGAATCACACAGTCACCATCGTGCTTATCTCGAGGGTGTACTACGACGAATCCGAATTAAAATATGCCGCAGGGCCTCTAAGATGGGATGAAGACGGTCGATCGTACAAAGATTTCTACAGGGTCATCACTGACTTGGAGGTCATCCATGACTGGAAAGCCACACTTGAACGACTCAAAGTGTCATTCTGGGCCTTCCAAAGGGACATCTTGCTCGCCCATCACTACCACCAAGCCTCTGTTGAATCTACAGCACCAGAGCAAGCCAGACTCATTGGCCAGCTATCGGATGCGCATGAGGGACCTATTTTGGAGGCACTTAACCTAGGTCTCAATCCAAATGAAACGCACTACATTGATCGCTCACTGTCGAACACTGGGGCATCAACCATCCTCATAACCCCTGGTACAGGCTATTATAAAGTGTCCAAGCAATTGCTCCGATTAACTACAACCCGCATGCTTGACCAGGGCTTCGGCCTGGATCTCGTATCATTAGCAAAACGCCCTCTACACCAGACTCCTATATTCGCTTTCAAGGGATACGAGCCACGCTTGGATAAGGATGGGAAGAATGGCGGTCGAGCCCTAGATCCGCTCTGGGGAGGTGATGAAGACCCGGATGAGTCCCGGAGATTGGAGAAGACTACGTTCTGGTGGGAACCATTCTGGATCGGTGTTTCCTTCTGGGATAAGCAGATGGATCTACCTTTTCGCCAGGATAGGTCTGTTTTTCGAGCTCATCTCCTTATCTTAACTGACGGCGTTCTTAGGTTCGTTGCCAGAGCAAAAATGCATGAGATACAGATGCTCGGGCTGCTTGAGCACGATGTCCTTTCTGGCATAGAGGTCCCATACCTCCCCGAGTTGCGTGACCCGTGCGCCATGCCGCCACGAGACAGCTTCACGGAAGATGATCGTGCTCCCACACAAGCAGAAGCTGATCAAGCTGACATGGATGTATTCGTCTTGAAGAAAGAGTCCCGACCCATCGCCAGCACGCGCACTTCATATGGCTCTTCTACGGGTGGGACTATCATGGCTTCGTCCTATCGCTCATCAATCATGAGTGAGAGACGTGGACTGGCATCACAACGCAGTTCTATCACGTCCATGCGTATAGCACCGATTGAAGAGAGCCCCAGAAAGATTATCATGGATCTGCCTCCTGAAGGCAATGAAGATGGGCTGCTACCCTCCGTGACCGGACGCAGCACATCTCCTTCACAATCCTCCATACGTTCAGTGAGAACCAACGCGTCGGTCACAACCAACTCCAATTCCGGAAGTGACCCGCAATCGCGAAACACGAGCTCTTCGCGTCTTGCCAAAATTGCGTCCTCTTGGTTTTACAATCCCTTTCAAAGAAGCTCGGGTGACTCTCAGACACCTTCTATTCCTGCTTCATCAGTCACAGGTCCCACTCCTCCCCCCACTCCAAGCGTGCGTGTCCCCATCGCATCAAATTTCTCTGCTGCACCTTCTGCCTCGCTTTCCCGCTCACCCCAGCCGATGGCCATATTGCATGGTGCATCTGGTCGATTGGCTCTGAGCAGGACATATGAGGAAGAAAGCATTCTTCCACACCGAAGCTCCTTGAATCGGCATTCACCGATGAATACCCCTCCTCGTGACGAAAGCACCTTTGGGAAGAGGCGCAGCACGACGCTAAACTCGCTAAACCTGCCCTTCTCGTCCTCCTCCCCGGTTCCGACTTCTCGCACCAATCCGTCACGACCGCAACCAACAGTCTCGTACGCGCAGTCTTCGCTTGCTAGACGCTGGCAGCATGTATTTCCTACGCCCACGTACAAGCATGAGGTGAAATGGAAGTCTATGGTCACCCCGGCGTGCCTTCCGCTCACGATGGACCACTTCCCCAGCAATTCAGAGCTGGAATCGTCATATGATGTATTCTCGTATGATTTTGTTGTCGATCCAACGGAGATGCGTTCCTTCCTCGTGAAGCCACCTTCTGTCCAAGGGAACACTGAAGAAGTGCGACGGGCATGGGCACTCACTGTGATGCGCGGAATGGTTGCCGTTCGACTTGCACAAGGATTCCAGTTTGTTTTGCGACCGCGTAAAACGGGTGACGGTGAGGACCACACAGCCATGCGGCGGACGAGATCTTTTATGGGCGAGGAAGATGCTTCGCCAAAGCCGGCTGGGGCAGCAGAGGTTCTTAAGACCACCAATCTGCCCGTTTACTTGAGCATGAGCAACGAGATCCATCGAATATCTTATACTGGCGAGGCGATCCAGGTGAGGCGGTATGTGAGAAGGATGCCGCCGACACAACCCTTCGAATACGAGTGTCTTATCTGGCCCAAGCTTGGAGTGGGGTATACGGAGTTGAAGACGAAGTTCGTCTCACATGGACTGGAAAATTTCGGTTGGAACCGGTCAGTTTTGTTGTTGCTTGTGGTTGATGTCAAAGTGCTGATTTCTTCTCCTAGATTGGACATGTTGGTTGCTGGCTACGAGCACCAGTTCAATGAATCCTTGCGATATTGGCGGACTCGATTTGTGGTTATTCCATCTGCCGTCCCTGAGGGCGACGTGGGCCCCCCCGGAGAGAAGCTCAATGATGAAGAAATCCGACTCATGGGAATTGACAAGCTCGCCGACATATTCACAAAATTGCGGTGGCAACCTCCGGATGAGCGCGGTCCGCCCGTTGCACCCATGCGCGTCCTTCCTACGACGCTCGGCCCTGCACACTCTGTCCTGGATGAGTCACTGATGGCACAACTTGACGAAATACACGCCGCAGGGCCGCTGAAGAAGAAAATGCAGAGTACGAGGGAAATAGCTGACACCCCTCTTTCGTTAATTGCGAAACTCATGCGCGAAGAGGATGGCGTGCCAATCAAGTTTCATCAGTGGCATGGGGCGAAGTATCCTGATTCTTTCACTGGGTTTGACTTCATTTCGTGGCTTGTGCGCGAGTTCCGGGATGTATCGTCAAGGGTGCAAGGAGCTGAGTGCGGGGCGAGGCTCCTCGAACAAGGGTTGTTCTCTCATTGCCGAGGACGCCACGGCTTACTTGACGGGTGGGTTCCCTGAATGTTTCATACTACAATGTGACATTGAACTCATTTGTCATTCCGCAACAGGCACTACTTTTATCAGCTAAATGGTGAATACGCATCCGTCAGCACTCCGAGAGGAGGGTGGATCAAGACATCCCGTTACATAAATGGGGATGAGGTCAGCATTACTAAACCAGGGGGACATTACCCATCCAGTCTCAGTAGACCTGGTGGTCCTAGGCGGAACAGGAAGTGTCTGATCCTTAGCCAAACTATGGTCATTGACATCGACCCTGCTAAGGTACGCAAAATCGTGCCCTGTGGATCCCCTGAACCAACGTCATTTATACAGAGGAGTGACCAGGCTGAATCAGTAGTTCTTCACCACGACATCATTCAAAACCCTGGGACAGTCTTTCACTTCGAGCTGCAATGGATCGGATCCACTGCGCGTTGTATTGAAGACTCGCTCCGACAATGGAGTCGGGCGATTGAGAGGTTTGGCCTGAAATTAGTCGAGGCCTACGTCATGGAAATCGGTGACATCCGCGAACGCAACGCGTTCCAGTCTTGCTTCCCTTTGCGTTTGGTAATACCACCACCCATCGTTCTAGGTCTTGAGAAACGGGTACCTGAAGGAACGCACACAACGCATTACTTCGAATATGCAATTCTCAAACGCTTCGACTTCGTCCTCGATGTGGAAGCCACAAACCTATACCCGAAGGATGTGGACGTCTCCTACTCTTATCGCCGAGCACCTTTCAAACATTCGCAATTTGTGCATCGGTCAGGTGTCGCGTTTGTGCAGGTTATAGGTGGTTCGCAGGGACTCCTGTTCCTGACCAACCGTTTGCTAGGTCCAGGTCGCATGGGCAGTGCAATGAAGAGCAAGGAGCAGAGACCCGAAGCTGCGGCAGAAGAGATTCGGATGAAGTTGCAGGAGTTCTGCTCGGACGAAGCTGCATTGATACAGTTTTATGACGAGGAGCTGGCTGCTCTTGGGCCGGATGATCCTCCACCACTTAGTATATGATGTTTTCAATGTATTGTAATGGAGGTAGTGGTTTGTGAGCGAGCATCCGCGAAATACGTCTACCTGTTTACGAAACATCATGAGCGCTGACTATCATATCTCGACCGTTCGGCCGTATAGATCGTTGCGCCCCGTCGCGTGACAGAGGTTTTCGCATATCTGTTAGATGTCAGTGTCATCCAGAGCACCAGCGTACGAATACGCACCAAACGCGTCTTCCTCGTCTCGTCCACCCTTTCCTACCCCCAGATTACCGTAGTATTCTCTTACCCGTCGGTATACACTATACCCCATACCCTCGTACATTTTGATGGCTAGTGCATTGTTACAGCGCACATAAAGATCCACGAAGTACCCTTTGTATATCTCGTCTGAGGCGAATTCGAGACGTTGACACATGTTTCGTGCTAGAGAGAGACGGCGGTACTCTGGAGCAACGGAGATAGCTGTAATATGGCCATGCCATTCTGCTTGTGCACCTTCAGCCTTCCCGAGAACTTTCAAAACGTTTAATTTGTATCGGCTGAGGACATGAAGGTGATTCACGCACTGTAGCCTTGCAATCGGCCTCCTGGGCTTTCTTGAGTGAAACAGAGGTCTGACCACCTTTGAAGGTAGGTTAGGTAGAAGGTGATACCGTACTGTTAAAAAATATGAGCCAAATCTATGGTCGAAGGTATGAGCGACTCGCAGTCTCCGTCCAGACGTCCAAATTGCTTGTGAATTTCATTCAGGATATGACGGTAAGTTCAAAGTATGCCAGACTTACATGTTATTGAATCTGAACAGATCGTTCGCTTTGAAGGGCCTGAGGATGCTCATCGCTTATCTTGAGAGCAGCTTTTACCTGAGTGAAATGTCACTATGAAGTGTAGTAGTAAGGAAGCGGGTGATAGACGCGCTGACGTACTTACAGCTAGTAATTAATCTACTACAAATGCACTAAGTACTGCTTGTCTAACCAAACCAAACCGCCAAGTATTCCCAACGTTGAAAACTAACGTGCACAGTATTAGTACGGTACCCAGATAGGTGGTTAGTGAGTACTAGTGAGTTCACGCTGGTACTGCCGCCGGCATGCCAGCAAATTGAAGGAAATTCTGATTTACTTGGACATCTAGTGCTCTGACGCAGCCGAATAACTGCCTCAGCTTCTGCCGCAAATTACGCATTAAAATCTCAAGTCGGATCTGCATCACTGTCTTCCAATCTAGCTTCAAAGAAGATGAAGTAAGTGTCCAAATGTGTGTCAACGGCCTTGGTTCCTAATAACGACAAACACCTGCCAGCAGTGCACGGAGTCCTAGCAAATTCTGCACTCAACCACTCACACACGTACCCAAGACCCCAGGGCCCTTCGCTGCAGCTGGCTCGATTTCCGACATTTGCAATGTATCAACAGTTCTCCGCTGCATCATCCAACGATTATGGTCAAATGATAATGTCTGCGCCTGCTGCAGGCCCTAGCACTGTAGCACCACATGCAACTACTACCGCTCCACAACCAGTGACGCCAAAGGCACAACCGCTTGTGGCGACCGGCAATTGGACGACTGAGCTCGTCCAGCTTGCGAAGACAGCTGAACTCAAGTAAGTTATGCGCGTCATTAAAGCTGGATTGGGATCCCTATTACCTCGCTATCGTGATAGTACGATATTGACCTAGCTGTGGGCAGAAAACATTCCCTGACGCTGCAACTGCATACCGCTAATATAGTTGCTGCTCATAATACCCTCGAACAGAAGGACAAGGCAATTCAGGATATCAAAGAACAGAAAAATCGGTATGAATCATCTTTTCATGATTCGCCAATCTATCACATCACTTTGCGCAATCTATCATCACCGATTCGCTCGTTTTTGATTTCTCATGTATTAGTGATAGTGATTGCTAATCGTCCTTTGACAGATTGGACAGCGAACGTGCACGGTTACTAAACGCACTCGCAGAGGTATACCTTCCGTTACTCATTCTGTTATTAATCTTATACAGTTCTCGTTCTGACAGATAAATGCAGACCGTGACAAGGTGCGTTCCGTCGTCGGCATTAAACGTGCCATTTAAGGAGATTGCTCACATGTCATCCCTCACGTTTCCCCAAAGGTGGATCTCCTCGAAGCATCCATCACACGAGAGTACGTGTTCTTCCCACGTCTGTTATCCCCCACAGTCTGTCCTAATCCAAGTACTGTGGACTTTATAGATGCGCGGATCTGAGGCAACAAATCCAAACCCTCCAAGAAGGTGAATATGCTATCGCAAAAGCAGACGTTGATCGCTTGCGGGCCGAGCTCGGTCAGCCCCCGCTCCCCCCACTCCAAACTAAGCTTGATGAGAAGACATCTCAGTAAGTTCAAATATCTCCCGGCTATAGTTTTAGGGACCTTCTGCCCTGTTCGGGCGTGTACGCCGCAGCACGTTCTCGGCGATCGGCGCCCCACCACAAGAGTGTGGTTATCCTAATTTGTCGCACGGCGGGTTCGGGAGCTTTTTCTGCTCATTCTGGAGCGGCACCTTGCACTATTTTGATACTTGTCGGCATGTGCTAACTATCAGCTATTCCCTAAACAGGTATTTGCGTGATCGCCGGGTAAATGGCGAGAAACGCACTGTGAGCGAGAGTCAACCAGAAAACCAGCCTAGTACGACGAAGCGTCCACGAGGTCGGCCCAAGGGTAGCAAAAACCGTGGAGGCAAAGCAGGTGGCAACGCACCTAGCGGAAGTGTCAGTGCTAGCGGAAGTGCAGTGGCTGGTGGCACTGCATGATTGACCAGTGACAGCTGACAATGGCCGCAAATTGGTGTCATGGCTTGGCAAGTGTGATTGAAGGGAAATCATTTTGCGGGCCTCGAACTTACGAGCGTTGTCTTTGCTTGATTGATGGCGGGCTCGATGTGGTGACTTAGTGGCTCGATGCAGGGACAACTTGGGATGGCCGTTGTAGGTTCTATATGGATTCCTGTGGTACCAGGCTGTACAACATATACATCATAAATGACCTTATTGACCTCCGTTACTGATTAATGATCTGCTCCCCTGTGATGCTGTGTCGAAGGCCTTAATCGACGGTTGTCTTTGTGCCTTGGCGCAAGCGCTGGAGTCATTCTCCTAACGACCAGCGCTAGGTGATTCATGTTGACTCCGCATTAGAATCGACCTTGTACGCTTGTACATAACTACGAAAGAGGCGTCGGAAATTCCGACTGATATACCGGGAGGACCGTGTGCAACGCACATGTGCATGATGAACGGAGCCCATAAATCGCCGCAACTGATGGACGGTTCCTTAGATTGTGACCATGCTAAACGTTCCTGTGGAAGTGACTTAAAGTACCCCTTGGTTTAGTACGCCACGCGCCCATTGATATGGGATCGTTGTACACATGCTCTAGAAGGAGTAGGTAGGCGTATTGGATTTGCGTGGACAATCGATATGTACATCCGACTCGGATGGGCAGAAGGCTAGATATGATATATGGTACGATCTCGTATGGGTAAGTGGAGACGCGCTGTTGAGTCATCTTCCCCGCAACAATCGCTGCTAATGGTGCTTGAGCGCAGAAGATCGTCGATGCATACAGAGCATTCCCCTTCTACACGGAACCCGTGTCAGCATGACTAGCCTTCTACCGTCCCGGCCAGTACCCGACACACCCAAACTGATTCAGGTGGTAAGATTACGCTCGGATGCTAAAACAGGGGAATTTGAAGTGGCGGGAAATTGGAACTTATTATAAGTACTTGAACAGAAGATTCCATATATGCGTTATCCGGTGCGAGGAAGGTGTATGGAAGCAGAGAAAGCGGTATACTTAACCCGGTTAAGTGTTCTGCTAGTTCAAGGGAGCCGAACAAGTCAGCCTGACAGCTGAGCTCACTGTTCCGAGTAAAGTGAAGTATTGTATGGAAGTACCAGTGGGAGCACATGAACTCATAATGAACCCATCGGAATGTTGATTCGGCAAGAAGAGATATGACACCGGCGGCAAGGAGTGTGGTAATTGCGCACGCCGCAGAACGCGCGCGGCTGAGAGCGGTCGTATCGGCTAATGACAATGCGAGCGTTACGGTGCTGTGCCGCATATTGCCGAATGAGTGACTGTTTAACATTAAATCCTAATTTGGATGAATTTAGTAATCCCTGTGGCGATTCCACGTACCACGCCGAGTCACCACAGCAGTGAAAAGCCGAAACCGATTATGCATACTCCGGCCCTTCCTTTCTAATCGCTCATGTCACTTGTCCATTTTCGTAAGTAACCGATCCGGCTCTCTTGCTGTTCCCTCCCATCCGGTGTCCCTTTATATAACACGCAATCCAATCCAACATGAATACCCCAAAGCTGTCTCCGCTTCAGGCTTTCTCTGTCATCATCATATCCTACAGACAGTCATGGTCGTATCCACTTCCTCTCCAATCCACAAGGCTAGCCTCGTAGACCCTGCTCTACATTCGCCTGCTCTCTTGGAGCTCCTTGAAATAAAGCTATCACGACCTGTTATCGGTATGTTTTCTTCTTCTTCCAATGTCTTATTCATCCTCACAGAGTTCCTAGAATATGTCGTTGATTGTGTAGTCGACACCGTTGACTATGCTATGGGTCGTCCATCATCATCTCATCGTGGCCGCAGCATGTCTCGCCGCCCAGAGCACACCAAATTCACTACCTTTGTCTCCAATGTCCTCACTCGAGCAGAAGTCACCCTTCCTACACTTCTCGTCACCCTTGTTTACATCAATCGCGCCAAACCCCACTTGCAAATCGCCCTGGAGGAGTGGGCGTGCGAGCGCGTCTTTCTCGGCGCCGTAATGGTTGCCAGCAAGGTACATTTACTCTACTTCCCATGCCACCGACCCCTGACTGACTTAACCGTGACAGTTTTCAAATGATTCCACACTTAAAAATGTTCACTGGGCTCTTTGCACCGGTGTCTTCGGAAAACGTGATGTTGGTCGAATCGAACGAGAATTTCTCGACGTTCTTGATTTTGATCTGTCTATCACCGAAGATGACATTCTTAGCCACCATGATGGCTTGTCTTCAGTCGCTCTTCCTTCCCACGACTTTCGCAGACTCGCAGACTACACTCCATCCCACGCGCACTCACATTCACAATACCACCGTTCACACCATGTTCATTGCCCGGATTTGGATCCATCTAGCCCCCACTCTTCATCTTCTGGTAGCTCGCCTCAGCCCCTCACTCCTGAGGCTCAGGCAAACTCTTCATTCAATCCTGCTGTCAAGTCGCATCACGACGCTATGGAACTTGTAATTCCTCCCCCACCACCGCCGAAGAAGTCACATCATCCTTCATCTACACTCGACTTGCTACGCTCATTCCCTCTTCCTGTACCCCATTCGAATTCACGTTCTCGTTCTCAGTCTTCTACTTCCCACAAGCCGCACAATCGTTATTCGCATTTCCCTTTTAAGAATCCAGTGATGCAAGTCACTGCATAGATATCTTTGTCCAACACAACGTCATATTCTTCAATGGTCTCTACTCATTTCCTTCGTAACCTTATTATGTGGTGTCGCTATATTTTTAAGACTTAATCCACATCAGCCTTGTGCTCAAAAGCTTATCGTCATACTATCGTCAATATTATCATCATCATTGTTTATCTCACTCCAACCACATGTTCATCGGACCTAACACGTCTGCATGACTCTGCTCCACATCACCATGAAATTGCCACGTTGCAACTGAGTATTGTGTGCACATGATGCAAATCATACCACTGAGAGAGCTTTCGCGTCACTTCCACATGCATCACTCATTGACGGTAAGCGCCCGATACCCGGAGTCCGATGCTTCTGAGACTTGAGGGTTGCATGCCACATTATCACTTGGTCGGTTGCGAACCACGTACGCAGGCTAACCGGGACCCATACTTATTACGAAGCGAGGACCGCGTCACTCAAATTTCCTCAACCACCGGACAATGTGTTCCAAACCAATGGTGAATGAATCAGTGGTAACAAAATTAATGAAAATTCTATGAAACGCGCATGTCGTGCGAGAACAACTCACCGCTGATTTGAAGATTTGTCGAAGTCACTAAGCCCTTCAATGAAATGCTTGAAGTTTTTTGCCAGCCTTGTTTTTTACTTATAGCAATTTCACGTCATCTGGCTTACGAACATTCTGCGCATGACGGAAAAGGACTTGTAAGCTAACGGCGGCCCAAACGTTCTAAACGTTTCGACTTCTATCATGGTCAGTTGAACAAAATAAAATTTAATAAGCTAACGGAATCGTATACTGCAAGTGTAATTACTCAAACCAAGGAGTTATTTCTCACGAGGAGAATCACGGACACGATGCTGCGAAGCCACAGGTCCGAACTCATAGTCCTAGGACACACATCGGAGACACGTTGAGCCCGCGAGTTAATCACAGCTGCGGCATTCCAGGAACGCATAACCGCAACCCTAACCGCGAATCTTCCAGAATCAGTGTCCTGCCTTGTCGCAGAATGTCACAGGGCTTGGCTTGGGTTTCTCTTGGGTGGGTTGGGGGTGTGACATAATAACCTTGACAAGTGATTGGGTGTGAGTACCTGAAGGGCTTGGGACTTGGATTTCCTCAATAACTTTGATGGGCGTCCATCAGTGGGAGAGGTTTGTCATGGTATCGCTTCTGGTAGGCTGACTCCATGGGTGACGTCGCAACACCGTGTACAGTCGTCAACTGACGCTGCGGGAGGATATTGCTCAGCATGAGTTTGTTGATGCTGCACTTTGCTGCATGGTGCACACGAAGGCGCCCGCACTGCATGCTCTTAACGGCCAATTGGCCTTCAATCCTGTACGTCTTGGCCGGGTACCATATATTCTATTACGAGCGGTTAACTGATAAGCAGTAATTATAGATCTCGTCTCAGTTGACGCTGCCGGAGCATCTTGCTCTCAAGTCACGGTTATTGGACGCAGCAGTTTACTCACCTGAAGCTTGAGGGCTTGAGACATTGATGGGCGTCCATCAGTGGGAGAGGTTTTGTCACCATGCGTCGTGTCTAGTAGGCCGGCGCAGCAGGACCGTCACCGTGTACAGTCCTCGACTACAGCTGCGGGTGCATATTACTGAATGCCGTTGAGGCAGCGCTTAGACTTTACTATATGGCGCATGAAAGCGCCCAGACCTTCCGACGGCTGATTGCCTTCATTCCTATACTTTCTGGCCGGAGTGCCATGTACACATATTACGAGCAGATGTTTGATAAGCACGTCTCAACCGAGATCGGGTTTATGTGGCCTTTGCGTACTTTTGCTATTACCCACTCAGATCGTTTACGGGACCAATAAGGGATGGTGGGCTCTGGTTATCTATTTCGACGGCTTGGCTACGCATGGTTCCGCAGTGGTAACTAGTGGCTAATTGTCCTCCTAAGATTACCCCGTATTTGCAGTTGCGGCTGTCAATGGCAAGCGCTAGCTTGATGAACAAATAATGCAGATATCTGCCTTAACTGGGGTTGTGTGGCCTTGGCGTATTTTTGCTATTAGCCACTCAATCCGTTTCAAGGGATGATAACATGAGGCATGACGGACTTCGTAGCTATCTTGTAGTTATCGATATCTATCTCGATAATGGCCTCGTTATGAGGGTTACGCAGTGATGACTAGTGGGCGATTGTCTGCTTTATATTTGCAAATCCCCTCAAGTCAAACGTTATGTTGACGGGGTTAGTGGCGTATCATTGTTTGAACTGAGATGAGATAGGACAAAATACGTTGCTTGGGCACTTCGTTCCCGCGTGCTAGTCTAGACTTATGCTTCCCTTGATACGTGCGACATGGTAAGTACATCTGTCAACTAGGCCGGGTCTTCCCCGCACACGTTATCTTGTCAAACCAGATTTGCAAGAATAGGCCTAACAGAACATGCAATTATTTACGATCCGCGACAGGAATAGCAACTGCTGTTGTAATGTTACATTGTTGGAATCCACACAAGAAAAGCGTTGAGATTAGGGAATGTAGATCTTCGAATACCCATCCACGCTTGAGTAAATGAAATGTCAAATGGAGTTTCAGTGATAGCCCAGTAAATATACTCACTTTCTTCGACAGCAAGGACACGTATGTGTGGATGCAGACGAACGGGACGCAAGATTTTCGCGGCAGTCATCACACACCGCGAGACATCTGCCAGACGAGTTAGCATCATATCGATTCTCGGGAAATCGCGCTCTGTGACCCACCGACATGGCCAACATATGATTTGGCGTGGCTCAACTGTGCATACCACACAATTTCTCCTCGCTTCGGTGTGCGAATCTTCATGTATTCCAGTCCCGTTGGAAGACGATCGTCGGATCGCAGCAACATCGGACCAGTCACTGAGGAGGCTGTCACTGCGGTGAGAAGGCGCCGACATAAGGTGCTGGAATCGTTGTCTTGTCATTGGCAACGACGAATCATGAGTCATATGTGCCACCAAGACCGAAGCAGAAGTCATGGCCGAGGGAGCAGAAGAAAGGTCCGAAAACAAGTTGACGGTCTCGTTTGTGTCTTGCCGTGAAACTTCTTCTTCTTCGTCCTCGCTGCCATGCTCAGACCTCGACGAAGTAGGGCTAGTGGAGCCGTTCCGCTCCATTCCGGAGGGGTAATATTCAAAATCTTCATCCTCCTCATCCATGGGTTCTCCCCTGATGAATCGTTCGTACAATTCTTCTTCTTCTTCTTCTTCTTCTTCGGCTTCTTCGGCATCTAATTCTTGGTCCCGCTCACTCTTGGTGGCCTCGCTCCTGACTACTATGCGTCGAGGAGGGAAGTTGGGCGGCTTTCGCGACCTCCGTTTGAGCACATTCCAAGACTTCATTATCAACCCCCTGACGCATCGCACCACACTCACTCCGAGCCTCGCAAGCTCCCTGCACCAAGCCATATCCACCCAAATATCCCCTCCAGCCGTTGTGACCCTGACGTTCTTGATTTCATTGGAAAAGCCCTTCTTGGGACGACGGTGTTTGATGGAGCCTTCGACAACCGGAGAAAGCGAGGCCACCCCCGAGCGATTCAGTTCCACGGTCCCATCGTTCAACGGAAGGGGCAATCACCGCGGCGACACCGCCTACTTGGTTCCCAAGGCCCAATACGCTCGATGCCTCGAGGCTTGCTGTACCCATACGTAACAATGCGACCGAGAAGTCTTCATCCCATTTTGGAAGAAGAGTAGCTTGGTGGCAGAACAGGAGACGGGAGACTGTACCCTCGGTGACAATTTGGGTAAAGGCATTGAGGAAAAGAGCTAGAAATACGACAGCTAGAAGGGTAGATTCAAACAGGCAAGGCACATAGTTGAGCAGAGGATAAGATGAATCTGATAGCCATAGAACTGAATGAAAATGGGCGAGTGTAAGAAACGACACAAACGCCGATGGAAAGAGGTGATGGGATGACCAATCTTGCTTAATCCCAATCAAGTGGACTGATTGCAAGCTAGAAAGGGTGTTGGTTATCATCATCCCATGATGCGAGACAAGCCAGCGAACCTGAAGCAAAGGTAATAGGATAGTAAATACTACATGCTTGTCTGGTCGTGAAGTCGAGCCTTCGAACTTTATCCAGTGAGTCACTGGAGAAGAGTAGGTGTGCAAAACAAATGCATAGCCGAGCTTTTTCTTCACGTAAGTGGGTGATGTTGCATATTGCGCTAAAACCGCACCAGATTAAATGGTGAAGGACGGTGCGCTCCGCCTTCCAAACCATGTGTTAGTCCTTCCATGCATAAAACACCGCAGACCGCGCAAAACGTGGACCAGCAGAGGTCCGCCATTTCTCTTTGGGCAACATAAGCTCCCACTGACTGCAACCACGATGAGTTCCATGTTGGAAACTTGTCTGCTGCTTGAGTGAGGACAACGAGCCATATAATGAGCATCTTGAAGATGAAATATAGTGAGGGCGAACGCAGCACGAGACGACCCACTGAAGACGACAAATCTAAGGGAAAAACCGGAGGAATGACAGAGTGCGGGAATGCACGGAGCCTTGTGGTGCGAGTAAAACGACTGATGAATTGATCCCTAGGGACTACGATGTTCCGTATACGATGTAGGAGAACCGCCTGGTGCAAAGTCAGTCACAGAACACATCACTCGCGGCTACAACACACCATCATGATTAATCCAAAAACATACCAAGATGTCAGAAAGCTCCACAGACCTGGCAAGGGGGTGGATACGGGTGGAGGAGGGGACTGTGATAATAAGATTTCATTGGAATGCAGGTCATGCTTTCCTGCGAAGGCGAATAAATTCTCCGAACTGTGCATCCATCTGTCGTCTGTGCCCCACCCCCGCATGCGACGCAGCAAATGGGCTGGAAAGGTTAGTAGTGTGAAGGATGCCTGCATAACATTTGATTTTGTCAGTCTGAACACTTCACCTGTAGCATTCGCTAACATCGTGTTCAGTTCAAGAAAGAAAGCGAGAGAAGAGGATAGTCGAAGCAGCCAGCAGTTCAGCCTCGTTGTTAGAACCGTACCATCCCGGGATTCCGTTGGAGTCTGTTGGAGTAATAATGCTGGGCAATCCGCGTCGAGACTTAATTAGTTATCATTCGCTTAGGTAAACACAACATTTTCTGCCTTTTCTGAATTTGGCCGTGGTGTAAGTAGTTCAAACACCTTGAACATACTTACATGCTCGCAGCAGCATACAGAAATGTATGCAGGCACTCCGGCACGCACAGGGCACTCTTCAAATGCTTTACCGTCTCAAAATGTGCGCGTAACTTTTCGATAGCACGCAGATTTGATCCTACTATTCGTGAATTCGTGTCTCGCCTGGCTCAGAAACAACCGAGCTTCAGCGTAGCGTCGAAAGATGTGCATGTGCTCTCACAACCTTCTGAATTCTACACGAATCTACTTGTAAGCACTCATATCTTCTTTTCATGAGACTTTCCGACGGTGTGCATGATAGAACATAATCCGTCGTGCACGGCGACGGATTTTTCTGTCGTCATTATACATTGGTTTCTCGGAGACAGAACTGGTGGGCACATTATGCATTTTGTGGTGAAGAGAGTGTTCCTAACAGTTACTAGATAAATGCTTTAGACGATGCACTTCGGAGAAATCCTGGCCTGCACCTCTACTTGAACTTGGACTACAATCGATCAACTCGACCTGGGCCATCATCTCCCATTCTTTCCCTTCTTCCCCTCCTACGGAACCATGAGCATAGAGTACATATATCCCTCTTTCGGAGTCCAAAACTCAGCGCAACAATGGCAAAGGTAGTCCCCCCTCGATTCAATGAAGGTTGGGGTACCTGGCATGCTAAAATTTACGGTTCTGATGACGATGTCATGATTAGCGGGTCGGTCATTTTGAAATCACAAGAAAAACTGGTCTGATAAAGCAACAGAGCGAACTTGAACAAAGCATATTTTTCGAACAGACAAGATCGCTATCTGCATTTCAGTGCACAACCTGCTCTCGCAGATTACTGTTTCTCGTTCTTGCAGACTGTCTCTGGTTTTTCATATCGAATACTGGCACCTTCAGATGGACCAGTCCTTCATTGGGAAGACACGTCTGTTTTGCCATGGCAGATCTCGTCCAAGGCAGAGCATGTGTTGTCACAGTTTCAAATGAAACATCTCCTTTCATCTGTGTCCTCTCCCAGCAGTGAAGAGCAGGCAAATTCGTCGGATGTAGTCATCTTTCCTATTGTCCAAGCTGGGCAGTTCAATATCCGAGAGGAGGAGCACACCCTGTCAATGCTCTTTGATCACTTGGCATCTCGCGGGTACTGCATTGACCAACAACCTGTCATGAATCTGACAAGCGGCTACTTTGGACTATCCAAGGAATACCAAGATCTGATTTTGAAATCCAACATTGGATGTAGTATCATAGCAGCCAGTCCGAAGGTGAGATTTTCCCAAGATCGGCTTGCTGATTATGATGTAACCCGCGTTCTCAGGCGAATGGTTTCTACGGTTCTGGTGGCTTGTCTGGGCTCATCCCTGAGGGATACACCCTATTGGAGCAGCGCTTCATGTCGGCGATAAGAGCCGCGAGCCGATCCTCTCCTTCAAATCTCCCAAACGACCACAATATAAGCCTTAGAGAATGGGAGAGGGATGGTTGGACATATCACGCGAAAGGTCAGTACTTTGGATTGGAACGTAATTAGATCTCACATCGCCCATCCAGGAATTTGGCTGTCTCCCTCGGTAGATTCACCGCCAGTCCTCACGCTTTTTGGGATCAACGAATTTGAACTCACGTTCAGCAAATCTTGACACAGAAGTTGTCTTTCGTGATGGCGACCTCATCAGATGATCTACGCCAGAAATTGCAGGAGGAAATTCAAGGACTGCATTGTTGGGCGGTGCCTTGGAAGGGCGGAGAAAGGAAGGTCAGGTGGCGCACGAAAGCTATTGTAGGTCTCGTCGGTGGGATGTTATAGGCCAGCTACAGCTATCACTGTCATCCTGCTGTCATACCTCCGAGTCAATGCCACGTAACCCAACTCATTGTGACATCGGTTTATCAGTGTCCAAACTTGCAAGATTGACCTTCGTAGTAGGTCGCGAATAGCAGCAGAGACAGAGAAGTTGACGAGGAAATGCAATCCGTTCACCAACACGAAAACTACGAAACATCTACTTCATTCGGGCCTGAATTGACACTGGCAGCAGATCTCGAGGCAACAACGTCAGCCGTTTGGTTCTCGGTCCCCTTGCTGCCGTTCTCACTCGATTTCTTGCTGCCTGTACCTCCTGAAACCGGAACATACTCGAACTTCCGGGTGTCCAACGTCAGAGTAACAGGTCCCTATGCAGATGTACGCATCACCGCATGAAAAAGCCCGAGTAGCAATAGCCCATACCTCATTCGTCAATGAGACATTCATCATAGCACCGAATTGCCCGTCTGGAAAATGTACATTAACCACGTCACCGTACATCCAACTGGAACGAAGCTGACCTTGTATTCGATCTGGCACGTACAGTTGCTGCATCTTCTCAAGAAACGTCGCATACAGTTCTCTGGAAGCATTCGAGGACTGCGGAGAACCAATGCGATCACAGTCAAATTATCAAAAATTAAGATAGCACACCATCGCGCGATGAAAATCAGGTTTGTTGCCCTTGGTAGTGTTTGCCATTAGCGTGAACTGGGAGACGCAGAGAACCTCGCCAGCAATATCCTTGACGCTCGACTTCCACATCGTACCATTGGCATCGAAGACACGGATGTTGAGTCTGTTTGGTAGTGCTAGTGGTCAGCGCGAAGAACAAGAGCCGAGAATGCGTTGTCCTTGCATTTTGTTCGTCAAGGTTTCGACATCCGCAAGCGTGTCATCTATCCTGCGCGAGTACTAGTTGGCTATGTATCTGCACAGAATGACCAAGATGCGTATCCGTACCAGTACCGATTCCAACCAGGACCATCAGTCCTCGGGATATGCTCGAAATCACGTTTCCCTCGACTGCGATGCAGGTTAGCTGAATAGTAGCCGTGAAAGCTAAAGCCAACTTTGCTAATAGTTTTTACCTGATACCGATGCCGATGCGACGCGTTGGACAATAGCTCTCATCTTGTACTACCTGGCGGGCCGTCGGGAGTCGATGCTTATGCTGACCTAGTGATGGCAGTCCGGATGGAAGTTATAGTGCTTACTGAGCAAAATGTTGGATTGATCGCATCATTTATGTAAAAGCCGCCTTGCGCGTGACTCATAATACATGAGTCATTCCTGTAAGTACTACGCGTTGGCCGGCGAAGTTCGAACGGCAGAAATCTGTTAGTACGTATGATGATGAATCGTGATACCCAGCGAGTAATAATATTGGTCTAGCCACGTCAAAATATGGCATATGGTCACAAGAAGGACGCGACCAGAGTCAGTTACTCATCGACTCGGAGTCCTAATCCACTTATGACTATCGGCTCTTACGCCGGTAGTAGTAACACACTTACTGGAAGCTCGGAGAAGATGTACCGTGTCACTGTGCATTGGTACGGACTGTCACAGGATCAGGGAAGACAGTTGCGGTGAGTTTGCAACACATATTGCTTACTTAGACGTTCCTTTTTAAAACTTATTATACTCTCATCGTTGCAGGTTGGGTTGACACTGGCTGGTCATTAACATTTCCGTTACAACTCAGTCAGCTCTCGTCACCTGTCACATTTGTGTTATAATTGCTACATCAACAGCGGCTTACGAATTCCAGGGCGTTCCCTGATGATTTGGAGTTCAAAAGCTCAAAATTCGCCGTTCCCATCAACAAGATAGGATGACGTTCCCATCTTGAACTGCTCAATCGAAAAAAAATGGTTTGATGCATATTTGCATATTTACGAGAGATGGTGTTCTAGATTTTCTGGGTCACGGTGGGTTTTCATGGGAAGTTGGGAACTGGTGTTTCGTTGCGGCCGCATTGGAATTTCTAACCGCAGATCTCTGGCTTGCATATCAAAGAAATCATCACATTTGCCTCAGTGTCTCGGAAAGACTGCTCACGTTATCGCAAATCATCATGGGGACCGTATTGAAGACTCTGGTGGTACATGCTTGTGATGGTACCGATTTTTGGGATTACGGTGGATCTGCACGCAATTACCACGTGGACAGCCTATTTTACTTTTGAGACGCATGTTTGCGTTGGGCGTTCGTACCTCTGGAGTCATCTTCAACATCCCCCCGCGTAGAGTCGTGCTGAGAACTAGAGTTAGCGGTATAGGTTCGAACGTACTAATATTTACCTTGGGAAGCGCAGCCAGTCCGCACAAAACAAACTCACGACGAATATATTATTCGAGTATATGTGACTGATTCCATCGAATGGGCTCAGGCTCCTGAATGCTGAACGGACGAACGCGGACGTCTACAGAAAATGAATTTGTGAGTAGATCTGACGGACATAAGGTCTTTGAGACAAAGTTGCTCAAACAAGCATGGCACAGGTGCATGCAGCAAGAACAGCATGTTTTGACGAAGTTAAGCTTAAGAGCGTTCATGGCTACATCATACGTTCATTCCACTTTATCCTATTAAACTCATTAAACCCCTCGCCAGTATCACAAGCTTTTCGAGCGTGGTCCTGCGCCCCAGGTTCTCCGCATGCTGCGAGAAGGAGAATTTTGGTGCTGCGCATGTTATCTGCTGCGCGTGTGCGGGTGCCGGCGACCCCGTCTCAACAAGCTCAAGTTCAGGACGGTGTTGACTTCCAATGTCTCGTTGTTCTTGGAAACAGATCCATTCGTCCACAAGTGCAGTACCGCATGCACCCTTGTTTGTCTGAATTCCCCTCGAACACGTTCTATAAAGGCACACTACAGAACGGTGTCATTGCTCTGGAGCGTGTTGGCAAGAATATCGATTTCCTAGTATGGCCGGTCCCAGGCGCGTCGTGCCTGCTTATATCGACGTTGTCACCTACGAAGGCCAGCGTTCTTACATCGTCAACTATGTGCAGTCCAACGGGTTCCTTAATGACTTGTACAAGGATGCTCAAGTGGCTAGAGTGGACCATTTATAGGATATGCAATGCACCATGTTTCTTAGATATCCTCTTTCGGGAACAACATCGGTTTACTTAAGGATCCTCAAATACGTGCGGTGGTAGTATCTATTCCAACAAAAAGGTTCAAAAGGGAGAGACCACATTCTCACCATCTCAAATTGACACATAGTCAGACTGGTTATGAGTCTACAGGTCAGCGTGAAACACGACAGGCCGAGAGAATTTACTCGCCTGTTGGAGCTCCTCCTCTGACTCGCTTAGAGGAACTATCCATGTGCGAACGAGTTTGTCCTCGCAGCCAGTGGCGATGAGCTGGCTGCCCTCGGAAAATGCCACACACAAGACGATATCAGGGTGTTCTAGTGGCTCGCCGATGGGGTTGAATGTGGTCAGATCAAAGAATCGCGTTGTCTTGTCCGATGAAGTGATGGCAAATTTGGTGCCATTTGGAGCAATGGCTAGTGAGTGGAAGGCGTCAGCGTGCGCGTCAAACTGCTCGATAATGTCACCAGTGGCTGCATCTGAAATTCGGATGACTTTCCCGATTCCACTGACGAGACGGAGACCATCTGGAGTGAATGCGACTCTGTATGCTCGCTGTTCTATTTTCAGCAGCTCTTCTCCAGTTGTTGTATTCCAAGTGATGATGTGTTTGTTTGTGCCTGCTGCTAGTTTTCTCCCATCTGGGGAATATGACACCGAGGTAGCCTCACTGCCCACTTCGAGTGGTCCAAGGACTATGTTGCCTGTCTCCCTGTTCCACACGCATACTGTTTTGTCATCCGATGTACTTGTAAATGTCTCGCTGTCCGGTGCAAATACAACGCTTTGAACCTCCTCCTCATGGCTCTTGAACGAGACGGGCACTCTTTTGAGCTCTCTCTTGTTTGTCGCAACTTCCCAGACCAGGATGCTTCCGTTCTCTCCTCCACTCACAATCCAACGCCCATCAGGGGACGCTGCAACCGTCCAGACTTCGGCATCGTGACCCAACAAGGGTTCCCCCACTTGTTTCCCCGCGTTCAGGTCCCACACCCGAAGACTCTTGTCGTCGGAGCCAGTGACGAGGAGCCGGGTACCGAGGATGAAAGCTACATCGTGCACCCGTTGTTCATGACCCTTGAGCGTCATTTCGACATAAGGTGGTTCCTTTCGAGTTGTCGCTTTGGACGATGCTTTGTCAGTGGTTGCCGCCATGGAATTTTTGTTGGGTGTCTCGGTCAGCAGGAGCGTTGAGGGGCAGCAGGAGCGTTGAGGGGCAGCAGTCGCTTACGTGCGTTATGGTGAATAGTCGTTAAGCTGGGATCTCCCACAGGATGGCATACTATCCCTGAATCCACTGCACGCCAGCCTTTCTTCAGACACATGGTGTTCCGAATACAGGTTGATTTTTGGCGTTCTTTCAGGAGTTTCTGTAGTGGGCGCCGTGTGCGCTTTTACTGCGTTTCGATGGCCCGGGATGTCGTGGCTGACATCATTTCTCCGTCACATCCGTAGGCACGAGATCTCTTCTCGTACTGATATTGTAAGGCTGATATGTGACACACTGAATGCAGTGAATCAATCGGTTTATATTGGTTGGCTGTGGTACTATCATAACCTCAGGGACAACCGGCTTTTCGTTCCTGCAGGCTTCATTTGGTCCGTAACAGGCTGGTAACTACCCTCTCAGCACGCTCAATTATATGGCTACAAGTTGATTCCGCACACAGGTTTTCGCGCGCAAGTTTGACCATACGGACACCCAGCGCGACATATTGGCTGGCCTATATACATGCGAGATTCCGCACACAAATTGCTATACTATTGATACGGCGTACAATCAAGCGATGACAGGATACTACTGTTACATGCATTCTCATCCACCCCACCAATATCAGATTCTCCCATGTTCGCGCACTCTGTACAGCTGCACGAGCTGGCCTATATGGGACTGGTCCGTGGCTCGTGAAGCCATGATCAGCTAGCCTAGCTCCTTGCACTTCTTGTCGCATCTTGGCAGCATGTCGGTGTCTTCAGGCTTCACAGCGAGCCGGCGATTGTCATGCGATAGTTTCCTCGTCGCATGTGCGAATGCTGTGGTATATCCTATCTGCATATTGGTCTGCATGTTGCTCTCCGCGTATGCCGTAGTGTTCGACTTTTAAGTACTTTATTATCTTGGGGATGTATGCATTGCACCATGTTTCTTGTATGCGCCAGTTTATAGATCCCTGGTCAATACACTAGGTTGACCATAATGGTGACTTAACATCATAGGGACGAAGTAAGGTATCATTTCATAAGGCCATCGAGAAAAACCGTTATGAGCGTGGTATCTGAACGTTAACCTCAATGAATACTGCGTATGGGGGAAATCATCTATCGGGGAGTAACACTGATTTACATAAATATCTTCAATGGGATGTAATAGTGGTATGTATTCCAACGAAAAAAGTTCGGAAGCGAGAGGTCCCTTAGCGGGTGTGGGGAGTAGCTGGACTTGTTCGTTGAGTGCGAGAAAAACGAGGAAAACACCTTGCGAGAAACGCAAAGCAGCTCGTGCCTGGAACACGGTCAAGATCTAGCGGGGAAGGTGGTCTCTGAGTTGCAACACCGGTACCTCCGGCCTGTACGGTTGCCGGGATAGCTCCATCGTTCACATTGGATGTTCCTGCTGGCGCCACGCTGCTGCTCGAGGCTCCAGCATGAGAAGCATGCGCTTGTTGACGAGGAGGACGTGGTGGCTTTGCCAAATGCCTTTTTCCACTATGAGCATTAGCGGTGCGCTGCGGGAATGTCATCATCGTGACGGGCGTTCAAGCTAGGAAAACTTACATATTTGCCTCGTGTTGCGAAGACGTCCACAAGGGGAATCCTGCGTGGGCGAGGAGCATGGCCCTGGGGAGCGGAGGAGCGAGAAAAGAGACGGTTGATCGTGTTTTTAATTCGGGAGCCTTCGTCATGGCGCGTTGTGCCAGTGCGATTGTTGCATCCAGGTGGGGAACGTGTATCAAACTGCAGAAGGATGGTCAAACGTGCTTTGAATCTACTGCAACAGAAGACTTACACCATCGAAGAACCTACTGGTCGGGATTGGGGCGCGTTTTGGGAGAGGGTTTGGACCTCGGATGGTCTTCTGCAGGACTGAAGTTAGGGATAGTACAACACGACGATCGTGAGAGCGTACTTTAAGAATTTTCTGCGTGGACTGTGTGATATGTATCACATGTTAGCATGAAGCATGACATGAGGAGAGAATTTGCTCACCAGAGACTCCTTCTCTGATGCGCTCAAAGGAACTGTCCATGTGCGAACGAGCTTGTCGTAACAGCCAGTGGCGATGAGCTGGCTGTCCTCGGAAAATGCCACGCTGGAGACGGCTTCAGGGTGCTCGAGTGGCTCGCCGATGGGTTCGAAAGTGGTCAAGTCAAAGAACCGCGTGGTCTTGTCTTGTGAAGTGGTGCCAAATTTGGTGCCATTGGGAGCAATGGATAGTGAGTAAATGGATTCAGTGTGCGCGTCAAACTTTTTGATGACGTCTCCGGTAGTAGCATCTGAAATTCGGATGACTTTTTCACTTCCACTGACAAGACGGAGACCATCTGGAGTGAATGCGAGTCTGTATGCCCGCTGTTCTATTTTCAGCAGTTCTTTTCCGGTTTCTGCATTCCAAACGATGATGTGTTTGTTGGTGCCTGCTGCTAGTTTTTTCCCATCGGGGGAGTACGACACCGAGAATGCCTCACTGCCCACTTTGAGTGGACCGAGGACTATTTTGCCCGTCTCCCTCTTCCACACGCATACCGTTTGGTCCCATGATGCACTTGCAAATGTCTCGCTGTCCGGTGCAAATACCACGCTTAGAACATTTCTCCCATGACCCTTGAACGAGACGGGCACTTTCTTGAGTTCTCCCCCATTCGTCGCAACTTCCCAGACCAGGATGCTTCCGTTCGTTCCTCCGCTCACAATCCAACGCCCATCGGGGGACGCTGCGACCCTCCGGACTTCGGCGTCGTAACCCAACAAGGGCTCCCCCACTTGTTTCCCCGTGTCCAGATCCCACACCCGAAGAGTCTTGTCGTCGGAGCAAGTGACGAGGAGATGGGTACCAGGGATGAAAGCTACGCCGTACACCTCCTCTTCATGACCCTTGAGCGTCATTTCTGCACTAGGTGGTTCCTTTCGAGTTGGCGCTTTGGACGACGCTTTGTCAGTGGTGGCCGCCATGGAATCTTGTTGGGTGTCTCGGTCAGCAGGAGCGTTGAGGGGGTAGCAGTCACTTACATGCGCTATGGTGAGTAGACAAGTTGCATCTCCTACAGGATATGCTGAATCCATATCTCGGCCTTGCTGTACACACGTGGTGTCCCGCATACAGGTTAGTGGTATTTTCAGCGCTTCTTTCAGGAGTTGGTCCAATGGCCGCTTTTCCTGTGTTTCGACCTCAGCTGATACAATTTCTCGCCCGCTGATCAGTCGAGCCCAGATCTCTTCTCGCATTGATCTCGTACCGATAGGTGATGGCATGAATGCAATCAATCAATCACTTGATACTGGTTGACTGTGGTAATATCATAATCTCAGCCTAAGGGAGAACCAGCTTTTCGTCCCTACTGGCATCATCTGGCCTGCAAGAGGCCGGCAACTACATCCCGGTACGCTCTATTATTTGGCTTTTCTTAACTACTGCAAGTCAATTGATTTCGCATATAGTTTGACCACCATGTGGACGCGCAGCTCTATATGATGTTGCTTGCCTATCTACACGCGAGATTCTGCATACAAACTGTCATCGATTCAAGCAATGACAGGACACTACTGTTAACACATATTCTGATCAACTACTACCCCCACCATTATAAGATCTTCCCGTGTAAAACTGGACTAACAGCCATGTTACGTGCCACGTTCCGCATCTCAAGTCTGCGCTCGCTCCAGTTGAACTCAGGAATATATTTGGCTGAATTGGACGGTTCAGGGGATGATACCAGACACTAAAATCAAGATGAATGCATGGATTTTGTAATTCCTGCCGACCACACATATGCCCTGGCCGCCGTTTGTAAGTTCCACTTCACGACGAGGTCTCTGAATCGGTTCGTTTCAAGGTACTCGTCAAGGCTTTGTTGCTCTCATTAAAGTTGAGAAGTAACAAGCAGAGTCTAGCTAGGCGTTGGCTTGATATATAGGTTTTCTGTATGTTTTTACTGTAAAATGTTCAATTTCCAACGGTTGCGAAGCTATGTCAGGCGTGGGAACGAGCCACCAGAGCCTAGACTCTGGAAGTAAACACGAGAGCTATTACCTTGACCCGGATATTGCCCGGACACATGTATATGCGAGTCCTCGAGGCCTCATCCAAGCTCTCTGAGTCTACATGTTTGATACGCTACGAGCCTGGACCTCCGATTGAATTGAGCCGAGCGGCTGATACGAACCAGGCACGCCCCAGAGTCTGTGACAGACTTGCCCCCAGACGTTCTCAACAACAGCATATACAGCCTGTCATTTGAGGGATATATAAGACCTCCTTGCTACTGTCTACGGAGTTCTTTCTGGGCCTCAAACTGCAGAGTTCGACGCCCTTCAATCCATACTCACTCTTGACTGCACTTTGTATTTGAGAATCAATTGACAATACAAGCAATGTTGGGACCAACCGTCACCAGAAATTCGACATTTCATAGGTGAGTGCCTTGGCGCTATCGCGCCGCCCTCATCATTTTTAGCCGACTATTTTGCAGCCGCGATCTCGACAAGGAGACGACGGTTCTGCTCGTTTTTGATGCTCCCATGGAGGGCTTCTACGAGAAAATTTGTCCCGTAGTGTGGAAGTGAGTACCCCCGCTTTCGCCCGCAAAGAATCCAAACCTTTCAACGTTTTTTCAGAGTCTTCACTTTCCCAAAGACGGGTGGATTTTCCTACATCTTTCCTGCCCAATTGCCAGCTTAACCATGTCCCGTCGTCCCAGGCCTGTACTACATTCAAGTAACCTACACGAACATGTAAGTAATGTCTATGCAAGGACCAAAATTATGCTCACGAACGCTGCTCATTCGGCGTATAGCCTCGTTCTTGTCCACGCGCAGGTCGAGGGTCTGAGCATCACGGATGCTGCAACTTACTCCAAGCTGAAGGAGGGAGACTCTGATCTACTCCGCGATCCCCAGCACGAACACAAGCCATTGTGCAGCCAGGCCAAAAAAACCACCCTGACTCTGGAAGATGATATCTTCAGTTTCTCTGTATGTATGGCATTCATCTATCTTCGTCCCCTCGAGAACTCCCTAATGACCTGCATAGCCACCCGTGGCCGGTACCGCAGGTGCCTGACGGCCGAGCACAAGACTGGGGTCATTCGGGACCTTGGATTTAGTTTGCGCCCACTATTTTCTTCTCGTTTTCCCACCTCATTGGATTATTCAACTGCCAGGCTTGTTCCCGGAAAATGCGTGCCTCAACCGGTGCTTTGGTTCAAGGAAGTTGAGTATGTCGCCTCCCCTCCATTTCCCCTCCAGGCATCTCATTGTGTAATACGCAGAGATGGCAACCAGGCTATCGTTCTGTGGAATCTGGTCCTGCGCGTCTACATCACCTCAACACACAAGAAGAACTCAGTCTTTGTCGGTGCCATCGACCCCCCAGCGATCTGGATGCATGATCTCCATGCGCTCCCTGAGAACACAACCTTGAGCCTCGCTTGGGACACAGCCGATGGACATTACATGCTCACCCAGGCTTCTTGAGGGACTGCCAAATCGGTGTGCCCTTGAATATTTGGCGTCTGACGTTAGTGTGAAGTTGCAGCTCACCTCATCATGTTAGACCGAGCCTGTGTGACGCAAGGACAAGATTGCGATGGAAGCACAAGGGTATGATGATTATAATTACACCATGAAGTGCTGAATATACTCGTTAAGTTATTCATCCAATCCATCGATCCACTTAATTATGATAAGTTATACTGAATCGATGACGACAAGCAATATAAAGAGTGCGCTGTTAAATTCATAAATGTCATGCTAAACCGTCCATATCTTCATCGATATCCCCCTCTTAGCCAGCGAAGTAGCCCCCTCACTCAACCACTGGGGATGCGATGACGGCGGCGCAGAGTGTGATACGTGATCCAGCTGCTGATCTTCAACGATGCCTGACAAGCTTGCCTGCAGAAAACTTTCGCATCTCGATCGGAGATATTCTCAAAGTGAACCTCTGGTGCTTGACTATAAGCAGGTCGTCCTTATCGGCGATCACCAGCAACTTGGTCCTTATTATTATGAACAAGCCGCAGCGCGCTAGTCGTGACGCAACCATTCTATGAGCAAGGCATCTAGGAAACATGGTGCATTGCATATCCTGATGAAGGCGTCGACACTAGCCACTTCAACACCCTTATACAAAACTCCATATAGTTGACGATGTAGGAACGTAGGCCTTCATGGGGTGCGACAACGTCGATATGGGTCAGGCACGGCGCCTGAGGCGGGCCATATGAATTCGGCATTCTTGCGAAGACGCTCCAGAGCAGTAACTCCGCCGCGGCTCTGTAGTGTGCCCACATAGAACATGTTCGGGAATTCAGATAAACACGGGTGCGTGCGGTACTGCACTTGTGGACGAATGGGTCTGTTGCCAAGTCAAAACCAGACGTTAGATGTGACACCACGAAGATGAAGGTATAGGCTCGTGCCACCGAGAAAATCATTCATGACTAGCAAATAAACATTATCGGATGCTGCGTATGATGGCGGTCGCCTATCGGGAGCGACATCGATTTAGATAATGATGACATGCAATAGTAGCATGTATTCCAACGAAAAAGTTGGGAAGGGAGAGGCCCCTTAGGGGGTGTGGGGAGTAGCTGGACTTGTGCGTCGAGTGCGAGAAAGACGAGGAAAGCACCCTGCGAGAACTGCAAAGCAACTCGTGTCTGGATCACGTTCAAGATCCAGCGGGGAAGGTGGTCTCTCAGTTGCAGCAACACTGGTACTTCTTGTCTGTACGGTTGCCGGGATAGCTCCATTGATCACATTGGATGTTCCTGCTGGTGGTACGCTGCTGGTCGAGGCTCCAGCGTGAGAAGCATGCGCTTGCTGGCGAGGAGGACGTGGTGGCTGTACCAAGTGCCTTTTTCCGCTATGGGCATTAGCGGTGCGCTGCAGGAAATATCACCATCACGAAACAGACGTCGAAAGGTCAGGAGAAACTTACATATTTGCCTCGTGTTGCGAAGACGTCCACAAGGGGGATGGTGCGTGGGCGAGAAGTATTGTCCTGGGGAGCGGAGGAGCGAGAAAAGAGACGGTTGATCGTGTTCTTAATTCGGGAGCCTTCGTCATGGTGCGTCGTGGCAGTGCGATTGTTGCGTCCAGGTGGGGAACGTGTATCAAACTGCAGAAGGATGGTCAAACGTGCTTTGAATCTACTGCAGCATAAGACTTACATCATCGAAGAACCTACTGGTCGGGATTGGGGCGCGTTTTGGGTGAGGGTTTGGACCTCGGACGGTCTTCTGCAGGACTCAAGTTAGGGGTTATACAAAACGACGAGCGTGAAAGCGTACTTGAAGAATTTTCTGTGCGGACTGTATGATATGTCAGCGTGAAGCATATAAGAGAGATTGCTCACCTGCTGGGACTCCTTCTCTGATTCGCTCAAAGGGAACTGTCCATGTGCGAACGTGGTTGTCGGCACAAGCAGTCGCGATGAGCTGGCTGTCCTCGGAAAAGGCCACACCGAAGACGGCATCAGGGTGCTCGAGTGGCTCGCCGATGGGTTCGAAAGTGTTCAGGTCAAAGAACCGCGTTGTCATGTCGTATGAAGTGGTGGCTAATTTGGTACCATTTGGAGTAATGGATAGTGAGTGAACATAGTCAGTGTCAAACTGTTCGATGATGTCTCCGGTGGCAACGTCTGAAATTCGGATGACCCTGTGATTTCCACTGACGAGACGGAGACCGTCTGGAGTGAATGTGAGTCTGAATGCCCGCTGTTCTATTTTCAGCAGCTCTTCTCCAGTCGTCGGGTTCCAAATGATGATGTGCCCGTTTGTGCCTGCTGCTAGTTTTTTCCCATTCGGGGAGTACGACACTGAGTTTGCCAGGTTGCCCACTTTGAGTGGACCGAGGAGTATTTTGCCTGTCTCCCTCTCCCACACACACACCGTATCATCTGATGCACTTGCAAATGTCTCGCTGTCAGGTGCAAATACGACGCTCAGAATATTACCCGCAGGGCCCTTGAATGAGACGGGCACTCTTTTGAGGTCTCTCTTGTTTGTCGCAACTTCCCAGACCAGGATGCTCCCGTTCTGTCCTCCACTCACAATCCAACGCCCATCGGGGGACGCTGCGACCCTCCGGACTTGGGCATCGTGGCCCAATAAGGGTTCCCCCACTTGTTTCCCCGTGTCCAGATTCCACACCCGAAGGGTCTTGTCGTCGGAGCAAGTGACGAGGATATGTGTACCGGGGATAAAAGCTACGCCGTATGCATCGTCTTCATGACCCTTGAGCGTCATTTCTGCATGAGGTGGTTTCTTTTGGGTTATCGCCTTAGACGACGCTTTGTCAGTGGTGGCCGCCATGGAATCTTGTTAGGTCTGTCGGTCAGCAGGAGCGTTGAGGGATAGCAATCACTTACATGCGCTATAGTGAGTAGCCAAGTTGCATCTCCTACAGGATACATTGCATCTACATGTCGGCCTTGTTGTACACACGTGGTGTCCTGCATATAGGTTAGCGGTATTTTCAGCGCTTCTTTCAGCGCCACGGCCGCTTTTACATACTGTGTTTCGACTTGGTTTCGACCCCAGCTGATACAACTACTCGGCCTCTGGTCAGGCGTGGGAACGAGCCAACAGAATCTAAACGCGATAGCTACCTTAACCCACATACTTATTGCCTGGATACATGTATCATGTCTAATATGCAAGCCCTCATCCGTGCCGCATCCAAGCTCTCTAACGTCTGATACGCTACGGGACTGACGCATTGGACCTCCGACGAAATTCAGCCGAGCGGCTGATACGAACCAGACACGCCCCAGAGTCTGCGACAAACTTGACCCAAGACGTTCTTAACAACAGTGTGTCAGCCTGTCATTTGAGGCATATACAAGACCTCCTTGCCACTGTCTACAGAGTTCTGGCGGCCCTCTCGGCCTCAAACTGCAGAGTTCGACGCTCTTCAATCCATACTCACTCTTGACTGCACTTTGTATTTTAGAACCAATTGACAATACAAGCAATGCTGGGACCAACAGTTACCAGAAACTTGGACATTTCATAGGTGAGTATCTTTGCGCTACCGCGCTGCCTTCATCATTTCTAGCTGACCATTTTTCAGCCACGATCTCGGCAATGAGACGATGGTTTCTGCTCGTTTTTGATGTCCCCATTGAAGGGCCCTCTACGAGAAAATCTGCCCCGTAGTGTAGAAGTAAGTACCCCTGCTTTCGCCCCGCAAGAATCCCAAACCTAACGTTTTTTCAGAGTCTTCACTTTCCCAAATACGGGTGAGTTTTCCTACATCTTTCCTGCCCAATTGCCAACTTAACCATGTCCCGTCCGTCCCAGGCCTGACTACATTCAAATAACCTACACGAACATGTGAGTAATGTCTATGCAAGGGCCCAAAACTATGCTCACGAACACTGCTCATTCGATGTATAGCCTCGCTTTTGTCCACGTGCAGGTCCTGAGCATCACGGACGCTACAACTTGCTCCAAGCTGAAGATGAGAGACTCTGATCTACTCCGCAATCCTCAGCACGAATGCAAGTCATCATGCAGCCAGGCTAAAACCCCCCTGACACTGGAAGATGATATCTTCAGTCTCTGTATGTATGGCCTTCCTCTACTTCGTCCCCCCAAGAGCTCACTAATAACCTGCGTAGTCACCCGTAGATGGTACAACAGGTTCCCTGACGGCCGAGAACAAGACTGGGGTCATTCGGGACCTTGGATTTGGTTTGCGCCAACCATTTCTTCTGGTTTTCCCACCTCATGGATGATTCAACCGCTAGGTTTTTCTTCCCCGGAAAATGCTTTTGTGCTTCAACTGGCTACTTCAGGTCAAGGTGCGCGTCTACACCACATCGAAATATAAGAAGAACGCGGTCTTTGTCGGTGTCATCGACCCCCAGCGATCTGGAAGCATGATCTGCATGCGCTACCTGAGGACACGACCTTGAACCTTGCTTGGGACAAGCCAGTGGCCATTTCACGCTCACCCGGGCTTCCTGGGTGACGGCCAAATTGATGTGCCCTTGAATAACTGTCAGTGTGAGTTGCAGCTCATCTCATCATGTCAGACCGAGTTTGAGTGACACAAGGACAAGATCGCGACGGAGGTACAGGGGTATGGGTATTATAATTACACCATGAAGTGCTGAATATACTCGTTAAACTATGTATCCATTTTGTCGACCCACTTAATTATGATAAGTCACACTGAAACGATGATGACAAGCCAATGACAAGCAATATAAAGAGTGCGCTGTTAAATTCACAAATGTCATACTAAACCGTTCACATCTTCATTAATGTTCCCCTCTTAGCCAGCGAAGTAGCTCCCTCACTCAACCGCTGGGGATGCGATGACGGCGGCGCAGAGTGTGATATGTGATCTAGCCGCTGATCTTCACGATACCTGATAAGCTTGCCTGAAGAAAACTTTTGCATCTCGATCGGAGATATTCTTAATATGAAGCAGGATGTATGATTCTGGTGCTTGGTTGTAAGCAAGTTGTCCTTGTCGGCGATCACCAGCAACTTGGTCCGGTTATCATGAACAGAAAGCCGCGCGAGCTGATCTGCTGTATCAACAAGGCAGCTAAGAAACTTTGTGCATTGCGTATCCTGATTAAGGCGTCGATACTAGTCACTTCAACACCCTTGTACAAGTCCTCAAGAGACCGTTGAACTTCATCTAGTTGACGATGTAGGAACGTTGGCCTTCGCAGGGTGTGACAACGTCGGGCACGACGCCTGGGACCAACCATAAGAACCGACCGTCTTGTGAAGATGCTCCAGGGCAGTGACACTGCTCTGTAGTGTGCCCTCATGTTCGAGGGGAATTCAGACAAACGCGGGTACATGCGGTACTGCACTTGTGGACGAATGGGTCTGTTGCCAAGTACAGACGTTCGATGTGACACCACGAAGATGAAGGTATAGGCCCGTGCCATCGAGAAAATCTTTGATGACTGACATCTTAACATCGATGAATGCTGCATATGATGACAGTCGCCTATCGGGAGCAACATCGATTTACATAATAATAACATGCAATAGTAATATGTATTTCAACGAAAAGGTTTGGAAGGGAGAGGCGCCTTAGCGGGCGTGGGGAGTAGCTGGACTTGTGCGTCGAGTGCGAGAAGGACGAGGAAAACATCTTGTAAGAAATTCAAAGCAACTTGTGTCTGGAACACGTTCAAGATCCAGCAGAGAAGGTGGTCTCTTAGTTGCAACACTGGTACTTCCGGTCTGTACGGTTGCCGGGATAGCTCCATCGATCACGTTGGATGTTCCTGCTGGTGGCACGCTGCTAGCGTGAGAAGCATGCGCTTGCTGGCGAGGACGTGGTGGCTTCACCAAATGCCTTTCCACTGTGGGCATTAGCGGTGCGCTGCGGGCAAATGTCACCGTCACGACATGGATGTCAAAAGGTCAGGAAAACTACATATTTGCCTCGTGTTGCGAAGACGTCTACAAGGGAGATGGTGCGTGGGCGGGGAGCATGGCCCTGGGGAGCGGAGGAGCGAGAAAAGAGACGGTCCATCATGTTCTTGATTCGGGAGCCTTCGGTGTGTCGCACAGTGGTAGCAGAGCGGTTGTTGCGTCGAGGCGGGAACGTGTATCAAACTGCAGAAGGATGGTCAAACATGCTTTGAATCTACTGCGGCATAAGACTTGCATCATCAAAGAACCTACTAGTCGGGATTGGAGCGCGTTTTGGGCGAGGGTTTGGACCTCGGATGGTCCTCTGCAGGACTCAAGTTAGAGATCATACCCAACAAGGGTGAAAGCATACTTTGAGAATTTCCTGTGCGGAGTGCACGACAGGTCAGCGTGAAGCATGACATGATGAGAAAATTCCCACCTGCTGGCACTCTCTGATTCCTTGAGGAACTGTCCATGTGCG
>JABBWA010000176.1:0-105530 GCA_016628065.1 Suillus lakei
TACGAGATGTTTCAGAAGGTCATGACGGCACTACGCTCGAGGACGGCGGGCGCATGAGCAGTATTGCTGTTGACGCGTTGACGTTCAACCTAGAGTAAGTATGTCATCGAGTCAGAGTAGTAGTGGAGCAGGGATAAATGACTTACAGGTGGCAAAAAACCAGATGCTCTAAATAAGCCGTCTAAGATATCTAGGAAACATGTGTATTTGAATCTGATGCAGGGCAGGTGCAGGGTAAATAGCTTATGGAGCGGGCAAACGGAGGAGGAGAGAGCGACCGGAAGTTGTCTTGTATGGAGGATAAGAAGCAGAAACCCAACTCAGAGCTGCAGTCGACTAAACGAGTAATTGAATTCGCTGATCGAGATGAGACGATGATCGATGTCGGACGAGTCTACACGGCTGGAGGGAAGAAACCAGCGAAATCGTTGCGTGACTCGCAATAAACTCATATGTCGAGAGGATCTGTCAAATTTATCGACAATCAGATCCCCGATTTTGCGCAATGCAAACGCTCTGAGTAAACACACAGTGTCTTAATGGCTTGGCAGCTATGCGCCTGTTCATCAAGCTTCGCATCTAGGTCAACTTCTTGTTGATACAAGTGAGGCAACAAGAGAGAATGGCACGGGTATGGGTTCCGGAACGGCCTTTCAGGTAGTAGCCTAAATGCTACAGGGTGTTCATAGCCTGAAACAGAATGTCTGGCTATCAAAGTAGATTTCTTGGACAGTGTGTACCGCCGTCCTGAGTACTTGGTGTACTAGATTGGAAGAAGGTGCCGTTTGATCTTCAAGTTTTGCAATGGGAGACATGACTATAACATGCGAGGACATACCGATCATGGTGTCTCAGAGATCGCGAGTGAGGAAGACCTTAGACAACGAGGAAGCAACTATATCTTTAATGTTTTTCAGTAGCTTGACAGAGATGAAATTTAAAAACTATCAGCATCCTCCCGTGCTAACTTAGATACAAATAGAGACAATACAACTAAGTGAGATAAACTATCAGAAGTCAGAGGTAGTTATACATAAACCCAATATTGTTCATAACATATGGAAAATTATTGTGAAATTATAGAATACTATCTAAGGGTCACAAAATTATGCCTATCTATGTAGCAATTAACAAAAAATGTATCACATTCCTCGACAAAATGATTTTGTTGTGCAATGTATTGAGCAAGTGCCTCGCGAAAGTATGTGGCACCATAATCCAAGACCGAACTTTGAAAAGACACGGCTTTAGCACTTGGATGCCTTGTCAAAGTTTGTGTTCGGTTGAATGATAGCTCTGGTGGTCGAGGATGGTGTGAAGGATTATCATGAAGTCGACAGCAAATAGATTTCACATGGCACATGATGTGTTCGAGCCACTGCCTCGAAGTTGCAAGTCAAATATTTGTGTTTGTTTATTCCCACATCACATGATCTGTGGTTCAAAATTTTGTTGACTTCCACCTTCAACCAGTGTTTCACTGTTTCCTTATTTTCGCATATCTTGTAGTGCCCTCTGCACTAATCTCTAGTGACGGTGGTGTAGACTTGCTCTTGCAGCCTCGACGTCGCAACATGGATCCCCTCAAGATTCTGATCACATGGCAAAAATGGATGGCATTGCTGGGTCACGCTTGTCTCTGCTCATTTTCGCATGTTGCCACTCATTTTCCCTTGTCACTGCTCGTTTGTGCCGCCGCCTGCATGTTTTCACTTGGGACCGCATCTAGTGTCTTATTCCTGCTCATTAGCATCCGTCATCACTCATTGTTGGTTGTTTCCAGTTGTTTCTGCACGTCACTGCTAACTTTTTTTTACTTGTCTATACCTCGTGTCGTCAACTCGGGCAACCTGAAGGTGTGTATTTCACTCGTTCGCATATGTTTTACATTCATACTGATTCAATGTTTGTAGCAGCGACTGTTGACATCAACGTGCAACGTTTGTATTTGTCCGTTGGTTCCTCTCAAAGTTATCTAATACAGTATATAATTCATGCTCACTCATAAAACTAGAATATATCATGTATTGAGACTGCACTCTTTATTCAAATTTAATTGTTTTCATGTATGCGAGTTGGAACTCAGGATCACATAAGGGACCAAAAATATTCAGAACATTAGCAGTAGGGAATCTAATTTATGAAAAGTTTGTTGTAATTATCAAAAAGTTGACGGGCAGTAAAAGAGTTCTTATAATCTGCTAAATTGTCAAATTGCACAGGATTATTGGTAATTATGCTAAATACATCTAAGTTATGGGGGGACGGTTTTCCTGATGAGCCACAGGATGCGGGTCCGATGCCCAGGGATCCCCGGAGGGCTCAGGCTGTTCTAGCTATATGTTAAATGGCTGAAAAACTTCGTTACATGTACTTATATGAAATTTGAGTTGCAACTGGCACAGCACTCGGAAATTACTGGTCCTGTCTACCGTGATCTACCTCGTTCACGTCTAGCAATGTACCGACCACTACCGGCAAGCAGGGCATATATTACTACTGATGGGCTACCTTCACAGATTTCGTGACCTCCATTACTACAATGAATCTGCGAGTATCATGAAGTTTGAAGGCGATGATTGGATGGGTGATTGAAAGCCGTGAGCTGCAGATACTACTAGTGTGTCACAGTCTTTCTGATTCGCCGAGGCCCGACATGCACTCCAAGCTTTGGATGAGGAATACTGAAACAGCAGGGCCATGAGATGCTCCTTGGACTTTGGCTATGCGTGTACGAGGTGGAACCATCAGACCGCGGTGCGACTTTCGTAGCCTGCCCATGAAACTGCTGAGCATGATGAAGATCCAACAGTGAGCTCTTTGCTCATCTGAAGGATCTCCTTTTGAACTCACAACCTTACCGGCTCCAGGACAGAAAAAGATCACTGAAACAGTGACCATTGACACGAGCCTGTACGATCACAAATCGAGCTTCCTGCATGTTGATGCAGTCGTACGGGCTTCTTTTCTCCCATGTGCGATTTCTCTTTCGACCTATGGGTGGCATCGTACCAATCGCCGACCGTGAATCAGGATGTGTCTTGCAGTGTAATGCATCATCATCGCATCAAGCGCACGATGCTTTGAATACGGCACACTTTGCATCGGATTCGCTCTATGTTTACCATATCTTTGACCATCGTTGTAATCTAATAGCCCAACGATTGAGGCGTACAAAGCAGCAGATACTGAGGGGGAGAAAGAGCACAGTGATTGGGCACTGATGGGTGTGTTTGGAGCTATTGCAGATCGGGGTTCACTGTCCGGGGGGCTGGTGAGTTGGATCTGCTCCGCTTCGACCCACTCTATTGTTCTTGTCTGACTTCCCTGGCCCCACGCCACAGAATAGGACCTTGCTACACAAGAGCTATCGGGGGAGTTGTTGCGCTTCAGGCTCGACCACCGAGGTCGAGAGAGTGTACATGCTTGTTGATGATCGCATCACACTTAGACCTGTGCTTGATCTATGACTATGTGGTTTCACTTACAATATGAGACTCTCGAATTGATGCAAGCGCAGCAAGAACGCTTCGAAATGTCATTGAAACAAGTTACTGACATCACAGACAACTGTTCGAACTTTCCTGATGTTGAATGCAACGTTCCACGTGCTTGAAATGGGTTTGCTTCAAAATTTATCCTGACTCAATTGAGGACTTCCACTCCCTGCCCGACCTCGCACCGCAATATTTCAACCAATCAATGGCCTTGAGGCAGTAGCGCATAGTCATTTCCATCATGCCAGTGTTGGCCATACAAGCGCTGAACTGCGTATATCTAGCACAAACACCATCATTATACATCCCAGTAATGCCCCAAACGATGCGCTAAGTGCTTAGCCATCAATTCCCCAATTTGCCTTAGGATGGCACTTTTGTTCTTGCATCAGCCTGAACCAGGATTACAGTTCCCATACCATAAATTCAAAACATAAAAACGTATTATAGAGTAAATTACACCGCATGTACTGTCCATCATAGGGCCACGCCCCAACGGACAATAAACAAGGATTCAAAAAAAAAAAAAAATACATCCCAAACATCTCCCACTCGCTCACACGCATCCCTCTATATGACACTGGTCTCAAATGATCCCAGTTGGTGGCCATTAATCTATTTAAGCTATTGGACGGGTTTGTCATATCGGTTTGGTGACCTCTCGATCTAACGGTTTCACAGTTGCCGCTGGCACTGTGGTGGTATACAATTGGGGTTAGCAGGATAGTTTTCGAAAGCCGCTGATATTCTTATGGTATTTTCAGTACTAACACTTGCACAAGAGGTAGGTCAATGCTATTGTCGGAGCAGCCGACTCACTAAGAATGGTGCTATAGATTGAATCGATCTGGGTGAGTGACAGAGTCCCAGACCAGAAGACAAACAGGGGAATACAATGAATTCATGGCAGAGGCAACACTGGTCCCTCATGACTGTGCTCTATCTCATTGTTCATACCTAATGTTGTACTATGGCATAATTGGCAAGTTGTGCTGACTCAAACATGTTCTACTAGACACGCTATCTTGGAATACCATATTCTGTGTATGTTTTCAAGGCCAACACATTGGCGTCGTGCTAATGGCCATCTCTCACAATCAGTATCAGTGTTCTGGGTGTGCACCATATGTACTGCTGGAGTCCATTCTTCTGACTGGCGGCACACAGAGAGTATGACATCGGTCTCGGTGGCAGATGCAGTGAGTATCCTGCACCCATGCCTCCCATTGCTATCCAATTAACTGTACCTTGCATGTAGGGGTGAGTGAGATTCTGAATATTGAGCTTGGCTCAAACATGATGACTACAACAGGTGTGAGTCGGAGTGTTTGAATCTATGACTGAGGGTGATCACTAATTGGATGTTTTAGGTAATATTACAAACTACATAATAAATGGGTCAAATGTGGTCATAGCTGCTATGCTAGGTGTCAGAACTTCCTTATTTGTATTTCAACGGTTTGCAACCGATTTCAACTTTCAAATGCAGTGAGTATCTTTAAATAGGTTGCTATTATAGAGTCATGATTTCAGGGTGATTGCAACCAAATTGCAATGGAATTGTGATGGAATTGGAATGCAATTGTGATGGAGTTGGAATGGAATCGTAGTTTTTATTTAAATTTTCAAACCTCCAATTTTGTCCCATTTAAATGACTGTTGCAAGCATCATTGTCAAGCTCATTGCCAGGCATTGCGACACATAACGATCATGCGGAAATTTTTCTATTGGATTGCAAGCCTATGGTACAAATTTTTATCTATAATTATTAGGTCTTGTAAATACGGCCAAGGCAATAATAGTGATAGCGATATGTTCCTGGCTATACCGACAATCAGAACCTGAAGGATATCGATAAGCAAAAAAAATTGACTTAATATTACCACCAGGGAGACCAGGAAATGGTTATCCGGCATTGGGGTTTGGAGGTCATGGGGGACAGCATCAGCTGCATTATTAGAAGGGCGGTCTGAATGTTGTAGTCGGATAGGGTATGGCCGTATTTGAGCTGCTTGTCGGTGAGATGAGACGCCGTTGGCAAGGGGGGATACGCCTTCACGAATCGATGGTGAAAGAAGACTGCCTTTGAGTGTGCGTGAACCGAGGGAGGCATTGGTTTGAATACGTCTAGTTTCATAAGGTGAATCATGAAATTTGGGTTGTTGACCTTGAGGCATATTCGGAAAAAGCAAAAGGCAGCTGCGCTCTCCTGTCAGTATAAATACTACACGATATGAACGAGACATACAGAGATGTAAGTGCTTGTCCCAGGCTTTTAGGAACGAGGCCATACGAGCAGAGATTTGAGAGGAAAGCATGGAAAAGTGAATGCGGAAGCCATGCTGTTGGGCAAAGTTGCATACTAAGTTGCATAAGTATAGGTAAAGGTTAGTTTTCTTGTGTGAAAGTCTCAGCACTGGCTCTGCGAATACAGCGAGTCAGTTACAAAATGTGACCTAGTAGGTAGAAACGAACCAGTCTGGTTCTTGAAATCAGGGATGTCGCTGAATGGTTTGAATAGGAGTTCTATACATCTCTTGTAGAAGTAATCGAGAAACTTCTCAGTTCCTGGGTCGTCTTTCGGACGAAGTAGCTTGACATTCAAACCAGCCTGAAGCCGCTGTGAGATGGTCACGATATGTAAATCAGACAACGCTTACGGGTGTCATATCAGGACCATCCTTTGGAGAGACATCCAACATGGTCTTCAGGGTGTCTCTGATCTGACATTGCAACACCAAATCCCGAGTTTGTGTCAACACTCTGCACATTATTCGTAGAAGCATCTCAGCTTGCTCTCCCATTAGCCGACCCTCCTTGCTCTCCCTCTCAATAGCTGAGGCTTGCTTGGTGATATGATTTCGAACACCATTTAAATCGTGATCGAGCAGTGCAGACATTACTTCACCTGCAATGCTGATTGTTGTTTTTGCTTCAGGGTCATTCTCTGAAAGTGAGAATGCCCACTGCACGGCGAATAGGATACCCCAATTGACAAGGGATCGGAAGAGGGAGATACGAGCAGCAAGCGGTGTCACGCACCAAACGTGTTTGGTAGCGAGAACATGGCTTTTTATGTAGAACACCATTCCCCCATATCACTCCTTATGTTCCTCTTCTTTCAATTCCCTTCTTCTCCCGTAATTTTGCGATTTTCAAGCGATTTTCAACAGTATTACAGCATTCCGCATTATTACGGCATACCGCGTTCAACAAGGTCAATTCACTTCCCCCTCATTCCCACACTTCCAATGCTCTCCCATCTTCAACCATCACACTCTCAGACGACCTCCATGTTCAGCCAGACCTTGCCATGTTGCACAAATGCTTCAAAACCGCACCCTTATTCATCTTGATTTTATCCCCTTACCATTTCCCCTGGCAATCCTCTTCAGCGGCTTATATTCATCAAACCATTCCAGTCATTATCCACTCACTTCCTCACCACCACAACCATGGACGCACACACCATTCCATTCCATTCTCACCGCTCATCCAATCAATCTATCACCATGCAGATGCAGATGATCAACCCCTTATTGTGCTGGGGAATGGTCTTACAGACTGTGTATATCCCATGATCGCTGCATGTCGACTTCTGCACCAACAACCACATGCCATCCCTAGAGCGTTGGAGCATCAGAGCATTGGAACATTTGATCATCAGAGCATCGGAGCATCATACACCTCTACCATCATCCTACACAGCCACTGCACAGCACTTAGTCATGCCTATAGAGCACTTGGTAATGCCCCAGAGGAAGAGTAAGCATCATTGGTCATGCAGTCCTGGTTTGTCATGGTTTTTCCCCTTGATTCATAATCCCCTTCCTATATGACTCATTTCTCATTACACACACACACTCCTTCTTACTCATCGTTTTTATATTGTCTTACTCATATGCCTGGAGCGCTGCTTTGCATGCGCAAGTATATACAGATTCTGAACAGTATATAAACCCCTGTACTTTAGCTAGAAAAATAACTACATGAGTTCACAGTCCACATTTCAGTCTAGTCTTTGAAGCCTCAGATAGGCTTCGTGTTTTTCAAGTCTTCAGTCGTCATCATCATCTTTGACATTGTTCACCTGGAACTTTGTCACTGTCTTACATCTCGTCAAGCTCAGCACTATTCCGTTCAGCTGCCACATGTGCAGTTGGTCTATGCTTTCTTCGCCCTCCAACACGGCTAGGTCATCGCAGACTTAGTTGTGCTCATCATTCACCACCTTCCACACACCCAAACCCTTCAACACTCGAAGTGTTTGGCGCACTATCAGGATCAGGCCACCCAAATTGAACAACTACTGTACCTAGCGCTTCTAAGCACAGGGACCGCTGAGCAGTAGCGTTGTTTTGGTTTTGTTGTTTTTGTTGAGGTTTTCAGCAGGCCAACAACGAAGATCGACAGCAGCACATTTTTACCCATGATGCAGAGCTGCTGTATGAGCACCAACACCTCTATGAAGAGCCATCTCATGCTCTGAGAGATTATCCGGTGGGCCGAATGAAAAAGGCCTTGGAGTTGGTGTGGAGCCATTTGCAGGAGCGCCATTGGGTTTGCCATCGACGTCCATCTCGCGCTTCTCATCCTTCTCTTTCCCTCCCGTTAAAACCTCCTCATTCACATACAGCGACAATATTTCGTGGAGAAACATGGTGTCCTGCTGGACATGGTTGATTATGTTGATTTGGTTGAAGATAATGCAGGAGTTGAGGATGTTGATGAAGAGTACGGTGATTTGGCGACAGACCTCTCACTGAATGTGCTCGCATATTCTCTCCCTAATCACCTGTCCACACACTAGTGTTTTATGGCACGTTCAATATCAGGAATATTCCCGAGTTCTGGCTGAGGCAAGTGGCCAGAGTGGATAATCGCTGCTGTCGTTGAGTGGTCACTTTGTGGAGATGAGCCAACACTACTTTCTCCTGAAGGCGTGAAAGTTAGATAGTGCAACAGAAGGAGACCAGAATAGAAGCAGTGCGGCATAGGGTCAAGGGTTGTACATACCAACAACATTCATGTGACGCTGGACCTCAATGATGAAATTCCACACCTCTGCGCACCCATCAGCATCCTGGAAGCTCAATGCGTAATCTGCACCGTCCGGTTCCAGACAATCAATGTATCTGGTGGTCGCGTGAGTAGGTATTAGCAGATCCTTCTAGATATAATACAAACGGACCTTGTTGGCATTGATAGATGTCAGTGTGGTGCGGATGTGAGTAGTCAGGATGAGCTTGTCAAAATGGACTTCTGAGCGAGCGATAAGGAAAGCTTGGTTGGTTTTGCTTTGCAGAAATATGAGAGGCGCGGAGGAGGAGGAAGGTTAAGGGCGTCCTGTTCGAAGATACGCCTCATGTAGCTGGTTGTCTATCAGTGACTCAGTTAATTAACTGGCTAGGGTTAAGGTTAGAAATACACACCTTCAAGGTGCTGGGACCTCAGTAAACCAGCAGGTGCACAATGCGTGGTGCCTCCAAATCACCCCAACGGCTAGGGGATGAACCCAGACCTCCCACAGATCTTGGCAATGGAGTGCAGCACCTGGGTCTCATGTAGATCCACCAACGAAGGACCAAAACCAGGCCCCGGGGCATCAATATCAACATCCATCATGACGACAACTGCTATGCATATTGGTATGAGTACTTGGAAACTCACGAGGGGGTGATGTAAGGTTCATCGGTGCAGGTGCAGAGACCTCCAGCCGCGTCAAGGACCTCACCCGACATCTAAAGAGTAAAATTGAACAACGACGTGAGTAACACCAACTTCTACCAAACAACCACAAATAATTATGTAATATTCAACATACACTCTACCATCAGTCGAAGAGCGCAGCTGATGATGTATGTCACTGTAATCTGAATCCGATAACTCTGTCAATTCCACGGAGTTGCATAATCTAATGTTACAGTATGATTCAGAGTCCAAGTAAGCACAGCAAAGTAAACTGATGGGCTAATACAATGAGTAGGTGCAGGATCCATTCATAAGACTATTTGTGAGTCTGCTGAGTAGTACAATCAGAAGCCATCAGTGGTGTGGCCGCCTTCCTCCCTCTGTTTTTCGACTTCTTCGACCTCCCTCTAGTACTGCTTGGATCATTTGCCGTGTCCTGGAGTACCTCGCCCAATGAACTGATGACTGCAGCTCCCGCAACATCTGAATCCTCCAAATCTGCGGCAGTGCCGTCGTTGGTGGCTACATTGTCGACAATGGGGCCAGGCAAAACTTCGGTAGTGTGCCGCCGCTGTGTGGAGAGGCTAGGCTGTGAGATTGATTCAGATGCCAGAGCATTGACATGTCTCTCCAAGGCAGCAGCAGCTGCGGGAGTTCCTGCTACCTCTGCCGCAGTTTCTGATCCGTCATCCGAACTTTCCATGTCAAGTGCTGCGAGTGCGCGATCAATCGCATCTGTGAAATCTTTGTGTACAGCAGAATCCAAGGCCGAAGGTCATGCAGCTTTGAAGATGAAGTGGTTGATATTAGTTACAATCTGTACAATGCGCTTCGTCTTCCACTTGGTCACTAGAACTTTCTTGTAGGTGAAAAATAAATCCTTGTAGCTAATCGTTGACCTCTTGCCAATGCCCGTGCTTGAAAATTCAGTGTCAGGAGACAGTAAGAATATTGCCTGCAGTAGTGTGTGAGCATGACTGCCAATAAATCTTGGATGATATGGCTAGCTTACGAGAACTGCAGCCCAAGCGATGGAACTGGGCGTGACTTGCCGAACGCTCCATTTCATGGAATTGGTATGTGCACCGCCACCACTGGAAGCTTGATGGAGGGATGTGATACCACACAATGAAGCTTTCAGAATCTGAGGATGTTCCTGGTGAGACAGACAGCCAAATCAGAGAGCACCACTAGACTTACTCGTGCCAACAGTTGCCAGTTTCCAAAGACAGTCTTGAGTGATCTGTCCTCTTTCAACTCTGGGAATAGCACCGGAGGGAATGTCTTGTATGCCAGGTTTGTTGAAGATGTGACCCCAAGGAGTTGTTGGATCTCAGGGACATTAGCTCTATCGTAGCTAGTGTTGGTGAAGTATTTTGAAGGGAGGTTGAAAATGTCGCCGGCAACACCCCAAAGTTTCTTGATCTCGTTAGCACGAGCATCTGGGAGGATTTCATCACCTACAATAATCATATTATGTCATGCAGAAGTTCAGGAATGAGAGTTCACTTACGAGATCGCTAAAGTATGAACTTTCCATCACTTTGTGTAATGACTCGGGGAAGTGACGATAGACCTCGTCCAGAAATGCTGACTCTTGAGTAGATGCAGTCGCATATCGTTCAATGCTGTCAAATGGAGTTGGCAAGTCTGGAAGGCACTTATTAAGGAGGTCGCTACTGGGAAACATCTCAACCATCATGCCATACTTGCGAGCATAGATAGAGATGGTCTCCTCATGAACACTGAGCTCGTCATGAGCATCCGTGCGCCGTTTTCGCTTGGGTTTCTCTGCGTGCAGAGTTTTGTTTTCCTCTTTGATTGTCCTATTCTCTTCTTGAAGCTTTTGCATTTGAACTTGCAACATTTTGAGTGTCTGAGTGGATAAAGTTTGAGTCAGGAAATGCTCAGAATTGCGCATACATCTTACCTCCAGGAGTTCTCCTTTAGATGCACCAGGACCTGGGATAGAGATATTACGATCAGCACCAGCAGCATTCTGACCATCCCATTCGCTATCAGATTCAGAAGAATCTGCTGTACTGGACCGCGAAACATGTGACATGATGGTTTGATGAAGCTGTTTTGGGGATACCAGTTTAGATTTCGTTCGAAGGGCAGGAGACGACAAAAATTACTCACCTAGTACCACGCATTATAAAGTGCCTGCACTGCCCAGCACCTTAGTGGTGTCAGACATAAAACTGCTACATGCAGTTTTACACGTCAGGGCAAGATTTAGAGATTAGTCAATTGCGCACCAATGGGAATTAATATTTGGTGTGAAACTCGTAAAAGATGCTTAGACTTGAGTAATAGAACATGTGTAGCTGCTGCACATGATCAGATTCAAGTTCAAGTTGAGTTTAATAGAGTGACTCACGGTTCGGAACAAAATTTATTGGTCTGATTCAGACATGGCAATGGGCAGGCACAAGCTGCAAGCTGTACAAATGATAAGTGGTTGAAAAAGTCGAGTTACAATGAATGAACTTCCCGTCAGAGATACAGTGGATGAGTGACGAGAGCGACATACCTGTTCTTCAGGAAGAATTGGACATGGTGTCTGAATCTTAGACTGGAGTCAGCGTGGATGAGTCTAAGTAATGAGAGTGACATACCTGTTCTTTGGGAAGAATTGGACATGGTGTCTGAATCTGGAGTCAGCGTGCATTGCCCTGTTTTCCATTCGTTCTTGTCTTTCCATTGGGCCGTGATTCAGAGTCCCTTGAAGTGGGGGGGAGACCACCACATGGTTGTTGGATGGTGGTTTGTGCTATGGACAGTGATATGTCGTTGATAGAGGTTGCGGTTGGTAGACAGCACTTGGGTCTGGGCCAGTCATCCACACTACGGCTTGAACTTCTGCTTCTACTCCGGCTTGCAGACAAGGCCGATGAAATGCTGTGTCGACGCCCTCTATGCATGGTCCAACTATGGTCAGATGATCCAGGGGAATATGACTTCCAGCTTTGGACTTCCCTGCCAGTTCGTCTGCTGTCAATGGGTGTCCGACTACATCGCCGAACTGGACTGTAGCTATGTTGCTGCAATCCTGGAGACAAGGACCTTGAGTGCGAACAACCTCAGTGAAGACATATGAGAGTAGTAAGAATCAGGAGAGTGCGAGTGCGATCGTGTCCCCACAGGTGACAGTGATCTGGAGGGTACATGTTTTGCCACCACGATGGTGAACATCGGACAGATGGGAGTGAAAACCAGTGAGTCAGTGAATGAAGGAGGTTCCCAACTCATGGCAAGGGAATTTCGGGATGCAAAAGGGATGTAGGAGTCTGTTTGTTGATGAGAATACAGACGAGAGTGAGAATAAGCGTCTTCAGCCCGTGAGACATGCAGAGGTGGTCCGTCGTCCTCGACAGTCGTCGATTTTGCCACATTAGCGCCTTGATCTGGTGTGAGAAGCATGCATGGTTAGTTTTCAAATGTCGGTGTTGAAGCGCTTGAGAGGTGGGTGAGATGGGTGGTAGAAGCAAAGACTGCGACGTGTTGCAAACGAATGCTCAAATCAGCAGAGGTTCATGTCCCCAGGAGGTGACAATGTAGTATACTGTTGTTAGTCAAGAAAATGAATATGTTGCCGGTACAACTGTATGATGTATATAAGTTCCTGAGGGCAGGGAAGTAATGTCAGCATGTCAATGGTATATGACTACTACATATAAAAAGAGTTTTATGATACTGAGGAATGTATTAGCAGAGCGCCACCTCAATGGTCAAAAAGACGAAAGACTTACCTGAAAGCTGGAATTGGTCAGATGCGCACTGGATGACCCGCCTGCTGATGCATCTCCCTTACACGAAGAAACATGTCTGTGTCGACGGTGTCGACAATGAAGTAATCAAGGGGGTTGCCACCTGAATCCTGTACTAGAAGTGCTCCACGAATGATCGATTGTACTGAAAAGAACTCAGCCTTTGTGCGTGGTTGTGCACGAACTCTGAAAAGGTTAAGCTGCTTATCCTGTCGAGGTCGTGGCCCTGTTGGAGCATCAAAGGGGTGGATGAGAGCGAGGGGAAATAAGTCATTCCCAATGGCACATTGAAAAAGGAAGACTAGACATCCAAGGATGACACCATTCTGTGTCCGGATGAAGACCCAGTCAAAACGCGGCGCGCCAAAGAACTGAGGATTACACCGGAGATAGTCGGTATACTGTTTCCAGTCTACCAGGGATTCGTAGTTGACGCGTAAGAATTGATACTCAGTAACCTGTTTCAAATCAGTATAGTAACAGAAGGCTGGATTGAACGAACATACAGTATCATCTGATTGTAAGTGGATTCTTCTTCCATTTGGCAGCGGAATGTTGCAGGCGGGTAGAAAAATGTTTAAGAAAGCATTCAGCTTGATGCGGAAGTTGGTGAATTCAACATGGGTCTTGTGCGCATTCTCAATGGAACAGAAGGTCTGCGCAGCTTGTCTTGATCCCATTCTCACATGTTGTGACGGATCTAAAGTACTATCCACTGCCAATGTCAGTGTTTTCATCATCATCCAACAAATCATCATCCACGCTGTCTGATTTCCACTGCGAATATTCATCAAAGTCTGAAATACGACGATCGATGTCATCAGCTACAAGTAACCAGTGGTCAATGCGGAAGAATCTGATTATTATGTAGATAATATAGCACAATTAGTAGGGAATCACGAATGCCATTGATGCTTACCTGCTCCGCAACATTTTTGAAGTTTGTCCGGTTCAAGTACCAGTCCTTCAAGGGCCCGTGCATTTGCTCATTCGGTTTGGTGTTGTAGTTGCGCATGGCACCTTTAGCCTCGATGTCATCAAATAGATGTGTTGTCATGTGCAGTTTCGGAAAGTTCCAATTTTTCATGTTGTCATCAGTGGTTTGTGTCATGTATTGCTGCTGATGTGTCAAGGTATGGTTATCAATTAACTACAATGCACATACCCTCATGAGTGCTGTGAACTGCTTGGACTGGTATGTCTCCCCTCCTCAATTGTATTGGTTGTGTGAACCTCCAGAGCAGCGTACATGTCCATTTTGAGGTAAAGGCGTACACACCAGTAAGAGAAAATAATCGAGTGGAGAATCATTCTCGGTCAAGACATCATGCGTGGCATAAATTATCATCTGAAAGAGACAAAGTTAGTAGCCAGGGCAACCACATGAGTTTACGAACCTTAGAAATATCCTCATGGATGGAGCTGTCTGTAAATGTAACACCAATAACCTGGTTTGGGTGCTTGAGATTTCGCCAGCGTGGAAAATTTTTTGAATCTAATACATATTAATATCGAGCATCAGATAAAGGACGACTTGAAAAGAACAAACCGATTGTCAACTTGCGATACTTTTCCCCTTCCGAGAGTAACAACATATTTCTGCAGTTCAATCCAGAGATGGCGTGACCAGAGTCCACCATGATTGAAGTGACAACGGTCATGTGACAATGCTCGATGCACAGCAGGTGAATGCTACTGCCCAAATGCATTCTAATAAGACAATCAATCTTTGATATTGACATGCAGAAATATTTGCTCACATCAACTAAATGAAGTGCTTGTTCTTTCAGGAGTTCCTCTTGTTCTTCAAAGGTTTCTTTCACACGCACAGCATTTACAATGGCTTGCGACTCTTTCGATGTTCGCCGACGATGTGATTTTGAAGTATCCCACAGGTCATCTCGAGGAACTAGACAAACGGGGCATGGCCAAAGACTCATGATTCCTTGAGTAAGCGACATGACAGATCTTGTGATAATAAGCAATTAGAAAAAAACAATTCAGACCACAACTGTAATGACCAAATAAATACTCACTGTTCTTGCAAATCAGCTGATAGAATGAGGATACAGAGAAAGAACCAGCGCTTGACACCGTCTAGACATTCGAACCACTGCCCCATTTGCGATTTTGAGGCTAACGAAGAGATAATCCTGGCAAATGACTTGTGCCAGACAGTATTTTTGAAGTCTACCCAGCTGGGCTTTCCAGAGTGTAATTTTTCGTCCTTAACCTATTTAAACTGCATCAGCAGCACTAACAGTGAGTCACTAAAGGAAATCGCACAATTGGCAGCCATCCCACCACATACCCGCCACCTGCACCTCGCCCTGTTTCGAATTGCAGTCGGTAGGTTTGCTAAACGAGCATAGACCAGGATAACCTTTTGCGGTACCAAAGGAGGAGAGTTTCGTCTTATCCGCGTACAGTATATATGCCAGTGGCTTCGCACCTGGTGGGAGTTGCGACTACAAAATGATACAATGAAATAAGGGCACAATGAGAAACTACGAAGTATCATCACATACTTGTACATCCCAAATCTCTCACGCAGTGAAAGGCTCATCAACAAAAGAAACAAATGTGTTACCATCAAACTTCGAGAGGCGGTGTGCATCAAACATGAAGAACGGAAAGAGGCGGGGATTGCGAAGCATATCGGCAGCCAGCTCCCAAAGGTCTCGGTAATGTATGTCATATTCCCGTAGTTCCTCATCTCCAGCGAACGGGATCGAGATCACTTCCTTCATAAACTATACTTCATACTATGTCAGACTCATTCAAAATAGAAATAAAATATATCACCTTCATAATGCGGTGCGAGGCTGCCTCCCACATGTTGTGGATATCCTTGTGGTTTTTGAACATGAATTTCTCCTTGCCCACAGAACAGCGGTGACATAGCTTGATAAACCGATCAGATTGTTCATTGTTAAACCCGACCTCGAGCATGATCTCAGCAATTTCAAATTTGAGCCGAGATTTGAATGGACGCCAAGGTTTGCCATCAGGTGGGGGGACCAGGAATTCTGCGGCACAACGGTCAAAGCTATCAAATCCATGTACCTTGGCCTTGATTCCACTACTCGGATGATACTCGATTTTGATGTCGTCTTGGTTGAAGGTGGGGACTGCAGCCACGACTTCTGGTTCATTAAGTGCAGAAGGGCCTGTATTGAATAGGGTACACGGGCTAAGTGTTAGTGAGATCAACGAAAACAATTATGTGTCGACTCACCTGGACCAATCACTGGATCATCATGACTGAAGTCCACATCGAAGAATTCTGCGTGATTTTGCATTTCAACTGTGAGATTGTGAGCGCCGTAGATAGCATAACAAAAACAAAATACTACTACATACCTGGTACAGGGATACGAATGGCTGATTGAGGCTTGTCGAGTCTCGATGACGAATCCGACGCTGTATTTTGATATAATTAAACATCAGCTTCGACAATACATCAAGACAAAGATATAACAGACGCACCTTTCTCCTTGCGAATCGCATCTACAACCACCTGATCCCGTTGTCTTTTGGCTGCCTTCATCTCGCAAGCTTTTCGGTGGGTGGTCCACCCTCGTGGCTTGATGTCCTGGTCGCATAAGTTACAATGTTTTGAGTGCTCTGGGCCCATGTAGTTGACAGTATTGTACAGCTGTGTACGGGCGGAGTTGAGGTGGGGAAATAGAGCAAGGAATGTGCTAGAACGCAAAGAGTGTACTGCAGGCGTTGATAACTAGTGATGATCAATGATCTACGTTGCAAAGAACTTGCAATCTATTGAAACTCAGCCATCAGATTACCTTATCATTTCAGGAGGCATTTCAATTGATTTCAATGGCATGCAAATAGCGTGTCAACATCACGTCATTGCAACCACTTTGGTAAATTTCTGACAGGCGGTGAGCTACCCAGCCGCAATATTGAGTGATATTAAACCAACTGAAACATCGTACAAGTCATCATGGTTGCTCGGTTATATGCCATGTATCAGGGATCTAGGAAGATGCTTATCTTCCTTGTTATTACCTTCCTGGCTGTCAACATCGCATGCGGAGTAATCACGGCAATAGGACTTAAGTATATTGTAGGGGGTAGGCTTTACTTATTGACTTGAAGAACAAAGCTCATTGGACGAACACCAGAGGAGCTGATACTCTCTGGCATGCGTATGTGTGTTTATGAAAATTGGGGGAGCCTGCTTTTGGTCGCAATGGTTTGGACGCTCAACACTGTTTGGGAGGTCCTTGCACTGTGTCTTTCAGTCTGGATTGCTGTGAAACACTTCCGTGACCTGCGACGACTCGGACCATCAACAGGATCGATCATCGGGGACTGTTTCAGAGTGTTGATACAATCTCATGTGCTTTATTTTGCAATGTGAGTTTGTAATGTGAATGTGGTTATCTTGTTCTGCTGAACTCCCGCATGTGCTAGCTTTGCTAGTGTTTCTTGCCTCTCGCTTGTATCGGTGCGTCGATCTGTCACTGACATCTGCATGTAACCACTGCTCATCATTTCTGTAGGACTCAAGTTCTATGGGAAATTTCATGTTTCTTGGTGCTCTTCAAATTTTCTTGGCCGTGCAGATGTTCGTGCTGGGACCACGCCTTATCCTTAGCGTTCGTGAATATCACGCTAAGCTCGTGGCCGGCTCCGACGCAGAAACTAGCATGGCTTCGATTGTCTTCCAGGAGCGTGTACATGTACCAACTAGCAGTACTGTGTAGCACGAGGAACACTTGCTGGGTGTTCTGCAGGGAGGAGAAATTTGTTGCAGGATTTGTCGTGATATTTATTCAAGTTATGGTGTTTAAATGTTTCGCAGTATATTTAAGACTAGGTCTAGGCAAGCCCATTTCTTATTGTATCACTATTGTAACGCCCTCCTACACCTGCACTAAGAGGCAAGTTGGAATTATCCAGGACGTCTAGCAACCAACCCAGTCCTTCATGCCCAATACTAAAATACAACAAGAATCGTTACCAGTTCGTCAGATAGCTGGTTGCTTGAGCATGCAGAGTTCTGCTCTATCATGCGTCTGAGGAACACAGCAGAAGAAGCAACAGTAATTAGTGAAACACCAAATGATTAATAATGCGTCAGATCAGCGAGAACACCTGTCTGGACGTGATCATCCTGAATGGTGCGTGAAGGGTGGAAGCAGGGTGTTGATGTCCTGGAGACTACTAGTCAAAATGATCATGATTGAGCATCAATCATCTGATTATCGGACACACAGGTCAGTGTTCATTGCGGATGCTACTGACACGAACCAACACATCGCTGAGATAGTCATCGACGACAATCATCTGAATCTGTATTGGCAAGTACAAATCAACGATACCAAACATGATGGTTTTAGAAAGAGACTTACTACGGCTTGAGTGCATACCTAGGCTATCATGATCGGTGGATCATGCGTGGCAAGGTGATGATGTGTGTGGAGTGTGGAGTAGAAAATAATATTGGGGGTTCAAGTTAGAAAGCATCAAGCACACCTGTTAAAATGTTAGTAAGACATAGACCACGATTCTGGCATACGTACTTCGATCAGAGTAGCACTGAGGTAGTGTCACTGTATTTTGCCCATGCGACTACAAATTGTGCGTCGGGTTTGCATCAGAGTCCTTGCAATGACGATTGAAATTTACCCGGCTAAGTCATACGACCATCAGGGTCAAACACCGAAGCCACTCTGAGGAGTCAGCCAGCTGATCCAATATTAATTCCTGGGCAAAGCACAGAGACCTGTCTGGACGTGCGTGAAGGGTGTAAGCAGGGTGTCGATGTCCTGGAGTCTAGAGACCACTAGTCAAGATGATCATGATTACGTGTCGATCATCTGATTATCGGATATACAGGTTAGTGTCCATTGCGGATGTTACTGGCACGAACCAACGCGTGGCTGAGATAGTCATCGACGACAATTATCTGCATCTGTATTGGCAAGCACACTGGCATATCAACGATACCACACATGTTGGTTTTAAAAAGAGACTTACGATTTAAGGGCATGCCTGGACTATCATGATCGGCGGATCGTGCATGAAAAGACGATGACGTATGCTGAATAGGGAGCAGAGAAGCAGAGAATACCAGCGCTTCAAGTCAGAAAACATCAAGCACACCTGTCAAACTGTTAGTAAGACATCAACCACGATATTCTGAGATTCTTGCATACATACTTCGATCAGAGTAGCATTAAGGTAGCGTTTTGCCCATGCAACTGCAATGCACACAGCGTGTTTGCATCCTTGCAATGACTGATGAATTTTATCCAGTCAAGTGACACAATCGTCAGAGTAAAGCCCCGAACGAGATACAGGCATACCCATATCCGCCCTTGACATCAATCAGAGTCACCAAGGGCTAGCAGATGATCACTTGAAACTTAAAAGACATACACTGCTTCATGTGATTATCTGCTACCCCAGGTAGAGCGTGTCTAAGCCCAGATAGCTGATAGACCAGAAATTCTATGCGCCTGCAGAATACTTGGGCATAACCTGTCAAGACTGGGGGCCTGGGCTCAGTAAGTACTTACGAGATATAAAGCCCCACGAGCGTCATAACAGCGCTACGTTCGAGGATACGGACGTACAGCGGTCAGATAGAGGCGCGTGAGCGACGCTACGGTATTATCGACGTTCAGTTCCTGAAGTATGTAGATAAACCCAGAGTAGTGGAGGACGTTAAGGCACAAATTACTTACAGTATCTTGTAATGAGTGATTCCATCGTGATAATTGTACAACGACCGGTGACCAGGCTCAAAAAGCAGCGATTCCGGATTTGGTGGTCCAAGAGAACAATCGTGGTTCTGGATGATAGAAGTTGTCTGGTAGATGGTGGAGAACAGGGTGGATGGGAGTGCATTTGAAGTTACAATTTTGCAAGAATTTCGAAGGGTATCATGATATTTCCGCTGCCTGATTATGGGAGCTGTTGGGACGATCAATGGTAAATCAGCTTGTGGGCGACCGGTGATATATGATGAATGGAATGAATGGAGAGCGGCTATCATTGGTGTAGGTATCGATGGGGACGCCTCGAGGTGTATCGATGACGGGGATTTGTCTTTTATGGACAGAAGGCTTGGATAAGAAGCTTGGGTGTTCGATAATGGACGATCTGTGTGGCGGACAAAGTCCAACTCTATACTAAATGGGAGCACGAGGAATCAGAAGAATTGGATGAATAGATAGTAGATAGGCTAGATAAGGCTTCGATTAGACAAATTGGAAGACTTTGTAATGTTAAAGATGATACCAATCGTGGAATGCAACATTTGGTTCATCATCGGATTAAACGCACATCAGTACATGATGAAACGGACGACGACACAAAGGGACAACGAACGATGACGGGACAATAAACCACGTCGAGACTCAGGAGCATCTGTCAAGTATATCTACAATCAGATCACTGATTTCGCCGGTACTCCGTGTGTTTGCAGTTGACATTTTCATTTAGATGGAGCGAATTCTCAGCGACGCGGGACGACAGATTTGATCTAGAACCTACTTGTTTGGCTCAAGGCGTGCTTTGGAAGCCATTAGAATGGCCAATGTAGTCTATGAATAGACTCGTCGCTGATGGCCCTTCTCCCCATGGTCTACCTTCGATGGTGCCTGTGAGTCGAGCCCTTTCTGCTGAATGACTGGAGGGTCGCGGATAAGAGCAGAACGGGCCTCTTCGGCATATCATTCTCCTGAAGGGAAAATTTAGCAAGCTCTAATCAACATACCGACTAAAACTTACCCTGGCTCCTGCAGATCTCACTTCTTTCAATATTTTGGGCGGCCTGAGCGCAGTGCGAGTTGCGTGGCGCTTCGCTGTGCGCTGGAGGAATTGAGTGGATATGGGAAGGACCTGTCGTGAGAGAGTTTGATGGAAGGTCAAAGTTATAGCACGATACATTTTCTAGACAACGTTCGAATTTTCAAGTTATATTCCTGCTACCATCTGCATGAACGTTCGTTAGAGAGACGAGGACCGTATCGTCGCACAATACACCTTAGGTCCTGTATGAATCGACAAGGGCCAAGGCCGTATCCTTGTCAATGCCAGCACTTGGAAGTAGTAGACAGTTCTCGGGCATGAGTACTAAGTTCATGGATGCTGGTTGTCGAACCCCAGACAGCTGACGCGCGAGAGTTTCATAGTGATAGAAAATACCGGCGTATCATCTGTCCGAGGACGAAGATGGATAAGAAGTAATTCTGATAATGAGGAATCACCCGATTATCGTCCGTCTAGAACGGAGAGTGAAGAAAGAGTGACAGTGATCATAGAAATATGCGTTGGGTACGTATCCGCATCCTTGTGATCTATTGAAGCCCAAACAGCGATGTACTAGCAGCACAACCATCAGCGTAATACATCGAACGAGATTAAGTAGGACATACGTACACCCATAAAATTGACATTGATCAGAATGGTCCCGGAGTAGCGTGTCTGAGCTCAGACAGCTGACAAAGTGGTATCGCGTGAGCGAACGGGAACACCTCTATCATCTGTTTGAGCACCAAGAAGAAAGGGAGGAAGGAAGGAAGGAAGGAAGGAAGGAAGGAAGGAAAAGGTATCGCTATTCGTAAAAGCCCAGATGGCTGATGCATACGAATTCTACTTTGACTATACATCACCCATCTGGATGAACGAACGGTGAGTGAAGGACCTAGAAAGGAAAAAAAGAAAAAGTCGTGTGTCTGTGCTCAGACAGCGGATACAGCAAGAAGTCTACATGGAATATCCTGTCTGAGCACAGAGACGAAGGAAGGAGAAGCAGCCGTGATCCGTCAAAGCCTACACCGTCGCTCGCTGAAAACCTATCCCACACATCCAAAAGTGGCAAACCTGTCCAAAATATCGTTCATATGGTTTTCTCACTATGTATTGCCGACCAATTTAATACTTACTTATTTGATCTACCACGCGAGGTGTGTGACATGCCTGTATTCAAAATACCCAGGGCATTATAGAGATACCATAGATACATCAGCAACCGGAGCTACTATGAGTATCAAGTTGATTTGTTTTGAATATATTGCATGCCACACCTCGCACAGATATCTTGTCCCATACTGTGTATAGATATTGAGCCCGATAGGTTGTATGTACCTCTGGTCAAGATTGGCCAGACATCGACACATATGTTTGGGATAGCTATTAGCTGGCAGATGAGCACCATACCAATCTCACATGCAGTCACATCAAATGGCAGAAAAGCGGTCAAAAAACATTGCATTATTGGTGAGCTACTGGATATAACCGTAATTGTGGTGTCAAAATGAGTGATATGTATAGAATATGCAAATGATAGTGAGTGGGAACGAGCAGGCGAGATATTCACCAAAGCAGATTGGTCTGAATTGTTGTTTGCCACTGGGGACTGGTGGTGGAAAGAAGTTTAGGAACGGTCCTCTTCCCAGGGAACTCAGCAAGGTCTTGCTGGAAATACTCGACCAGGACGCTGTGGGTAACAACTCTGCAGTAGGCTTGCAGATATGTTGGGTCAGTGCTATGTCTAGCTGCTACGTCTAAGGAGTAGACACGTTCAACCCTAAAGGGTTTCTGACCAGGCTCTGGCTCAAGAGATAGAGAGGAAAGGAATAAGGGGGACAAAGTCACTGCCAGACCAAACGGAGAAATGTGTTCCAGGAGCTAAGAAGTGAGCTGAAGAAGCTACAACTACGAAGCTACAACGGGGGATGCTACTAAATAACCCAAACTAATGGGGAGCAACCAAGAACTGGAAACTGGAAACTACCAGGTAAAGACAGGTATCAAGTCCAGGTAAGAGAGAGATGATTATGTAAGCAGTAAAATGCGAACATAACCTAAGGAATGTAAGGGTAAGTCAAACTACGTCAAAACAGTCGCTGCAAGGCTGCAGCCAGAATGTTCACGACAACGCTTTGGAATAATGAGCAACCATGCGAAGAGTGAGATAGTGAGGAACTTACTTTCGGATGATGTTCTCAACTGCCATTCCATCATTGAGTTCCTCCGCCCCCGCCTTTTGCAAATGCCCTCAAGTGAGGCATCCACGAACCTCCATAACTTGGTAGAGGTGAAAACAGTGCACTTTCCATTGCCCCCAAATCCTGAGTCATCGGGGTGAAGTTCATCTGCCATGCCTGTCTCAGTTTCCTCAGGCTGATTCTCATCATCATCTCCATTGTAGTTGATATTGAGACCAGTTCCATTGTCTCCAGCCTCCACATCATTTGTGTTGCCTTCAACATCCCCCAGACTGTCTGCGCTGTTCTTGTGGACTTGATCAGCATAACTGTGCACCATGGGCCCTGGGTCAAAGTTGTCCAATCCAACATCAATGCCAAGTGTGTCACCAACTTTGATGTGAAGGTCTCAGTGGAGAGACAGAAGGAGAGATGGAGAATAAATATCCTTCAGAGGTATGGCCTTGTAGTTACCGATGCCAATAAGAAAAATGTGCAAGCAGCGCCGCTGCAGTCCCATCATTAAAAAACCTCGGGCAGTCAGGAGAATGAGGCCATACCAAAAATGCATATCTATTCCAATGGGATGCATTGACCTCTATGCAACCATGGGCTAGTGATCTTGCAGTGTCCATGATGCTCGAGCATTTTAAGATCAATGACACCAGCTGAATCAGTCTAGGCTTGTTCTGTGAGGTATTTGTGCAACACTAACCTTCGTCTTGACATTGCCATGGATGCAAGAAAGTACTTCGCTGACCAGCTTCGAGAGTTGTGAGGTGAGCTCCACATCTTCAAACAGGAACTTTGGGACCTTGAATATGTTGTTGTTGTTCTTGATAAAATCCTGTCATAGTTTTCAGCCGCTACTTTCATACATAAAGGATATTGAACATACCATGACATGTTCATGCGTGTTGTCAACATATGTGGTGAGATTCAGTGATAACACGCATGCTGTGAGGCAGTTATGAAGACCCAACTGTATCATGCTTGATCAGCTCCAAGTTGGCAACAGATTACAAGACAGTTAGACACGAGTACCTTGAAATCTTTGGATTCTATCAGTTCTTTGATTTCTACGAAGAGAGTCTTTTTGTTAGCCTCATTCAACAGCATCAAGGTGGCCTTGATATCAATGAGCATGTAGGCAATTCCTCCAGTCTAAAGATGTGTCAGAGATGATTCATGATAGGATTAGGGAAAACTCGCATCAATGAATTCAAAGAGCTCCTCCTCAGAGACACCTTTCTCTTGAGCAACTTTTGTTGCATACAACTTGAGTCGCTTTGTGAGTCCAGGTGTAAATATTGATGGGTCGTTACGATCAGCGCTAGAAGATCTCCGACGACGCAAACCAGCACTGATGGGCTCATCCAGTGATCCATCTGGTGAAGTGCACCAAGACCCAGCAGTGAGGGCAACAACAGTTTGACTTTGAGAAGCCTGATTAATAATCGTGGTCTGGGCTAGTGGTGAGCATGCACAATTGATATTTCCTGCAGATCCATGTACTGAAGGAGGTCGAGATGCATTCTGGATGGAAGTTGAGCAACTCCTGCCTCGAGGCACAGCAGCATGTGGTGTCAACAGACCTCCTGCTGAATGTGGGGCACCTGTGCCTCTTGAACCTGAACTGGTCTGCACAGGATAGCGCTGGAGCATCATGATCTTGAGGCATGAATGTAGGAGCAGTTCACCGTCCTGCTCAAGGTTGACTGATGGAAAGATTCGGGTTGGCTTGGTGACTTATTGAATTGAATGTTTGCTTCTTCACTTGCATCAATTCAGAAACTTTTTTCACAAGATGCTCCTGCAGTGCGCTCAAGCCCAGTGGAAGCAGTGTGGATAGAATATGGAGCGATAAAAATGACACAATCTCATAATAAGGGCAGGTTGATAGTATATATCTGAGTGGTACTTTTCTTGGTGCAGGGGAGACAAGTGCGGCCTCCATGCAACTGCAGGTAGAAATCATGCACTGTGGGACCAACAGACACCAAACTTGAATGGCTCAAAGCCTGTACTGCGAGACCAACAGACACCGAACTTGAATGGCCTGAGGTATGCACTGTGAGACCAACAGACACTGAACTTGAATGGCTCAAAGCTTGTACTGCGAGACCAACAGACACCGAACTTGAATGGCCTGAAGCCACAGGTAGAAATTGCACACTGCAGGACCGACAGACACCAAACTTGAATGGCTCGAAGCTTGCACTGCAGGACTGACAGACACCAAACTTGAATGACCTGAAGCTGCAGGTCGAAATTGCACACTGCAGGACTGACAGACACTGAACTTGAATGGCCTGAAGCTTCAGGTAGAAACTGCACACTGCTGTGTGGGAGAAATCGTAGAAGCATGCTATAGTGATAGCATGTTGATCCTGTTTGGTGCAAGAGTAGTAGTCGACCCAAAGGGATAGCTCTGAGAGCAGTTACTCAAGTTGTAGAGTGAAGGGACAAGTGCGGTTGGGTATTACGATCTATGCGACGACTTCCACTGGAGGTGCAAAGGTATGAGAAGATGCGAATGCAATACACACATTGTGGACCAGTTGCAAGGTGAGTGCAATGTGGATGCGGAGTAAACAAGTGCGATATAGCTAGCGCGGGCCAGGTATGTGAGTCAAGGTACCAGGTAAACAAGACGAGGATGCGGAGTACTCCAGGATCTGTTCCAGGACTTGCAATGAGGTTGCTAGATATAAACTAACAAAAGGCTAAATGTTCTGGATGAGACAGAACCCGCGCAAAGATGATGTGAACTGCAATCGATTGCGCAAGGACAAAGAACATGGTAGACTAATGATAGTGACTCCGGAACACTGACTCAAGAGAGGAAATCCAAGAAAGTGAGTAGTTCCAAGTCCTGGGCGAGTATTTATGTGAGTCCATATGAATCCGGGACTATGCAGGTGATCGCATATGTACAAGCGAGTCCGGAGTGATATAAGATGTAATAGCGCTAAGCTGGCCTCATGCATGGGAAAAGTATGTAAAACAGCCTGCAAACGATCAATAGACAACAAGTAAGGACTAATAATGCACCAGTGGGGATGGATGGACATGGACAGGACATGGGAGGATGATGCGAAGTACCGATGTGGGATGTGACGTGGTGCAGTCCAGAACTGGGCCTGCGGGGCTACCGCAACATCGTGTGAAGGTGCATAACTGCGTGCAACCTTCTGGAACTGTTCACAAGTGTTTGGAACGACTTGGGGCTGTGAGTACTGTGGTTGACTACCATGGGGAGATGATGTCCTGCAGGGCTGTAGCCAGATAGTTTCCTACACCGACGTCTATGATTGTACAATCATTTGGAGATATTGCCACAACCTACGGTGAGCTTGATTGTGGACTGACACGTATGTTCGGCTCTGATTTCATTGATGCCTATGGGTCTCAAGCATGTTGCAGCCTCTTCCATCAAATATGTGTCACTTTCACCCAATCCACTGCGAGAAAAGTCAAAAGGTCAAATGGTGTATACGGTTCCCTTAATCATCTTCATGGACGATGTTTCAGGCAATATCTCAAAGCAATGGAATAAACACCACACCATATACATGTCTAACGCAAGTTTACCTCGAGAGATGCTGTAAAAGGAATTCTTCATGCGATTTGTTTCGTCTTCTCCTCATGCTCCACCCATGGAGTTGATGCAAGCAATGAAAGAATCTATCTCGTATGTTGTTCGACTTATCTGTTGATTTCTAGTATCATTGAATGCACCTAGTGACGCAGCACAATCTGGTGTCATGGTGTGGGATTACAAATACAATGAGGAGGTCATGCTCATTCCATATGGGCTATTTCTCGCTGGAGATCATCTGATGCAAGCCGAAGAATGTAGTCATGCGGGGCTCAGCTGCAACTACTTCTGCAGGACGTGTGATGTTGGTGGAACAAAGGCATACAAGGAATCCAAAGCTGGCTACAATAGCACTTTTATGGTATGAAGATCACTTCGGTATATTCTACATGACTTACTGGTACTTGGAGTCAGGCAATCTACGAACCCCCAAGAAGACAAGTCAAGAAATTCAACAACAGTTTGAAACTGCCTTCAAACTGGGTGCCACGACGAAAATCCAGAATTCTGTTTCATTGACTGGTGTCCAAGATTCAGCTTCAAGTTTGATTCTCAACACGTTGGTTGAACTTGGCAAGAAGCTTCGAAAATGTACCACAGGATCTCAAGTACTGCCCGAAAATGAGATTGAAGCCACCTTTTGAAAAGAATTTGAAGAACTGTTGAAAGGTGGACAACTCAACAATGCTATCAATCCACTGCTGGGAATGGAAGGTAAGTTGTTTTCTGGCTGTCGTAGATCTTTCACTCAGCTTCCTACAGGGTTAGACATTCATATGGATACCCCCCACGGAGATACTTCATACAATTCTCCTGGGTGTCGTCAAGTACTTCTGGGGGCAGACAGTCTTTCTTCTTGAGAAGGCAAAGTTTCTCTACGTCTTTCAGTACTGGCTTGAGTCCATCAACCAGGATGGACTAAATGCTCCCTGCTTAAATGCAGACTACATCTGTCACTATAAAGGCAGTTTAATTGGGAAGCACTTCAAAAGTTTGGCACAAGTTATGCCATTTATTATCCACAACCTTGTTCCTCCGACAGTCCTTAATGCCTGGACAGTGATTGGTGAACTCGTCGTACTGGTCTGGCATACGAGAATCATGGACACGGAAGCATATCTTGTGGGTTCAACTTGCATTCTATCTAAAAGGCTTGTCTCATACCTTTGTGAGATAGGCAACATTATCTCGAACCATCAAAGATTTCTTGAACATTACGACACAATGCACACCGAGTATTTTGATAAGCAAGCCAAAGTTCCATTTCCTCGTTCATCTTCCAGCGTACATTCGTCGTTTTGGCCCTATGATTGTTTTTTCAACTGAGCGATATGAATCCTTCAATCATGTATTCCGTTTATTGTGTATCTATAGCAACTGACAGGCACCAAGTAGAGATACCTGCAAGATATTTTCTCACCAGGACATGATCAAGCACATTGCTACTGGTGGATACTGGTATGATTCCACCATAAAGAAATGGGTTTGCACAGGAGAAAAGGTTCTATGTTATCTTCATGAACATCCAGAACAAGCAAGGCTTCTAGGTATACCAAACTTGGGTCATAACCCTCCAATACCTGGTCAGTCCAATGGCATGTGCTGTCACTATATCATTGCTAATGATGTACAGGTTCAGGAAAAATTGAGACCACTACCCCCACTGCAACAGCAAAGTCAGTGTGACAAAATGCAGTCCCATGGAAAACCACTCGTTGCGCGAAGATTCTTGGGACCACTCAGCCTGGAACTCTCCATTACCACGGCAAATCAGTTGTGACAAGTGAAGGAGAACACGCACACTTGAATAGTCATGTTATCTTCTGACAACCAGCAGATGGGAAGGTGAGCCAGTATATATATATTCCTTTCGTTATAATCTGCTCATTGATACGGCTGTGATACTACTTCCAGACATATATTGGATGTATTTGAGAGATTCTCATATCATCCCACGACAGCCAAACAGCAGATCACGTCGCACTTCAGCTCTTTACGTTCATGACTGCTTTGCACCCGACTCTCCACTTACCATCTATCAATCTTACTGATCACGAGATGGTTTTAACTGGTGTGGTATGTCATGTGTTTGATATGTGAGCTAATTGTCTATGACTCGGATCACCTCACAGGACATCATCTGTGTCGTCAATCTGCAACATAATTGCCTTGATTCACAGTGCACGGACATCCATCAAAAGCTTGTACGTCAAGAATGGATAGACACCTCTCGAACACAGGCCACAGTCAAGCACCAGTCAACTCTGAACTTTTTTCTCAATGTCTATTCCATCCACAACTACAATCACATCCAACACATCGTCCCTGATATGCTTCGCGACATGCCGCTTCAGGTTACCAATGTAGCTGGAGTTTGGGCCATGGCCATACACCAACTACGAGACAAGAGAGTGGCGAAGAAAGGTGAAGACATGTCCCAGCTAGCAGGCAGTGGCGAGGGCATGGATGCTGGACCATCTTTGGTGCCACCTTCTGCTTTTGATCACGCTCCAACCAAACCACGGAAGTCTGCACCCAAAGCAAAGGCAAGAGCAAGCACAAGTGGTCTGAGCACGCAAGGAAGAAAGAAGCCAGTGATCCCAGATGCTATTGCGGGGCCTTCTTCTCAGATGGCACCTACTCAGCAGAATTCAACAGCATTAGAGCAACGTCAAATCTCCTTCACAACACCAATGGGAGGTCCTCTGCAATGATTTTACCCACCCGCACCCCAAGTATACCATCCTCCACATCAGTCTCTCCTGCCTCCCCAACCAATTCCTTCTCTTCCCCCCTTACACTCCTCACCTCCACTTCACTGTTCACCACCCCAGTTGTATCACCCTCCCCTACAATCATATTTTCTGTCTCAATCATATGCTCCTCCACCTATGCCAGCCCCGTATATTCTCCCGACTCATCAGCATGGCATTGCAGGTCACTTCCCACAGCCCTACTACTATCCTTCTCAAGAATCTCAGGTTCAATATCTGCCGAGTCAGTATCACCACCTGCAGTTTGGTATGGAGTATCCCTGAGGAACATGAACTCCAAAGATATGCCACAGAATTCATCACCGATCAGGGAGTTGCTAATCCCACTGTAGGAAACTATCTGGCTACAGCCCTGCAGGACATCATCTCCCCATGGTAGTCAACCACAGTACTCACAGCCCCAAGTCGTTCCAAACACTTGTGAACAGTTCCAGAAGGTTGCACGCAGTTATGCACCTTCACACGATGTTGCGGTAGCCCCGCAGGCCCAGTTCTGGACTGCACCACGTCACATCCCACATCAGTACTTCGCATCATCCTCCCATGTCCTGTCCATGTCCATCCATCCCCACTGGTGCATTATTAGTCCTTACTTGTTGTCTATTGATCGTTTGCAGGCTGTTTTACATACTTTTCCCATGCATGAGGCCAGCTTAGCGCTATTACATCTTATATCACTCCGGACTCGCTTGTACATATGCGATCACCTGCATAGTCCCGGATTCATATGGACTCACATAAATACTCGCCCAGGACTTGGAACTACTCACTTTCTTGGATTTCCTCTCTTGAGTCAGTGTTCCGGAGTCACTATCATTAGTCTACCATGTTCTTTGTCCTTGCGCAATCGATTGCAGTTCACATCATCTTTGCGCGGGTTCTGTCTCATCCAGAACATTTAGCCTTTTGTTAGTTTATATCTAGCAACCTCATTGCAAGTCCTGGAACAGATCCTGGAGTACTCCGCATCCTCGTCTTGTTTACCTGGTACCTATACCTGTTCACCTGTCACCCGATACCTGGTACCTTGACTCGCATACCCAACCCACACTAGCTATATTGCACTCGTTTACTCCACATCCACATTGCACTCACCTTGCAACTGGTCCACAATGTGTGTATCACATTCGCATCTTCTCATACCTTCGCACCTCCAGTGGAAGTCGTCACATAGATCGTAATACCCAACCGCACTTGTCCCTTCGCTCTACAACTTGAGGAACTGCTCTCAGAGCTATCCCTTTGGGTTGACTACTACTCTTGCACCAAACAGGATCAACACGCTATCACTATAGCATGCTTCTACGATTTCTCCCACATCAGGATAATCTCCTCCTCATCGCTTACAATGAACCCTGCCTGATACACATTTGAGCACCAGCACACTTTACATAGAGGCAAAGACAACGTACTTCTGTCTGTTCGGCAGCTCGACCTAATGCATACAGGACTTTATCTGGTTGCCCACAGGATTTGGTGGTGTCTGCAGCGGCTAGAAAGAATCGTTGTGGGATGAAATAGCCTCCTGACGACTCCTGCAACAGTTCATCCATAAAATACACGGTCCCATCCACCCAAATCACTGGTGGTGACGGGAGATCGTTCAACATTTTCTTCCCGTGGAACACTTGTGACAACCCCTTTCCGCCATCCTCTGGATAGTCTTGCATTGCAAGGTGAGTGATGGGATTTGTGTAGTCCTATAAATAATGTTAGCATCACATCAACATGGAGATCCATCTCACAAACCTTTGCGATTGCTTTCGCAACACTATTGATGTAGAATATGTTTCCGGAGCGAGACTCGACCTTCTCAGTCAGATCACCTATGAGATCCTGCAGGTGACTCTGGCACTTCTTCATCACGCCAAGTGAGGGAAGGTTTTGGACACCAAGTTCCTTGGCCCAATTCAGGACTGCCTTCTTTTGGGCTTCGGAAAATAGAAGCCACGGGGAGCTGAACAGAAGGGAGGTGATGAAATGCTTGGTGTAGTTGTGAGTATATTATATATATGTGTGCCACAAGACTTACCGCTTTTGATGGCCAGGGATATAATGGATGATCCAGAGAGACAGTGTAATTAGTGCTTGCCGGTTTGAGAAGCAGGTTATCTGCAAATACCATTGAGTACAGGATTGCAGAATGCAGGAAAAATAGCTGACTCACCAGGAATTTCAATCCTGAAGTCAGGTGCACTGTTGTCAACAGTCTTGCATTCCTTGTAGGTGGGAATGACAGGTGTTGAGAAAGGAATTTGTCCTGAGGCAAGAGATGCCTGCAGTTCAGCGAATAGGTCCGGAAATTCATTATCAAACTGGAGTGTTCAACTACCAATGATCTTGTTCCAGAGATCAACCAATGGATACTCAGAATACATATCATGTGGTGCCATTTTGGGCACCACACACAGTCCATCAGCTTGCGTGTTGACAGGTGCATCATCCACATGATCAAAATCCATGTCGAGGTCATTGTGACCAGCAGGGGAAAGTGAAGGATTAGGATTACCAACAGGTGTTGCAGCCGAGATATTTGGCCGTCTCAGGGTCTTGGTCTGGGCATCCTTGAAATGTTTGGCATGACAGATGTGGACTTCCTGTTGTGCATGCTTTTTAACATGGTGTTGTTCCATCATACGAAAGACATCATCTTTTTTAGGACATACAGTGCAAAAGACACAATTTGACGTGTCATGGCAGAATCGAAAAACTGTAGACACCATGTAGTGTTGTAGGAAACATTCTCACTGTAGCCCTGCAGAGGCCCATATTACGGAGTACATCGAAAGCCCAGTTATCCAGACATCAGACCAGTCACTCCAGTCATCTCCGATGAAACCCGAAGCTCCGGACCCGCTTTCCCACGCCTCGGACTTGGTAGTATACCTTCAGACCCAACATTGTGACCTCCGGACTTGGTCCACATACCTTCAGACTTGTTCCTTTACCTTTCCATGACCTTAGATACTAACTATCAGACTTATCTCAGTAGCAGACCCCTTTAGGGTTGAACATTCTTGTCTTGCAAGAGAAGCAGCAGGCATAGCATTCACCCAACATTATATCCGCCCACTGCGGAGTTGTTTTCCACAGTGTAAATAAATAAGCAACAAGAGGAAAATATGTACTATGGCTATCGACGATGTCGTCCTTCATGCTGGGCAATCTCACTATAACTTATTGAGGATGGTGTACTCCAGAGAATGCTGCGATGGGATATGTCAATCACGTGACTGCGCACATTCAAAATCTTGACAAGTCCAAACTCTCACGTCTCACACCTGTTGATCATTGTTCTCTTGACGTCGATATGGATTCGGCATTATCACTCACCAAAGTTTCAACCATCTTTCCTGGTATTCATTATCAGGACAACCATGCTTCGCTCCAACCAATGTCCCTCACCATTTTCTTTCCCAGTACACTTCCACAACAGAGTTTAGAAAGGAACATTGTCTGAATCCACCATCTTCAATTTTCTCAAGGCTTGCCCACAACTAGATGCCAGTCTATCCACATATCAGTATCTATTGATGAGGAGTATGGATCGTTCATCACACTGGTCATAGAGGTTGCATCGACAGATCTACACTGCTGTCGATCTTCGTTGCCGGTCTGTTAAAACCTTCAACAAAAATAACAAACCCAACAACGCTACTGGTCAGCGGTTCCTGTGCTCAGAAGGCTGGTTCAGTAGTTGTTCAAAGGAGTGGTCTGACCCTAGTAGTACTCCAAACACTTTGAGTGGTTGATGGTTTGGGTGGGAGGTGGAAAAGACGAAGCTGCACACGGGGCAGCTGACTGGAATAGATGCTGGACTGGAATAGATGTAGAAGCAGAGTGACAAGGTTCCAGATGAACAATGTCAAAGAAGAATGATGACTGGAGACTGAAAAATGCGAAGCCTATCTGAGGCTTCAGAGGGGAATGGACATAGAATGGTGAACTGAAGAAGTTTATTTCTCTGTAGCTAAAGTACAGGGTTTATATAGAGTAGAGTACCTGCGTACGTCTGTGTATGCAAAGCAACGCTCCAGGCAATGAGTAGGGCAATGAAGAGGGCAATGAAAGGGGGGAATGGAATGAATGTGCTGCGCTTCAGGGTAATGACTAAGCAATTTCGAAAAATAGAACAAATCCTATGCAGAATGAGTCATAAAATGGAGAATGAGTCATAAGGACAAAGAATGAGTCAGAGAATGAAAAAGCGATGATAAAGCAGGGCTGTGACCATTACAAACCATGACTCATGACCTGAGTCATCATGACCAATTGCTATGCAAGCATGACAAAGTGCTGTGTGGTGATGATGCAGGAGCTGTGACGCAGCAATGACACAGCATATGGGCAGTGGAGAATGGAATGAAGTGATGATGCTATGATGCCATGATGGTGTGATGATCCGAATGCTCTGCTGCAGAGATGTCATGTGGTTGTTGGTGCAGAATGTCGACATGCAGGGATCATGGGATATACACAGTCTGTGAGACGCTTCCCCAACATGATAAAGGGATTGGTCATCTGCATAGGGACTTGGTTGTTTGCAATCTCTGGTGAGTGTTAGGATGGAATGGCATGGTGTCCACAGTGATCATGGAGGTGAGGTGCGAGTGGATAATGGTTTGAATGGTTTGACAAATATAAACCGCTGAAGAGGATTGGAAATGGTAGGGTGATGAGGACAGGTTGAATAAAGACGTGGTTTTCGACGTATTGGTGCAATTTGGCATGGTCTGGCTGATGCTGAGGTTGTCTGAGAGTGTAGTGGGTGAAGATGGGAGAGCGTTGGAAGCGTGTGAATGGGGGAAAGGTGAATAAACCTCGTTGAATGCAAAATGCCGTAAAAATGCGGGATGCCGTAATACTGTTGAAAATCGCTGAAAAATCGAAAAATTAAAGGAAAGGAAGGGAAACAAATGAAAAGGTGAGTAAGGAATGATATGGGAAATGAAGATATAAATAAAAAACCATGTTCTCACTACCAAACACGTTTGGTGCATGACAGCAGGACAAAGCAACCATGTTGGGCACAGGCAACTTCCCCAATACCCATGGACTCCAGCTTGTGCCGAGCTGCATTTGCTTGATTTACTGCCTGGTGATTGTTGCAGGTCGATTTTTCCACAGTGTCAGCAGCCTCTGCCAGATGCTTTTTATACCTGTCATTTCCCACCATGAATCCCAGCCCATAAGAAAGCCAAACTTCATCAAATGGCTTGATGGGATGCAGGTGTTCGGCTTTGAAATTTTCGTCCATTACAAATGACCAGGTGTATTTCCAGCTTGGAGTTCTGATCATCGCTGAGGTGACTTTGGTATTGAAACAAGACTCACTCATCAAGTGATTCATCTCCTGACAAGGATATGTTAATCCCAGGCTGTGGACATGCCGGGCAAAATAATGTGAGATCTCCTGCATTCGGGTTGTCGGACCGATGGCCAAAGCCATACCATTTCATGGTCTTCAACTGCCTCCACTGTTGAGCGACTCTCATGAGCTCTCTGTATCGGTCCTGTCCACATGCTTTGTCAATATCATGTCCTTTAGATGATGGAGATATAGCAATACAGGAACAAGGTGTGGAAACATGCTCGATGTCATTCGCCGGAGCTTGCTGTAATAGTTCAATGCCAAGGTCCCACATTCAAGGTTGTCCAATAGAAAATCACCGAGCACTCTGAAGGTGAACACAGTCTTCGGCCTGTTAAAAGATGCGGGGAAAAATCCATATCAAAACATTTGAATGTCTGGGCTCGTCGTGTTTGGACAATCACAGCATCAAACCTCGAGGCAATGAACTCCAGACTTGTCAACGATGACCATGGTGTTTTCCTTCAGCTGGAACTTGGGTCCTGACACAGATGGTAGATCTTCAGGATCAAGCTGGTCTTCAGGTTCGTCTCCTTCGAACAAATCCCACCTATCTGTGAGTGCCGGACATTGTTTGCCATCATGACCGAGGTGTATGACGAGTCCAACAGTGAGCGAGACAACTTTGCTCGAAGAATTGACCATTCCATTGACTGATCCAGTGAAAAGGATTGCAACGATGTTGATTTCTGCAACAGCCAGTGCAATAGAGTGGCTCCCCAAGACAATCTTGACATTTGTAGACCCCATCCTGGTCGCAGATGATGCATCTCCTATCTTCTGGTGGAGCTTCTCAATCCAGGAGGTGATGTAGATATGATTCCTGCCTTGGCAGCCATTGCCTGAGGTAGTCATTCTGACTCTGCATTTTTTATACTTAGCCATCGTTTGAATGACAATCCAACATTTTACATGAACTTGCCATGGTTTTTGGGAGTTGCAAAGGCTCAAACGAGCCTTGGTCGTGCTCGTAAGTATTGTCAGGAAAGTCTTCCCAAGGAGGTGGTGCATCAACAGGCTGAAGTGTTGGTGATTCTGGGGGAGAGTTAGGCATGGACCTGTAGGCATGTCGTCTTGTGCTTGCAAGTGGGACCTTGACCCAAGTCTTCCTACCTTTGCTGCCCCTTGCTTCTACCCTGTGGGATTTTTGCAGTGGGGTGCATCTACCTATCTTCATCTTATTTTCTAATGTTGCGAGCAAAGCATTAGCTCAGGAAGGTCGAATGAATTGTTATTCCAATATGATGTTATGCAGTCTTGATGCGTCATTACAAATTCATTTCCATTAATGGCATTGCGTCCAATATGGGTCGATTAACCTACTGTTAGGCTTTGCTCAAAGTTCAACTTGTCGCCATCATTACTTCCACCTTGCTTATCCTCAGCCCATTCTGCAATCTGATTCACCATGGCAAGATCAGGTCATTCCACTCACTTGACTTCTGGAAGACATAGGGCGCGTCAACCACAGACACAGAAGCTCACAGAAAACGAAAATTTCGGAGTTGAAGAACTACCTTCCTGAGTGGACTTCGGCAAAAAGGATGGAGAAGCGGGCAGGTTTTCACTGCCATAGCTAGGGCTGCCAGGTTATTTGCTCCTAAGGTCGACCAAGGACAATGGAAGAAGAGGAAGCAGGTGATACATCCTTGCTGTGTTGAAAAACCAAAATTTTAATATCTTATTCTTCCATCAATGCTCAGATGTACAAGACTTGGTTGTTCAACAACAAGAAAAAGAAGGAAAGGAAGGACATGATAAAGTATGGGAGGAGATGGACTCCTAGGATGGTGATCTACCAGCAGAAGCGGGAAGAGGTGCTAAAGAGGATCGAGGACGAGTCCGGGGCAAAGCCAGGAGGTCGCGGTATGTTCAAGCATTATCAGGCGGCCGTAAAGAGAGTCATGGCTGAATTGTCCGACGACGAGTTGGAGAAGGCGAAGGAAACAGCCGAAGAATGGTCCAACAACTTTCCTCCTCCCGAGATACAAGCACAAGTCGCTCGTAAGAAGGGACCTGCATATATGGAGCACTTTTCGAAGGAGATGTGGAGGCAATGCGGGATGAGAATGTTTGTGATGTCGGCTTGGAAGAATGAACAGGGCGAGGTGCTGTTCGGGATGTAAGTTGAATTCTATCGGTCATCCCAGATCTTTCATCTCAATTTATTTCATGCAGGCACAATGATAATGAGGCATTAGGAGATGGGGACAGCTTCATGAAGACGAAGGACTGGGAGGACATCGAGCCAGTGTGGCAGGAGTACGCGCAGGAACAGTTCGGTGAGTGTTTGAACTGTGGATACGGGAAGGATTAGGTTGATCGTGGTGATGATAGGTGCCGGGGCACGGGATGGAGGACGACAGGTGAAGGGAGGTCGCAAAAGAATCAGAAAACCGGCTTTCGAACTCGAAACGGACGGGGATGGGATGCCCTTGCTTCCGGACATCACCGAACCTGAAACTTGAGGCGAAGAAGGCCATAGTGAGGGCCTTTCTTACATCGCACTATAGTGAGTCTATCGTCGCAACATCGGAGAATTTGTTGAATGCATGGACACAGGGATCTGTTCTGGGATTGACAAGGCAGTCGTGCCATGGAGCGCCATCTTACAAAGTCAGGATGACTTTGTGGCAAGAAAGTATCTTCCGGCGGATGTGGACTTGAAGGAGCCGTCAAAGTTGCAAAATTGGGACACGACGGCCTTACTCAATTTTTGGTATGCTCGGCAGGAGACAGGCGAAGGTCCAACATTCCTGTTCAAAGCATGGAAGAACAGAGATGGAGACATGGTAGCATCGGTCGTATCTGGCAGGTCACCTTCTCATCAGACTCGGAAAGTCAGAAAGCAGATGATTCGAAGGCCTCGGGAGTCGTCGACCGAAGCCGAGAGTGATCCCGAGAGTGACACTCATCACATGGAGGATAATGCTGATGATGACACAGCCGATGGTAGATCCCCACAAAAGAGACCCCGAAGAGCGCCAGGTCCTTCAGTCAGCACGTGAAGTGACAGCAGTCCCACAGTTCAATTCCAAAGCCTCGCCCCGTCAAGCCGGCAAAAACTAGTGCACTGCAGACATCAGCGAATGGGCGACCTCCTGGTGGGTTTGGCTGACGCAGTCACCGGGGATTCTCCGGAAGATGTTGCAATGGACGGAGGGAACACGTCCGCCAGCACCGAAGAACATGCGGGGAAAGAAAGCGGTGATTGAGCCATCGGCGAGGACGACCCGGAGTAAGTCAACACGACAGCCATTAGACAGTACCACTCGAGTGACTAGAGCAAGGGGAAAGAAGTAATGGACTTATACTACACTGCCTGCCTTTATGTACATGTCAATGTTCGACACTCGGGATATTAGTTCTGATTGTGTTTCCATCGCAGACGGCGCTTCTTCTTTCATGATGGAAGCGACTTTCCAAGCAGATTGAGCATTTGAACCCTTGAGCATTTGTAGACGATGCTCAGTCATGTCTCCAAACATCCACATACCATGAGTGACGCCTCGTGCCAGTCCGAAAATAGTTCCCCATGGGAGTTCATGTCGATCGAGGACTACCTGAGCCATTTCGCAGTGGGCGATGTGCTTGATATTAACTCGACACCGAACTCAGGGGGAACTGTAGTTAAGTTCCCCAAGGGAGTTCATGTCGATTGAGGACTACCTGAGCCATTTCGCAATGGGCGATGTGCTTGATATTCAACTCGACACCGAACTCGGGGGAACTGTGGTTAAGTTCCCCAATGGAGTTCATGTTGATCGAGGACTACCTGAGCCATTTCACAATGGGCGATGTGCTTGATATTCAACTCAACACTGAACTCGGGGGAACTGTGGTTGCTGGCTTGTTCCGAACACTCGGGACTCGGTGAGCCAAAGCAAGAATTGAACTTCGGTGTTCGACACTCGTGATTTGTTGATCCTCGGTAAATCAATTGGAAATGGCAAAGTAAAATATCGAAATTTGGTAGTGTACATGATGTGGGTATGTTAATAAAAATTCAGAAGTTTACATGTTATTTGACTACTATCAGAAATTCGGTAATGTACATTTCAATTTATTCCTCAAACTCATCAATCAAGGATTCAACTACCTTGAGCATTTCGACGGTCATCCGTTCAGCTCTTTGCATCCTCCGGAGGTCCTCATCAGCTCTTCTGAGTTTGTCAGATGTGTCCGCCCAAGCTGTTTGGAATGGTCACTCGGCCTCGAGTAGTTGTGGTATGGAAGGGTCACAAAGATTTCCATGATGGTGTTTGTAATCACCAAGTCGATCTTGAATGGATTGCACTTGCAGATAACTTAGCACAAAGATAAATGATCTATGTCAGATACTCACATCCTGTGTGTTCATATGACCCGAATGGGTGGAAGTCCCAGACCATCGAATGTAAATCTTCATTAGCGAGGTCCGGCTGGTCTGAATGAGATTTGGTAGATGTTTCATCAGCTTGAGAGACACATTAAGTATCAATAATCATCTGAAATCAATGAACTCACACAGCATCGACTCTTCTGGTGGAGCCAGAGCATCACACTCGGCATCAGCAAAATCCAGCATCTCATCAATGTTGATAACATCATCCTCAGGCCCAAGGTACAAGTCTGGGTCAATCGCCAAACCCGGTTGATCAGCTTGAGCCGGAGGTGATCGATCTGTGAGCATGAATTGCAAACAACCAAGTCCCTATGCAGATGACCAATCCCTTTATCATGTTGGGGAAGCGTCTCACAGACTGTGTATATCCCATGATCCCTGCATGTCGACATTCTGCACCAACAACCACATGACATCTCTGCAGCAGAGCATTCGGATCATCACACCATCATGGCATCATAGCATCATCACTTCATTCCATTCTCCACTGCCCATATGCTGTGTCATTGCTGCGTCACAGCTCCTGCATCATCACCACACAGCACTTTGTCATGCTTGCATAGCAATTGGTCATGATGACTCAGGTCATGAGTCATGGTTTGTAATGGTCACAGCCCTGCTTTATCATCGCTTTTTCATTCTCTGACTCATTCTTTGTCCTTATGACTCATTCTCCATTTTATGACTCATTCTGCATAGGATTTGTTCTATTTTTCGAAATTGCTTAGTCATTACCCCTGAAGCGCAGCACATTCATTCCATTCCCCCCTTTCATTGCCCTCTTCATTGCCCTACTCATTGCCTGGAGCGTTGCTTTGCATACACAGACGTACGCAGGTACTCTACTCTATATAAACCCTGTACTTTAGCTACAGAGAAATAAACTTCTTCAGTTCACCATTCTATGTCCATTCCCCTCTGAAGCCTCAGATAGGCTTCGCATTTTTCAGTCTCCAGTCATCATTCTTCTTTGACATTGTTCATCTGGAACCTTGTCACTCTGCTTCTACATCTATTCCAGTCCAGCATCTATTCCAGTCAGCTGCCCCGTGTGCAGCTTCGTCTTTTCCACCTCCCACCCAAACCATCAACCACTCAAAGTGTTTGGAGTACTACTAGGGTCAGACCACTCCTTTGAACAACTACTGAACCAGCCTTCTGAGCACAGGAACCACTGACCAGTAGCGTTGTTGGGTTTGTTATTTTTGTTGAAGGTTTTAACAGACCGGCAACGAAGATCGACACTGCTCTCGCCTATTGTCATCACAATGACATCTGTCTTTGTCTTTTTCACGATTGCAGTCCCTGTGGGACCTCTCGCGCGAGCGATCACAATAGTCTCATTCACTTCCTCAGTTGCGACTGTGTTATTGTTTGTCGTCATAATCTCTTTCTCTGTGCTTTTCACAATGGTCATGGTCTCGCTCCTGTGAGCCAGAATGAAGAGACTGCCTCATGTGATGGGTATCAGTGGAATAGTTGCGAGACCTCATGAAGATATCAGTAGGTAAGTTGAAAATGAAATGATAAGTGTGGAAGACGCACATGCCAAGACCGACCAGGTGTCAAGCAAAACTATTTGAGTAGATACTATCTCTCTGGTAGGCTTCGTGTCTGATTGTTTTGGACAGGTGTGCAGTGGATAGCCAATGAGGCTGCTTTCTGCAGCGGTCAGCTGACATCATCTGGCCCCTCTAAGATGGTTTGGTCAACCCCTTTCAAGATCTTCTGTCCTTTTCCGCTACCATCACTACTCAACATGGGAATTCCCAGGCTGTGGGAGGTGAGCTGAATGCCTCCGGAGCTGCGTTGACCGGTGCTGATACTTTCTGCAGTGAGTTGCTTTGTCTGCCGAGAACCGAACACTCAAAGAGCCCACAGCATCAGAACTGAAGACCAAAGAAATTCACGGTGACCACAGGCTCAAGCTGCTCAGGGTTGGGATCGATGCTAGGTACATTCATCGTCTTTCACCTGGCTCATCAACTGACTTGTATTGACAGTTCTTGGATGCACGGCATGTGTGCCATCTTTCGGATCAATCACACAGGAGTGGGAAAGTTGCCAGAGCTGTGGACCTTGTTTTTTCGACTGGGCAACCTACTCAAGCTGCCCCTGCATGCAATATTTGTCTTCGATGGCCTTGACTGCCTGCCAGATAAGGGTCGCAAGGCCAGAAATAGCCCCCACTGGCTCATGCGTGACTTTCAGCGGATGGTGGAGCTATTTGGCTTTCAGTCAACCAAGGTATGCTTTGCTCACCTCTCACCTCACAATGCTGTTGTCTCACCACTGCCCAGGCCCCGAGTGAAGCTGAAGCTGAGCTTGCTGCCATGAATTCTCATGGTGTCATTGATGCTGTGATAACTGAAGATAGCGATATTTTGATCTTCGGAGCTCCTTGTATTATTAGACCGTAAGCATCATCTTACCTTTAAACTTTCTACCATTGACTCTTTGCAGTGCGAGACAAGACAAGGACTACCTCAACATTCAGCTGTATACAGAGGATAGGCTCGAGCATGGTGCCTCCTTAACTCAAGGAGACCGGCTGCTCATTGCCCTGCTGATGGGCAGAGATTATGATGGAGGAGTGCCTGGTTGTGGCATCAAGATCGCACACAAGGTTACTCTGCATAGCAGAATCGGCGAGGCTATGCTTCACACATTCCTGTCAATGGCACCAGAGGATTTCTCTGAGCGTGCCAAGGACCTCATGAAGGAACTATATTCATTGCTTGCCCATGACCCTCATCATTTCCTCCAATGCAGGTACAAGGCAGTCACGGACCATATCCCAGATGATTTCCCGCAGCATGTGGTGATCAGCAAGTACGTGCATCCTCTCACATCCTTTTCAGCCACCTGAAAGGCACTGTTGTGGGATGTGTCATCCTGCCAGCCAGATCTCGCGGCTCTTGCAGACTTCTGTAGGCAGCAATTGGGCTGGGATGATAGTGCCATCATCGAGAAGATGTATGGTGGTGTGTGGGAGGGTACCTGTCTTTGCACCTTCTGCAAGGTAAGCAGTGTGTTGTGTGTTAACAGCTGCTAACCAGTCTTTTAGCTTCCCCAATGCTTGACGGACAGGGCTGAGCTTCGCCTGCAGTTCAAAGTGATTGCTCGGTCAACACTTATGGCATTGTGGCATGACATAGGCGTGTATAGTATCAAAGTCAACTGCCAGCAGTTGGCATGCCACACTCTGGGACATACAGCCCAAGGCGAATTATCTGACATGTTTGTTCATGTTCCAACAGTGATTCTTGATCACATGGCACCAGGAGTAGTGCTGTTGTATATTAGCCTGTAATCTGTCTAGTGTGAATGAATGTTGAAGTTCTTTAGTCTTGTAAATTGAATGGTGTGAAATGTGAAATAGTGACATGAAACTAGTTACAGGCCCCTGAAGACGAGTTCATTTCGAACTAGCTTGATGTACAGTGGCTCAAAAAACTGTCCACATGTTTGCGCTATTTTGACTGTTTACATCATTGTACAAGAATGGATAGGTATTCGCAGGACATCCTGCCATGGCCTGGGAGTACTACATCAGGGCTTCAAAATGAGCCCTTACCCGTGGGAATTGGTGGTCATATGGTGGCACTATGAGGTTTGCAAAATGATGACTCATGTGGACAGTTTTTTGAGGCTAGATTGAAACTATATAAATTAATGGTTATGACACCATAAAGTCATACCATTATTAAATAAATTATAATGTGGTGTCATTATGGCATTATTAAACCTATCTCTCACTATATAATGAAGGGAGTCTCATGTATGATAGTCATAATCACCATGAAAGCCATCTCCTCTGCTCAAAGGGATAACATCCTCTCTCTCTCTACTGCTGGCCTCTCTGCTCATCAAATAGCATCTAGAACTGGTGTATGCAAGTCTACTGTGGCCAAGCTCACCAAAGAATGTCACCCAGACAAAGAAAACTCTAGTGGAGGTTGTCCATCCAAACTCACCTCTACTGATAGGAGGGCCATTATTCAGCATATTACTACAGGAAAGGCTGACAATGCTGTCCAAGTCACTCATCACATCAATTCCATCATCACTACCCCTGTATCTTCACAAACTGTGAGAAATGTTCTCAAGGCAGCCAACCTCAAGGCTGTAACAAAGAAGAAGAAGCCTCTCCTTTCTATCAGTCATAGAAAAAGAAGACTGGACTTTGCCCTGGCCCATCAAAACTGGACTGTAGAGGACTGGAAGCGTGTCATATGGTCAGATGAGACTAAAATCAACAGGATTGGGTCAGATGGAAAGGTATATGTGTGGAAAAAGAAGGGGGGGCCTCTAACAGACAGAGAGATTAATGGGACACTCAAGTTTGGAGGAGGTTCTCTGATGGTATGGGGGTGTATGGGGTGGAATGGTGTAGGAATGCTTGCAGAGGTTGAGGGGAGGATGGATGCTGAGCAGTATGTGGACATTCTCAACCACCACTTGCTGCCTAGCATGGCAGAATCAGGAATTGATGAAGAAGATATCATTTTCCAACAGGATAATGATCCCAAGCATACATCCAGGAGAGCCAGAGAATGGTTTGAAGAACATAATATTCATCTCCTTGACTGGCCAGCACAGTCCCCTGATGTCAATGTCATTGAACACCTCTGGGGAATACTCAAAAAGAAGCTTATAGCCTATGAACACCCCCCTAAAGGAGTATGGGAGTTATGGGAGAGAGTGGTGGTAGAGTGGGGACAGATTACAGCAGAGGACTGTCAGAAGTTGATTGAAAGTATGCCTAGAAGGATAGAGGCAGTAATCAAGGCCAAGGGAGGCCACACAAAGTACTAGAATACCTGATTTCCTATGTAAAATATCTGAGTCAAAAAACTGTCCACATGAGTCATCGTTTTGCAAACCACATAGTGCCACCATATGACCACCAATTCCCACGGGTAAGGGCTCATTTTGAAGCCCTGATGTAGTACTCCCAGGCCATGGCAGGATGTCCTGCGAATACCTATCCATTCTTGTACAATGATGTAAACAGTCAAAATAGCGCAAACATGTGGACAGTTTTTTGAGCCACTGTACTAGCTTCATCTACTGCAAAGCATGGTGCGACTGACGAAGGGGTCCACAAAAACTTCAGAGCCTCCAAATGTTGCTCCAAAGAAGGCTGGACGAAAGAAGGGATCAGCTGTCCCAAAGACGGCTCTGGCAGATGTCCAGAAGTGTAAGCAACATGGGATAGATACTCACCTTCAGGCAAACAATACAAGGACCAACTATGCCAGGCATGTCCGCCATGGACGGGAATGGCTGGCAAGCCACTTTGACAATTTGAGCAGGTCTGCTACAAGCACTGAGAACATGTCCAAAGACTCACCAGCACTTATGCTGTCACTGCCTGCTGGTGTTGCAACAGATGCAGATGATGACGTATATGATGATCCTGCATTCAAAGATGCGTTCAATAGCATACCAAACAGATGCTCCAACAAAGCACTGGCACTCTTTATGTCTCTGAAAGGGTTCCATGAGAACTTGAGTAAGACAACTGTCGAGAGCATCCATTCAGCATTTAAGAAGTTGTGGGAGTTATTGTGAGCATCATCATACATGAGTTAGAATAGTAACTGACCACCGACTTGTGTCTCAGAGATGGTGACAGATTCCGTGGTAAATGGCACTTCAACGAGGCCAAGCAGTGCTGGGAGGGAAATCCCGCTGATTCAGCGGATGTCTATGATGTGCTGTCATCTGTCAAGCATAAAGCAAGTGCGGAGGGTGGAGATCGGACTCACTCAATGGTGATGATGAAAGACTACATGAATCAGACACTTTGATGGCACCAGGCCACGTGTCCACTCGAGATCGTGCTGCAGATGATTTGGAAGGTAATGGGTGGCACTTGGCCTTCAGATGTGCATCTAGACCATGTTGGATGCTGTGCTAAAAACATACCTCGCAGGCGAGACACCAGCACTAAGTGAGTGTGAGTCTCACTTTGAGATCTTCCTCTTGAACCGTAAAGGGTGGCAATGGAAAGTAGACAAGGGTCAGTGGGAAGTGGATCTAAGATGTAAGCCACAGCCGCATCAAGTCGAAAATGATAGCGCGGATGGCTGAATTACTTACCTCGCCAGTAAACCACTACAAGATCTATCCACACCCAGACATGCTGGCCTGTGACAACTTTTTCTGGATGCTAGTCTGGATCAAATGGCTCGAATACTTTCGCTGTGGACGCTCACTTCAACCCAACGACTTCATCTTTCCTGCAATGGGTGCCAGCAGGGTGGTACAGCCTGGCCAACCGATCTCTCATGATATGGTACAAAAGTGGATCAACGAGGCTACAACAGGTGCTGGCATTCTCGGTAACTTCTCAACCCACTGCTTTCATCGCAGGGGTGCACAGTACTGGTTTATGTTTGCTCCTGTGGGTCAGTGGTGGACACTCGCCAAAGTTAGGTGGTGGGGTGCATGGGCTGAAGGCGAGCATGTGCATGTTTCAGTTTCTTAGATCTGGCACTGCATTTTTTTTCTCATCACATCTATTTGCAGCACAACACACTCATTCATTACCTACTCACAAATTACATGCCTACAAGAATGACTACAGTGATGCCCTTGCCCCCATCTCCCATGGTGCTGACACCTCCCTTGCTGGTGAACAAGCTCTCATGAGACTGGCGTCTATAGAAGAGCTTTGCATGGTTCATTCATCTGTCATGACAGATGTCAATAACCTGTGCAACGACATCAGATCCATTCACAACTCACTGTGCACACTAACAAATGTGATGGTGCAGGCTGCCTGCACCACAGCAACTGCTCTGCAACTTCAAGGTGATTCCTCCCGGCACTTTGCCATCATCTCTGACTCTCAGGCTGGGTCGTGTACCTCCGAGTCTTGCATGCCACGGCCAACTCCACTATACACCCCATCCCGCGAAGGAGGACACCTCGCAGCCACACACCACCCTTCACCCAGAGCCATCACCAGCCAGAACAGTATCCTCACTTCACAACAACCCACCACTACTAAAACTACCCAGCCATCCAACAACACCACCTCCCAATCCCTCCCTACCCCTGGCCTTGTAATTCCCAGGGTGCCGGTTACTCATCCAAATGGCACAACCAGCCCAAAGAGTAAATCCTGGAAGGATATCATTGAGCATTGGCTCATCGGCAACCCAGACAGGGGATTGAGGATGCCACTCAAGGATTGGCCGAAGGAGTGGTACCAAGGCACCAATTGACGATTCACGTCAAAGTACCATCAAAGGGCGACCATCGCACTGGAGTTCATCAATGAGTTAGTCCACACTGATACTATCCTCTTTGCCTGCACTACTCACCATCCATATTTTGGCTCCAGGTATGAGTTGAACGAGTCGCATTTCCTCATAGCATATCCGGAGGCTGAAATGGGACACATGCAGTTGCTAAGGGCCATCAACGAGGCACGTGCTGCCCTTGTGCAGCGCATCTCTCGCAAGAAGTGATGCCGACACTCTTTTCAACTGCTACTGTCGATCTTTTGCTACTCTTCAATTAGTACCATACTAGCACTCTCCCTACCTTAAACCACTCATCACTAACACCACGTTCACGTACTACTTACATCCAGCGTGTGCAAACACGTTCCTCACACTTCCGCACGTTTGATTCGAACCATTGTCTTCATTTTTGCTCTATCACTACCACGAAAACTCACGCTGTCACGCTGACCTGTGAGGTTCAGTGAATCCGAGCTCGAAAAGGTGAATGATCGAGGTCACATGCCTCTGCTTGGCGTTTTGGCTGAGTGCCCACTTCAGTCACCCCCCTTAAAGTACCTCTTAGGTACATATATTCTGGCTTACAATCCCACCTAAGAGGCATGATCTTATACGGTATTCCCATGCAATGCAGGTTGTATCCTGGGCTAATTTAATACTTTCCCTACGAAGCCTGGGACTGCTGGGCCAATGTATTTGATCTGTCCCATGACCCATCTGGGTTATCCTAAATCCTTTATTATATGAATACACAGGGGGTGTCAGGGGTCATTTCGCATGAAAAATTACCCACACATTTAGACACTTAGAGTATATGTTTGTCTTCATATGATCCTTGACCTATGAAGGGAGGAGGTGAAAAGAAATTTGTGGTAGGTTGGGGGGTTGTCTTTGAAGATGAGGGAAGAATGTAAGTCGGGTGAGGTCCTTAACCTAGAAATCCTTCTTGACCATGCCCTGACTCCAGATACTAACATATTTTACACTCCATCTGGTTAATTTTACGCAATTGGAACATGCCCTGCACCACAATACTCCAGGTTTTATTGGAGTAAGTGTCATCACATATTACTTTGGATGCGAGCATGAAAGTGGAAACACAAAGACAGTGACTGGTCAATGCGGGATAGCCCACCACTTGTTTATATGGTGACTGGGCCAGCCTGGCACTCTCCTATGCATGATGTGGGCTAGCCCACCGCTGGTTTATATAGTGACTGGGCCAGCCCAGCACTCTCCTACGCATGATGTGGGCTAGCCCACCACTGGTTTATATGGTGACTGGGCCAGCCCAGCACTCTCCTACACATGATGTGGGCTAGCCCACCACTGGTTTATACAGTGACTGGGCCAGCCCAGCACTCTCCTACACATGATGTGGGCTAGCCCACCACTGGTTTATATAGTGACTGGGCCAGCCTGGCACTCTCCTATGCATGATGTGGGCTAGCCCACTGCTGACTGGGCTGGCCCAGTCCAAATGTTATTACTTGTTTGTCACTATTTTTCCACATTCTATAAAAGTTCTGTACAGTTTTTCTTCTCTCTTTCTTCTACATTCTATTTTGCAACATCCTGATCTAGTATTAGGCCTTCAATTGTTCTCTCTCCTTTCTTTACTATTTCACTAGGTTGCTCATTTGGGTCAGTACTCACTCCTAAGCCTCTCTACTTTAACTAACTTATTTTTTTTTTGTAATATTCCCAGTGGTGACTTGCTCTTGCAAATCTGACACTAGTTCAGTAGCACATTCCATGGCTCACCAACGATCTCTCAATTTCCTGACCTATGATTTCATCAATCACTGGCTCTTAATTGTCCTCATCCTCCTTATTATCATGGGCATTCTCTATGCAAACTACATTCTTTGTCTTCAATGCACAACTACCGATAGGTTAAATGCCATTGGGCTTCAACCCATCACCACTCTTCAGTCTACAGCCACCGGTATGGGGCTTCCACAGACCAGATCACCGAGCCCTCCTGTTCTTGTCACCTAATCTCACACAATATCCAAGCGCAGGACTTTTATGTTAGTACTCCACTATCCCTTCTTACCCAACTGCCTGATAGGTGTGATATGGGTTAGCTTCTTACTTGTTCAATATTCAAGGGACAGTATTATACACAGTGGGATAGCCCATCACTACTTTCATAAGCATGGGTCAGCCCAATACAAGCCCTTATACACAGCGGGATAGCCCATCCGTATTCATACGTAGTATGGGTCAGCCCAATACGAGCCCTGGGCTGGCCCACCACATATTACATAGACACAGGGCTGACCCACTGCATATATATATATCTTCAACATACCACCAGGGATAGCCCATCACTACTTACATATATATGGGTCAGCCCAATACGAGCCCTGGGCTGGCCCACTGCATATTACATAGACACTGGGCTGACCCACTGCATATATATATATCTTCAACATACCACCAGGGATAGCCCACTTACCATCAATTGATCCTTGGGATGACCCAGCAACTCAATATATATATAAGTGGGATAGTTCATTATTCTTATTAATTTATTAAGTGGGATGGCCATGATGACCTAAATTTACACATGTGAAAACTCCTCGATGCTGACATTATCTTTCGAGTGCCCATTGTGCACCACAGTTTGGGACCACAAAACACATAGTCATTCAAGCTATCATACACAAGTACATACACAATAGTTCGAGTGATATGAAGCATTAGTCACGGTAAACAAAATCACAATCATGCGAATCATACCCAGGAGCCGGAGTGTTCCTGCCATAATCGGATCTCTCACGTGCCCTTGCAACCACTCTCGAAGGGCCTGCAGCCGAAAAATCATGGCGGTGATGATGGGCAACATTATGCCCATAGGAATGAAGATGACGTGGAGACACCTGCTGTACCTCATCATCCCAGTGTTGAGGTGGTTCATAGTCAGGTGTAGGTGCATGAGGGCGAGGTCGAGAATGAGCAGGGCCTAAGTGCGGAGGTGGCAATTCAACATGCAGCACACCATAACAATGACGTACGACCTGAAAATTAACTTGAATGAGATAATGATAGAAGATATCAGTCTTCAGCTCACCTTTGACTTCTTCATGATGCGAGAGTCTGATGCATTCAAGCTATCAGCCTCAGATTCAAGTTGTTGATCTGCTGGACACTTAATTAGAAGAGAACCTGCAAGTAATTCATGGACTTGCCATAATCCTCTGCATGTGGTCGCTTGTGAGACTTCTGTTGCTGAAACACCAATGGGTGGCGTTCTGGATGGGGCAGACCATCATCAGTGTAGTGGTTCTCACGAACAATCGAATATTCACAAGCAGCGGAGGTCTGTTGTTGAGACTGGCGATCCCGAGTAGTATCTTCAAGCTGCCTTCCTCCCGAAGGAGCGCCGATATTTGAACCACATATTGATGTTGCTTCCTTGTACTTTTGAAGCAACCCTTTGGGGATGGAGTGCTTGAATTTCTCGGAGTCCCCGAGTTTCCGGAGCACGATGTGGGAAGTGCTGGTGACCAAAGGAATGTCAAACATTTTGGGGTCGTCTTTTTCACATTGCTCGATGTGATCTGAAGCAACAATGTTAGACATGAAAATGAACAGGGCAATAAGTACCTTTTAGCCAAGGAACAATATCAATCTCAGACACAGCGACATCCAACTTGTCAATGATATCATCAAGAGTTTTATCGCTGTGTCCTTGCTTGCGCCGAAGTTCGAGTAAGTTCTCAGCTTCCGTCTTCAGCTCAGCGTCATAATATTGCAAAGCCCTGCGCTTGATGTAAGGCACGATGAGTAACTTCAGGTGTTGTGCGCTGAGGGTATGGTAGTTGAAGTCTGGGCCAACTGGGGGAACTTCGTCAGGCCAGAGTTCAAATTGAAACTTGTTCTGGTATGCAACATTGAGTAACTTCCGCCACTGGACAGACTTCGTTTTGTAGCCGAATTGTTCTGTTGAATCAAATTAAAATCAAGTCATGGATGGGAATAAGTTGAGCTTAACTAGTTTCTCAAGCACCATGACCGGCCAGATACGTTGGTAATGGTCCTGTGGGGCTTCACCAGGCTTTGAAAACAAAATATCATATGCCCCTCCAAACCGCAGCATTGCGAGCTGGTAGTTTTTTGCCCTGGACACATTGTAAGATTAAACTTAGAGTACTTCCAAGCCACGTACCCTGCTGCAGTAATAATCCAATCTAACGCAAGTTGGGCGTCCACTTGGTGTTCATTGATGAGATCCATGAAGGTGGATGAGTTTGTGACAAAACCCGAGGCCTGTCGGGCCGCCTCATCAGGAGTCAAATCAAAGACACAGCCAATAACCTCAATGCCTTCTAGGCGAGAACAAGCTGCAAACTTTGTGACAGTAAGCCATAATACAAACCAGTACTGTCAAAAAACTTACACACTTAGCGAGTGCGTCCCTTGTAGACATAACAATACTGGCACGTGATCAATTATTGCTAGCACCACCCAAGTGACAATCATAGTGCGCTTGTATGTCATCCCACAGTGGGTCGCTGTCTTGAAGGCTGTAGTAGTGGTCGCGCTGTCTCTTTCTCCAATCACCAAGTTCTACAGGAGGATATTGGTTATTGTGTGCACCACAACATGAAATAAATACTCACCTTCATCGGTTTCTCGAGGATATTTTCCTTCGTACCATCCTTGGTGCATGTTCCATGGGGTCTCTGCTCTAGAGTGTTTCACAGACAACCCAGCCTCGATGAGTATTGTACGTGCCGATTTTCCATATTTGTCACCAATTATCTTGGCAGTGTGAAGTGTCTTGCACCCGAGCTCCTGCGTGTCGTCTATGCCTTCCTGGCACAGCCGCCCAGGTCTAGAAGTGATGGGAAGGTCGTTGTCATTGTCATCAGTCTCCATTGCCATGGAGCTTTTTGGCAGAGCACTGGAGACGGCACTCTTCTCGACCGACTTTGTCGTCACATGCGCGGCAGCCTGGAGTACCTGGGTGGATGGGGGAGTCTCTGTTACTGTGAATTTCAGGGGGAGAGCTTTTGGAGGCATGCGCTTCTTGGGCAATTTCGCCTTTGATGGAGGCGTGGGTATCTCGTTGTCATCGTCATCATCTTCTTCTTCTTTTTCTTCCTTGGCATCTTGATCTTCTTTGTATTCATCATCTTCGTCAGACTCCTCTTCCAAAGAGGAAGGATCATGCTGAGCAAGCATTGCACAGCATTCAGCACATCTCCTCGCTTCTCGATTTCGGTACGGGTAGTTGTTCTCCGAGGAAGGGGCGCCATCCAAGGAAGAATCTTCATCCTCTGGAGTATCAGAGGGGGGTGAGGATTCTGGGAGATGAAAAAGTACTGTTAGTGAAAATGATTCATGGGAAACAGTGGTACATACCACAAATTTTGGGATCATCTATAAGATTGCCCTTGTGAGCATCTGCTTGTCCTTCACTGTTGCCCTCATCGTCTGTGACAGGGTCATCAGTCTTGGGGTGGTCTTTGTAATAATTGTGTCAGTGGGTAGTTACTTGGTTTGTAGAATGGCCGCCCATACCTTGGGTATCAGACTCAGCGTCAGTACGCGGCTCTGTGGTAGCAACAGAGGATTTCACATGCCGGGCAAGGATGGCGCTGTAGTCGTTGAAGCTCATGAACGAGTTCCCCCTTGGCAAGGGGGTAGGTTTGATTTTTTTGGTGGGTGGTAGTGTCTAAGGTGTCATTATTACATTAGTAAATAGACGAAAAGGAAGGAAGGGATGCCTACCGTTTTAGTCTGAAGCTTTCAAAGATGACAAATATCAATGTCTTGTGATAAACAAAATAAAAATAAATGTACCATGCGTTGGTTGATAGGCGCACCACTGCGGGTATGCATCATGAAGTCAACAACTGGAGTTTCCATCCATGGGTTAGCGGGCTTTTTGGTGGAAGAAGTTTTTTTTGGGAGGCATAGCAGAGGGAGCTTGACAAATTATGAACTTAAGAGATCTATGGACACGAATACAACAGAAAGTAGCTTGAAGAACACAAAGTCCTTTTCAGTGGCCAAGACACGAAGTCTCACAAACAGCAAATGCAAGTAAAAACTGATGTAGGAGTAAGTTAGAACAATAGACAACATGATGGGGAAATTCTAACCTACCTGACTTTTCAAGCAAATTCTCAAGACGAGAAGGAAAATACTGTGGTGGGAATGGCTTTGAGTGACAGAAAGTTGATGGTGAAAATTTTGAGCATACCTGGTTTTTAAAGGTAGGAACAGGGCGCCTACAGTGTACTAGGCAATATATGGATAAGATCGTCGGCTGGACGACGAACAAACTTCGACAGAAGACTCCAATACTCTAATGGTGTGGCTTCCCAGATGGCAGATATGACACATAGACCGCATTTGGGATGGGCAAGGCCATTGATGGACACCGCTGTGGGTGGACACTAATTAATGAAAAATGATTAGCAGAAACTGCAGGCTGGACTAACCTGATAGGGCCAGATCGTCAGTAGAGACCGCAATGACAAGTGTTGCCAATATAGGAGGAAAGAGAGCGTGGATGGATGGCGCTGTGGGTAACAACTCTGCAGTGGGTGGATATAATGTTGGGTGATTGCTATGCCTGCTGCTTCTCTTGCAAGGCAAGAATGCTTGACCCTAAAGGGGTCTGCTACTGATATAAGTCTGAAAGTTAGTATCTAAGGTCACGGAAAGGTAAAGAAACAAGTCCAAAGGTATGCGGACCAAGTCCAGAGGTCAAAATGTTGGGTCTGAATGTATACTACCAAGTCTGAAGTGCAGGAAAGTGGGTCCAAAGGCTTGGGTCGTCGGGTTATGGAGAATAGCAAGGGAACAGGTGTGGAAAGCGTTGGACTATGTCTGGAAACAAGGGAAAGTCAAGGGAAACGAATGACAAGGTTTGCAGGTGCAAAGTGGGTGCGGAACAGGTGATAACCAGGTATATTCAGCCAGGTAACAGGTAATGACAGGTATGTGACCAAGTAGATGGGAAGTCCCACCTACAATAAATTAAATTTCTTGGTTGTACTATCAGTCCTATATAACTAGCTATGTAGAAATCCGGAATATAGAAAATAGGAAAACATTGGGTCCAAAGGTATGTAAACTAACATGAGGCACTGTGGACGTGTAAGAACACAGGTAATAACGCTGTCTACTGCATCAGCCATGGGAAATAAGCTACTACACACCTGTGGGGTTGGACAGAACGGACAGGACATAGGACGGACGGGTTTCCAAAGGTATGTGAGCGGGTCTGGAGGATCTCTGATGATCTCTGAGGGTAGTCCGGTGGGTCCAAGGCTCGGAGAGCATGGGAAAGTGTCGGGTTTGAGTGGGTTTCGTCGGAGATGACTGGGAGTGACTGTACTGATGTCTGGACGACTGGGCTTTCAACGTACTCCGTAAAATGGGCCTCTGCAGGGCTGCAGCCAGAATGTTTCCTACAGCGCATCATCCATTGGATTGGTCTGCTGGCCGAAGTAGCGTACAGAGTACCCAAATCAATTACGGAAAAGTCTAGTTCAATTGATAATTGTCGCAATGAATTGATCAGAAACAATACTTAAACCAGATTGTGGGCAATGCTCTCACCTGATGGTCATTTACACTGCCAGGCTAATAAATGCGAGTCTCCAAGAACATGTCTTTGAGCGTGTGGTGCCGCCTGCCAAGCTATCAGCTTTAAGTGAATGCCTAACATCATCGCAAGCGGAAAGTCCTGTCAATGACATTTTAATAGTCTGAGGAGCGACATGCCAGACGGGATGATGTGCACTGACAGGTTTGTACCCAGCTGGATTGATTGATATCAATTATCAGACACTGGTCGACAAACGATAACGCTCTCACCTGATATGGCTGATATTCAATAACCCTGTGAGGAATGGGCAAGAGCATTGCAGACTGCATCTAATTCAAGTGTGATGATGGGTGCTGACGATTAGATGCGAGCTAGACAATTAAGAATGGTTCTACACACCTATATGTAGACCATGTCTGATCCTTCACCTTCAACAGACACTGACCAACAGTTGTGCTAGGAAATACTGGAACATAAGTTGAGTACAGGGAGATGAAAAGTGAACTATGACTTAGCTACCAAACAGCGTTGACAATAGCACCCAACAACATCTGCTATCGCAAAGGCAGGAGCTCCAAGAGACTGATGAGGGTGTCAAAGTAATTTGAGATGGTAAGCCGGATATTGGAGGATGGTGGCAGATTGAGTAGTCGTAACAGTACTAACACGAAGTCAGACTGTGTGTAATGTATCTGAAGTGACATGAAGTCACTTCCGATAGTGTGAGCTACTGCAAAGGCAGCTTCAGAGGAGTCAAGGGGCAGATTAATAGAGGAATAGAGAGGAGGAAGGTGGCATAGTTGGCTGAGGTTGACGAATGTTAGTTCCAACTTCTCACAATTCTCATTTGTCACAAGCCCATTTGGGTTATCCCAGGGCATAATCACACTTTGCGCCTTCACCCTTCAACCTTCACCCTTTACCCTTTACCTTGTCGCTTGCTCTTTCCAACTCCTCCTTCTCCTCCCATTGTTGGTGTCGATTATTCTGCATTTGTGGTAGACAACCCTATTCCAGTGACTTCGTGTTACTGTGCAATAGCACTTGCTACTCTAACTTCAGATCAATAGAGAGGCTCAGTATGATTTTGAAATGCAGCAGCTGCAGGCTGAGCAAATCAACAGAGAGGCTCAGCATGCTTACCAACTGCAGCAGCAGAAAGCTGAGCAGATCAATAGAGAGGCTTAGCATGCTTTCGAAATGCAGCAGTAGCAAGCTGAGCAGATCAATAGAGAGGCTCAGTATGCTCACCAACTGCAGCAGCAGCAAGTTGAGAGAATGAATAGGCAGAATCAGGATGCTCTTCACCTACAGCAGGAGCAAGCCCAGCAGATCAATATGCAGGATCAGGAGGTTCTTCACCTACAGCAGGAGCAAGTCCAGCAAATCAATATGCAGGATCAGGAGGTTCTTCACCTACAGCAGGAACAAGCTGACTGGATCCACAGAGGGGATCAGGATGTTCAGCGAGCAGGTTGATAGGTAGTGGAGAACCAGGACCGTCATGAATGAAGGGTTCATGAGCAGGGGGAATGTCTAGAAGAGGCCCTGTGCAAATATAACAATCCAGCATCTCAAGAGCAACATGATCAGGACGAGGAAAGAAGAAGAACTTAGGAACGTCAACGTCGCCTGGACCAAGAGGAAGAGGATCAGCTGCTTATCAACCAAGTCATTCCTATCCCTGATGGAGGTCGTCCATATACAGAGCCTGTTCCCCTTCATACTCTTGGTCCTCTTGACATAGAGTGCCCCAACTGCCATGCAAGGCACTTTGCATGCAAAAGGCTCTCCAAGTCCTCTGAACGAAATCCGCTCTTTGGTATGTGCTGCTTGCAGGGCCAAGTCAGCCTTCAGCCTTTCCCAGCATGGCCACCCAAGCTGCAGCAGGCATACGCAAATCACACATTCAGGTCCAAGATTCGTCAGTACAACAGCGCTCTTGCATTTACGTCAGTCGGTGTCAATATCGACCGTCAGGCTCTTCAAGGCTCTGGCCCAGATGCATTTTGTATTCATGGATCGCTGCATCATTTCATGGGCAGTCTCATACCTCCAGATGGTCTTCAGCCTTCCTATGCACAACTTTACATCTACAATCCAGAAGAGGCCACTGACATCTGTGCCACCCAACCTGGAAATGAAGGTCTTGATCGTCAGATTCTCAGATCACTCCATGACATGCTGTATTGTACCCATCCCTATGCAGCTGTTTATAAGCAGGCCTATCAGGTCATGCGAGAGAAGCCTCCAGAAGAGCACACAGAGGTTTGTGCACACATTCACTTCCAGCAAGGCACAGATGGTCGAAGATATAATCTCCCAACTGCCGATGAAATTGCTGCAATCATTCCTGGAGATGGATCTGAGATTGTGGTCAACAAGCGTGATCTTATCGTCCGACTTCAAGGCGGTCAACTTCGATGCACGAGCCAGCTCAGTCATGCATACTCAACTCTTCACTACGTTCTCATGTTTCCTCAAGGCGAGGAGGGCTGGCACGATGACATCCCCATGAATGCCAATGAAGGCGGTGTCGATCTTCGTTGCTGATCAGTTGTAAACCACAACAAAACAACTAACCTAGCAACACTACTGCTCAGTGGTCCTTATGCTGAGAAGCACTGGGTACAGTAGTTGTTCAGTTGGGTGGCCTGACCCTTGGTAGTGCACCACACACTTCGAGTGTGAGGGGTTTAGCTTGGAGGATAGTAGATGAACACAACTAAGTCTGGAGTGACCTAGCTGTGTTGGAGGATGAAGAAAGAAGGCAGCAAAGATGATGGACTGGACTGAAAGAATAGAATGGCAGTGGGACAGTGTTCCAGGTGAACAAGGTCCAGGAAGACGTGGAAGGATGAAAAATGCGAAGCCAACTGAGGCTTCAGAGAGAACTGGACATGAAATGGTGAACTGGATAAGTTTATTGCTCTGTAGCTAAAGTACAGGGTTTATATAGAGTATAGTACCTGCGTACGTCTGTGTATGCAAAGCAACGCTCCAGGCAATGAGTAGGGCAATGAAGAGGGCAATGAAAGGGGGGAATGGAATGAATGTGCTGCGCTTCAGGGGTAATGACTGAGCAATTTCGAAAAATAGAACAAATCCTATGCAGAATGAGTCATAAAATGGAGAATGAGTCATAGGGATAAAGAATGAGTCATAAAGACAAAGAATGAGTCAGAGAATGAAAAAGCGATGATAAAGCAGGGCTGTGACCATTACAAACCATGACTCATGACCTGAGTCATCATGACCAATTGCTATGCAAGCATGACAAAGTGCTGTGCAGTGATGATGCAAGAGCTGTGACGCAGCAATGACGCAGCATATGGGCAGTGGAGAATGGAATGGAGTGATGATGCTATGATGCCATGATGGTGTGATGATCCGAATGCTCTGCTGCAGAGATGTCATGTGGTTGTTGGTGCAGAATGTCGACATGCAGGGATCATGGGATATACACAGTCTGTAAGACGCTTCCCCAGCATGATAAAGGGATTGGTCATCTGCATAGGGACTTGGTTGTTTGCAATCTCTGGTGAGTGTTAGGATGGAATGGCATGGTGTCCACAGTGATCATGAAGGTGAGGTGCAAGTGGATAATGGTTTGAATGGTTCGATGAATATAAACCGCTGAAGAGGATTGGAAATGGTAGGGTGATGAGGACAGGATGAATAAAGACGCGGTTTTCGACGTATTGGTGCAATTTGGCATGGTCTGGCTGATGCTGAGGTTGTCTGAGAGTGTAGTGGGTGAAGATGGGAGAGCGTTGGAAGCGTGTGAATGGGGGAAAGGTGAATAAACCTCGTTGAATGCAAAATGCCGTAAAAATGCGGGATGCCGTAATACTGTTGAAAATCGCTGAAAAATCGAAAAATTAAAGGAAAGGAAGGGAAACAAATGAAAAGGTGAGTAAGGAATGATATGGGAAATGAAGATATAAATAAAAAACCATGTTCTCGCTACCAAACACGTTTGGTGCGTGACAGCGGACGTGCATGTGCAAAGAAGGTGACCCAGCGGCTCTATTATGCCTATCACCTTTACCCACGTCCAGATAGCCTTGACTCCAACAACATCTTTCGTGGTGGAAGACTGTTCCAGCAGTATGTGGTTGATGCCTGGGCCACCGTCGAACAATCATACCTGAACTGGGTCAGGAACAACCAGAGGCAGCTGAGGGCGGACTGCTACCAAGGCCTGACAGACAACGTTGTCAATGAAGGCATGGATGATTTGGCTCAGACAGGTCATGCCATCATTCTTCCCTCATCTCATACTGGCAGCCCTTGATACATGCATCAGCTACTTCAGGACTCCTTGGCCATTTGTTGTGCCTGCAAGAAACCAGATCTCTTCCTCACCATGACTGCAAACAGAAGCTGGCCTGAGATCAAAGAGAATCTCCTCCAAGGTAAGGATTCATATCTGAAGCAATGTTTATGACTTCATTCCTGACCATCGCTCATATAGGTCAGAGCGCTGTGGACCATCCGGACTTGGTGGCTCACATATTCTATCAGAAACAGCAGGCTCTATTGAAGAAGGTTTGTAAAGGCTGCTATGGAAAGGTCGCAGGATTGGTGTACACCATCAAATACCAAAAGTGTGGTCTGCCTCACATGCACCTCCTCATCTTCTTGGAGCCAGATTACAAGATCCGGACCACAGAACAAATCGACTCCTTCATCTCCACCCAGATTCCTGACAGAAATGTCCATCCTCAACTCTATGAGGCCGTCGAAAAATACATGCTGCACGGCCCTTGCAATCCCCAGCATTGCTTGGAGAATGGACAGTGCAAAAAGCATTTTCCAAAGTCCTTCAGTCCCCAGACCTTGATGAAGGATGATGGCTATCCAGAATATGCCAGACCTGATAATGGTCGCACCATCCAGAAGAACGACAAGGTCTTCACAAACAAAGATGTTGTTCCTCACCCTCCGCAACTGCTGGTGGAATTCAACTGCCACATCAATCTGGAGGTCTGCACCTCTATAAAGTCGGTCAAATACATACACAAGTACATCTACAAAGGGAACAACTGTGCTACTTTGGAGATGGGTGGAGCAGTGGATGAGGTCAAAACCTATCTTGACCCCAGATACATCAGCTCGACAGAGGCTGCATGGCATATCCTTGAATTTCCGATGCACCTTGAATGGCCCTCTGTCTACCACTTGCTGGTCCACCTCCCAGATGAACAGATGGTGTTCTACGACCCCGAGGACAATGCCCAGGATGTGCTTGAGCATGCAGCAGCAAAAGAGACCTGCCTCACCAGATGGTTCAAAGCCAATGCCAATGAGAACTTCGTGGCAGCTGGAGCCCACAATTACCTCTACCAGGATTTCCCCTCAAAATTCATTTGGAACAAGACCGCATGGAAAATATGCCAGCATGGAGTAGCAATTGGAAGGATGTACTCCACTGCACCCAGCTCTGGAGAGCGCTTCTACCTTAGATTGCTTTTGACCATAGTGAAAGGTATGATATCTATGATGATTGTTATCAATCAAACTCACCATGTTTTTCAAAGGGGCTACCTCATACGAACACCTTCGGACATTTGATGGGGTCGTCTGCGAGACTTTCAAGGAAGTGTGTCAGTGCAGGGGTCTGCTTGACAATGATAATGAATGGGTCCAGTGCTTGCAGGATGCTTCTCATATGTGCACTGGACATCGCATGTGCAATCTCTTTGCCATCATCCTCCTGCACTGCAACCCTACAAGCCCCAATGACCTTTGGATCTGCTTCAAGGAAAATCTCTGCGATGACCTGCATTGCCACCTCGCTCGAGCACCATTCAACATGCCCGACCCCACACAGCAAGAGGTCCACGACTATGGTCTCTACCTCATTGATGGTGTTCTTCACAAAAATGGAAGGTCTTTGGAAGCAGTTCCTCAAATGCCCGTATCAGAAATGGCAGACATAGGGGGGCCATGGAGGGCAACCAGCTGATTGCTGAGCAGCTCCTTTATGATCGAGCAGAACTTCAGTGGACTGTGGATACAGGAGTTCCTTTGCTCAATGTCGAGCAGAGGGCGGTCTTTGATGCCGTGGTCGATGACACAATGCATCATAATGAGCAAAGACCTGGACATGCATACTTTGTCCACAGTGCAGGTGGATGTGGCAAGACATATCTCTGCAAGCTCATTGCTTCGAAGATCCGTGCTGAAGGCAAGATCGTCCTATGTGTGGCCTCCTCTGGAATTGCTTCTCTCCTTCTACCAGGTGGTCGTACAGCTCATTCACAATTCAAAGTCCCAATCCCCATTCATGAGGATAGTTCATGCAACATCAAGAAAGGGGATGTCGTCCATGAGTTTCTCAAGGCCACCTCTCTCATCATCTGTGATGAGATACCAATGCTCCATCATCATATTCTGGAATGCTTTGACTGCACCTTGCACAATCTTCTGAATGTCGACACAGATTTTGGAGGAATAACCATGCTCTTTGGAGGAGACTTCAGGCAGACCCTGCCGGTGGTGCCTCATGGTTCCCAGGAGCAGATAGTGGGGGCTACCTTCTGCAGATCTCGCATATGGCCAAAGCTTCGTATCTTCCACCTCAAGAGAAATATGCGGTGTCGATCTTCGTTGTTGGCCTGCTGAAAACCTCAACAAAAACAACAAAACCAAAACAACGCTACTGCTCAGCGGTCCCTGTGCTTAGAAGCGCTAGGTACAGTAGTTGTTCAATTTGGGTGGCCTGATCCTGATAGTGCGCCAAACACTTTGAGTGTTGAAGGGTTTGGGTGTGTGGAAGGTGGTGAATGATGAGCACAACTAAGTCTGCGATGACCTAGCCGTGTTAGAGGGCGAAGAAAGCATAGACCAACTGCACACATGGCAGCTGAACGGAATAGTGCTGAGCTTGACGAGATGTAAGACAGTGACAAAATTCCAGGTGAACAATGTCAAAGACGATGACGACGACTGAAGACTTGAAAAACGCGAAGCCTATCTGAGGCTTCAAAGACTAGACTGAAATGTGGACTGTGAACTCATGTAGTTATTTTTCTAGCTAAAGTACAGGGGTTTATATACTGTTCAGAATCTGTATATACTTGCGCATGCAAAGCAGCGCTCCAGGCATATGAGTAAGACAATATAAAAACGATGAGTAAGAAGGAGTGTGTGTGTGTAATGAGAAATGAGTCATATAGGAAGGGGATTATGAATCAAGGGGAAAAACCATGACAAACCAGGACTGCATGACCAATGATGCTTACTCTTCCTCTGGGGCATTACCAAGTGCTCTATAGGCATGACTAAGTGCTGTGCAGTGGCTGTGTAGGATGATGGTAGAGGTGTATGATGCTCCGATGCTCTGATGATCAAATGTTCCAATGCTCTGATGCTCCAACGCTCTAGGGATGGCATGTGGTTGTTGGTGCAGAAGTCGACATGCAGCGATCATGGGATATACACAGTCTGTAAGACCATTCCCCAGCACAATAAGGGGTTGATCATCTGCATCTGCATGGTGATAGATTGATTGGATGAGCGGTGAGGATGGAATGGAATGGTGTGTGCATCCATGGTTGTGGTGGTGAGGAAGTGAGTGGATAATGACTGGAATGGTTTGATGAATATAAGCCGCTGAAGAGGATTGCCAGGGGAAATGGTAAGGGGATAAAATCAAGATGAATAAGGGTGCGGTTTTGAAGCATTTGTGCAACATGGCAAGGTCTGGCTGAACATGGAGGTCGTCTGAGAGCGTGATGGTTGAAGATGGGAGAGCGTTGGAAGTGTGGGAATGAGGGGGAAGTGAATTGACCTTGTTGAACGCGGTATGCCGTAATAATGCGGAATGCCGTAATACTGTTGAAAATCGCTTGAAAATCGCAAAATTACGGGAGAAGAAGGGAATTGAAAGAAGAGGAACATAAGGAGTGATATGGGGGAATGGTGTTCTACATAAAAAGCCATGTTCTCGCTACCAAACACGTTTGGTGCGTGACAGCGGCTTGGTCAAGACCCCACCTCTGATGAATTTGCAAGGTGGCTCCTTGAGATTGGAGCTGGTAAGGGCACAGCTGCAGATGGAACGGTGACCCTCCCCATTCACATGCGCTGCCCCAACAATGATGTCCAGTCTCTCATCAATGCCCTATACTCTCTGATTCTGCTTCCTGGCCATCCTCCTGTGGATGATGCCTTTTTCCTGGAATGCACAATCCTCTCTGCCAAGAACACCGATGTGGATGAAATTAACAGCACGATCCTTGAATCTTTCCCCGGAGATAAAGCAATCTTCACCAGCATGGACTCGGTCACTGAGAGGGACTACGACTACATCCCCATAGAGTTCCTGCACACCCTGACACCATCAGGGTTCCCTTTGCACAGATTGGAGGTCAAAGCAGGTGTCCCTCTGATGCTGCTGTGCAACCTGAACCCCTCTCAGGGGCTCTACAATGGAACTCGGATGATCCTGCTGTCTTGGACAACACGGATCCTCAGGTGTTGTGTTCTTAGGGATGGAGTTGATGAAGGTCAAGAAGACGATGAAAACATGGTCCTAATCCCTCGGATGAATCTGGAATCAAATTCTGAAGAAAACCCCATTCCTCTGAAGTGCCATCAATTCCCAGTTTGTGTTGCATTTGCCATGACCATCAACAAGGCACAAGGTCAAAGCGTCAAGTGGGTTGGGCTTAATCTGCAGACTCCTGTGTTTGGTCATGGACAACTATATGTGGCTTTGTCTCAGTGCACTCACCTGGATAGAATGCTTGCTATTTTCCCGGAGCATGAAGAAGGGACAAAGATGACGAATGTAGTGTATAGCGAAGTGCTTAGAGGACTTACAGATCGTATTGATGATTGATGTAGATACTGTGTACTTTGGTGTGGTGTAGTAGTAGATTGTACTTTTTGTTTTGTGAAGATGCTGCTCAAAAATGTGACTTATTTGAAAATCTGATATGATTGTGAAGAATTAAGAAGTAAAAATTAAGATTTAAGACTTAAGACCTAAGAAGTTGAGGTGCCAAAGGCGCAACACAAGGTGCCGCAGGCACCTTGCAAAGGAGCACGAAGTGCTCCGCTTTCTTCCTGTGCCAAAGACACAGCAGAAGGTGCTGTAGGCACCTCCTGAAGCCAAAGGAGCACAAAGTGCTCCTTTGGCTTCAGTACTATGATTATTAAGAATAAGAAATTCACCTTACACCAAAGGAGTGCGAAGCGCGACTTTGGCTTGTGCCAAAGGCACAACGGGCAAGAGCTCGTCTAAGAGTTATGGGCCAACCCCTAGGAAACGGGCTCGCCAGCTCACGTGGCTTTTGCTAGAGCCACATGGTTTGCGCTTAGCTCGGCTAAACCCTTATTTGGCAATCTCGCGTGGCAACAGGTGGCGCCGCAGGCGCCCCAAAAGAGCGCGAAGCGCAACCTTTGCTTCCTGTGCCGAAGGCACAATGGGTGTGGGCTCGTTGATACAAACAGCTGTCTGTTTATCATTACATAAGTTACACGTTCTGTAAAAATCAACCATTTTGTGTATACGCGTGTATACGCATGTATCCCCTCTGTATATACCTGGCTGTGGAGTAGGATCTGACTGGGCTTGAATATCAAAGCCCAGACGACAACGACACCTAAGAATTGAGCATCCCTTTTCTCATCGTGCAACTGACAACCTCAAGGCTTCACATCAATAACACAACCACCACTCTCAGACTGCAACGGCCATCTTAGACGCGCAGCAGGAGATGGACCCACAACTAAATTCTAGTCAAGCTTTCTCTCCGGACACAGTTTCTTCTTTCAATACGACCGACTTTGATGCACAGCCGCTGCATCGTGCCCATTCTCCTCGTTCGGCACAACATCGTCAACATCCATACATTATACCTGGAAGGCAACTATCTACCCACAAGCTTCGCAGAGTCCCTGAAATTCCAAGTTTTGAAACGAACACTGGAGTTGGTGGTCCTTTGACGGCAGATCAGCGAATATCTAGTCCTCTCACACATCGGGCATCCCTCACTGCTCTCAATGTCTCTCTCTCCACTCAGCTGATCCCTCCAATCCTGATCCCGGACTTGACTGGGCGCATTACCCCATGTAATCAATACCCCGTTTGCGGTGGCGCATACGGAAATATTTACAAATGTATATACCACGGAGAAGACGGCGATGTAGAAGTTCGTGCGGATGTTACGGGTCTTCTACGCTTACTGACATATCAATTACCCGTAGGTCGCTGTGAAAGCAATTCGATCACAACCCATCCATGATCAGGTAATGTTCTATACGAAGGAACGGACAGATCTCATTAAGCTTTTTTAGGTGTTTCGGAGAGAGCTTGGGATCTGGAAGAGGTTGCGACATTTTAATATTTTGAAGTTCATGGGTACAACTTCGGATTTTGGTCCCTCAGTTGCTTTGGTTGCTCCGTGGATAACCAACGGCACTCTGACGTCGTTCCTCGACTAGAATAATGAGACCCTCGGGCCGCATGATCGTCTGCTTCTGGTGAGCACTTCAAGCGCATTCCCAGTTTGCACACTTGAGCTCATTGTTTCGTACACAAGCTCCGTGATATCGCCGCTGGCCTCGACTATCGTGAGTAAACACATGGACAGCAAAAATAAAAATAAAAACTGTCTCCCTCAGTTCATACGTTTAGCTTCAATGTAGACGGACACACGTACTTGAATGCAGTCGTTCATGGAGACCTCACTGGTGTAAGGTTGCTCATTTATTAAATATCTTATACTAATGATCAATGACAAGAACAATGTCCTCGTCGGTAGTAACAGAACTGCATACCTTGCAGATTTTGGCCTTTCGGGAACTTTAACAAAATTGCCCAGCATGACGTACCTTGCGAAAATGAGCTGTCATCCAGGAGCAGTGAGATGGGCAGCTCCTGAACTCCTTTCCGGGGAAGAATCAGTTTCTGCAGCCACCACTCGAAGCGACATGTACTCTTTTGGTAGTATTATGCTTCAAGTATGTCGTTCCCTCTTGCTGGCGCGGTTCACTAAAATGTCCTGCAGGTTTTGACGGGAAATGTGCCCTGGTGCCACTTGACCCGTGACTTCCAGATCTCATACCAAGTGATTATTGAGGGGAAAATACATCCTCGTCCACACGATGTTTGTGTCACCGACCGGCACTGGAATTTTATGACCCGTTGCTGGTCTATGACGCCCGATAATCGTCCTTCTGCCGCAGAAGCACTTCAATTTGCTGAGAGCAAGGTCGGTTGGTACGATTATGAGTACCATGCCTTGATTCCCGTTCCTGGATATACGCTTCCACTTATTGGTCCAGTCGGCCAGACACCACCTTCTACTCTGCCCTCTCAAGCGCATTCAAAACTGCTCCAGCCTGTCTCAGATGCCAACTTCCTGTGCCCTGTACCTGGGTGTGACAGCAGGTTTAAGAGGAGCTTCAATTTTAAGGGTCATTAAATTTCACATCGGCTCATGCACTGATATTGACGCATATCTCTTTAAGGTCATTTGCGTTCACACAACGAAGAGCGGCCATTCCAGTGCAAGTGGCCTGGATGCGGCAAAAGGTTCGCAAGGCGGCACGAATGTGAGCGACATGAACAGCTTCATTCGAACTATCGCCCCTTCACGTGCGATGGCTGTAATAAGACCTTCGTGCGAATGGATGCTCTGAACAGACATTGTAAGTGCTGTGTCTTCTTCATCCACCATCCATCGCTTATCGAATTTTCTATAGTACGTTCTGAGGGCGGTGCTGACTGTCAGCGAATTCTCGATGCTGCAAAGGAAGAATCTGACCGTGGCCCTGTACCCAAGACCAAGGGAAATGGGTGGACTAGCATGGATGTTATGGTATAATGCTCTTCCATCCTCGCCATCTCGACACGTAGCAACCCCCTAATATCTAACACGATCTGTCTAATCTACCCTCCATACATCTCACCAAGACTGCCTACCATACTCGTGGGACGCTTCTGCGGATTCTCCCCTTGACCAAAAATTTGCTACAGTACCCTTTATAGACTAGAGAAGATCTTTAGTCTGTGAATAAGTACGAAGTTGTAAGATGCATAAGATAGGGCTCATGCACAAACCACCAACGTGTGACCCGTTGTTATGTCGGAAATTTTTGTAAAGCATTTTAATCCATTAAAATGGCCTAACAACACGGACCCATTATAATACATTACAAGCGCTCCATACACCTTTGGATGTTTTCCACCGTCAATTGATGTTTGTACACTATGTCTTTTCCTCTTTGTTTTTTCCATATAGCAATTCAACAATGATGCCACAACCAGCCGCGCCTCAACAACCTTGTTCTCTAACAATTCAACAATATGGTCTCCCTCTTGCTTCACACTGGTGTGGATGGTGGCCAACTGCTGGGCGACTGGTTGTTGGAGTCTGACATCTCTGGCACCAAGTCCAGAGGTATAGGAGTATGTCTGGACAGAAGTCCACCACCTCCACAATGTCCAGCAACAAGTCCACCATCTCCAACCGGCTATAGATGTACTGGACATCAGAGATTAGTAAGTCCAGACCAGTACAGCCATGGAGATCCGGAAACCAGAGATTAGCAAGTCCAGACCGGCACAGCCACATTGTGGCAATGTCTGGAGCAGAAACTACTCTGGAGTTTTATGAATATTTCTTACCAATGTTTTACCAATGTCTTTGTAACATACTTATCAATCATCTCCAGAAATTAGCTAGTTAGACATATATATACTCTTAGCAAGTAGTTAGACATCTCAGTTCTAATCAATAGACTGAGATGTAAGTCCAATGTTTTTCCCCTATCATTTTTACCAGTACTAACAAGTACTATAATTTATCTTCTAGGTACATATTACTTACCAGAGTTCTAATCAATAGACTGAGATTTTATCTTCTAGTATCTCTGGTCATTTGATCTCCTGATCTCTGCCTGGCTCTCCGGTTCTCCGCTCCGACCCTAGTAATAGAAACTCTGCCCGGACTTCATACTACTGGACTTAGGACCTCTGGACTTTCGGAATTCCGACCTCTGTCTACTTCATAACTCCATTACTGGTGTGGACCTTATATCCACATATGTGGCCAATGTCACAAGCAACTGGCCCTCTGGCTGCAATGCATGAAATGTCAGATTGTGAGGATGAGGAGAAACATGACTTACCAATTGGGCAAAGTGAGAATCTACCATTTCCCTGATCTCAGTAATGTTGGGGAGGTTGCCGATGAACTTGTTGTAGTCGGCAGTGTCAAATGCTTGGGTCCACACCAGTAACATTATGTACATTATGGAGGGATCACAAAACATGGAATGAGTATTGGACCCCAGGCAGGGTGTCGCCAATGCATTGATGCCACCTTATTGATGCCGCCGTATTGATGCCGCCATATTGATGCCGCCGTATTGATGCCGCCGTATTGATGCCGCCATATTGATGCCGCCATATTGATGCCGCTGTATTGATGCCGCTGTATTGATGCCGCTGTATTGATGCCACTGCACACTAATGCCTGCGCCGACAAAGATGACGCTGTGGTCTGGCAACCTTGCTATCATTTAAATGTTTAAACTACTATACATTGTATATCTGTATGGTAACACTGCACATTATGAAAAGGAGGGATGGCTCCAAGCATCTGAAACAATGAATGAGCATTGCATGTTGTCCTTGTTTCCAGGTTCAGAAAATCTTCCACAAATGTTCAAACTCCAATTTCATCGAACATATATGGGACTTCAGATTACAATTGATCATCATATTCACCATGTCACACTCTTCATCCACCACACATTACCTGCACACTGAAAGGATCGCGGGTCTCATCGATGTGGCCAACATTTTTGAGTTTGTCACATCCTGATTGCTGGCCATCCGGATGATGCTTGGGATGACCAAGCTTGTCACATTGTCCAAAGTACGATACATTGTGACAAAGTATCTGATGTGGGAATGAGATGTAAGTTCTTTCACCATGGACTTAATGCTGAGTCTTTCCAGGATGCTCTTCCATATTTTGAGAATTTTCGTCAAGTGTTGATTGCATGGGATGGCGCTCCTCAAGATCTCAAACAGCCTTTCACTGAGTCGATGCCCAAGGGAGAGAAGTAGCAATGCATGAAGCAATGTGCCCTGTTTTATGTACAATCATTTTACAACAACACAGGTTGCCCCCCCCCATGGTCCCTCATATACTTTATGCAGGTCCATAGACAATTTACACTCACTTCTGTTCGCTTCTGTATTTGTTTGTTGATGTGAGTTGCTATGTAGTGTGGTTCTTTCATGTACAATTTCTGTTGGTGAATTCTATTGACTTGTTGCTCCGGTGCTATTCACTGTTTGTTGATCACTGGCATCCATGACCATTATCATCCTCCCAGTCTAGTATCTACTAATTTTTGCTACATAGGTTATACAAACTGGGACTTCGTGTTCCTCTCTGCTTGTTGACTGACTTCAAGTCAGTGACAATATTCTTGCAGGCTTTGTGCCTACCAGAAACATCTACCATGGATGGAGGACCATATCCACAGAATATCACCTCAATGTCTACTCCTGCAACTCCTGTCCGTTGTCATTCGCAGCAAATATTAGTTACACCGTCCATGGTCAAGAAGCACCAGAAACCACGAGGAAGCAACACATTTCACCTTCCAGGTCCTCCTCCAGTGCTAGTACTTCCGGGTAGGCGGTATTTTGCCCAACAAATTGCTTCCAATTCCAATCCTTGGCTTGATGTCCCACCTCCTGATCCGATTGACCAGGGCAGGCCTTTGTTTTATGACGATGTCCACTTCTTCTCCAATCCCTCCACTCCAATGGGCAACAGAAAAAAATCAATCAGTGGCAACACCGGTCAAATGAAGTGATTCCTTCGCTCATCGGTCCATACCTCACATATCAATACATATCCTCTTCGCTCCGTCATCGGCCTGCATTTCAAAATAATCATATCAAGTGTATGGCTTCATGCCACAGGAGGACTTTAGAAGTGACTTGTGTTTTCTTCAATTGTATGAACTCACCATATTGTTCTGTGGCTCGAATTGACCATAGTCCAGATTTAGAGGTTTTGAACATTGACTGCTGCCCCTGCGCACCTGCACCCCTTCAACTTCTTAAGTTGGGGCTATTTGCCTGTGCACCCATAGCTCCATCTCTTGCTGTTGACCTATGTGTACTAGAGCTCATTAGGACTCTTTTTGTACGGATCACCCCCAATACAACAGCCTGGTGTGAAGCATTGGAAGTTTTTCTAACAGCTTTGGGTTACAAACTTTCTACCAAGGTCTGCCTACATGTTTTTTTTTGAAGTAAACTAACTCCGGCATCTTCAGGACAATCTTCGCTGCCGCTTCAGTAACGCGTATCATTGGTATTCAGTCCTTGTGACGAATGCTGGAGACCACGTATACAGCCTCATTTCACAACATCTTCCTTCATGTTCTTTGGGGGACAAAGTCTTGCCCGCACAACCAAGCGATTATCTCCATTCACGTTGTCCAGTTTGTTTTGGAATGCAGGATTGGCAAAAGGATCACAGTTCCCATCTCAAGTATGTCTTTCCTACCATGTTTTTCCCTGTGCTGATGTTTTTGCAGGCTATATTGCCATGTATGCATCAATGCATGCTTCACACAGAAACGGTCAGCCAATTCACATGGGGCCGATGGCCTAGATCCACCAAACCCAACACGATCTGTCTTCATTTCGGACGAAGAGGTCGCACGGATGGAAGCTCATGTACGTGCCTGTCGAGGCTCCCTACCTGGTCGTGGAACAAAATGCAAGAAGCCCAAAGGCGACGAAGACAGGTATGAAGATGGTATGTGCATCCCTGTATCGACATTGGATGCCTGCAGGGAATCTTTTCTTGCTGCCAACGAAAAACGGGAGAAAGCTAGCACCCGTTTCTTCGCTGATACGGGAATCATGGTCTTACTTTGTCGTCATGATTGTGTCTTATGGTTGGTCAATATAACATTGGCAGGTGAAAAACAATATTATGTGCTTGCACTGATTAAAAAGCTCTTCGAACATCTTCCGCCAACCATGACTGTCGGTATCTTGTATGATATTGCATGTCAGCTCAAGCGTAGTTGTCTTAAATACCAACTTCTCAAGCAAGGTATTCTCTCACATATTGTCTTTTCTATATCCGTATTTCACGTGTATGGACATCAGTGGCCTTATCAGCTTATTTATCACCCTCGCAAATGTGAAGGGTTTGGACTTTCTGATGGAGAGGGCTGTGAGCGCCTGTGGAGCACTCTCAAGATGTTGATCCCCCCCTTGTGGGTCTCTGGGGTAAGTATCTTGATTTGTTGGGATACCTTGACTGACTAACATCAAGATAGTACCACCAATGGCTTTTTGTGCTGAATGCACAAGTTTGGCATCTTGATGGCAAAAATCTGGATACATTTGGTGAGTGGCTGAGTCGCAGATGGTCTCATTGCCAGATAAAGTAGAGCAGTGCAGAACATGCGCTTCAACAGCTCTCTGTGGATGAGGCTAATATACGCCCAGAATGGAGGGCTCAGGTCGAGCACCAAACAAAACCCTTATCCAGTGCGTGCTTTATTTTATATTTTCATATTTCCCTAACATTAATAAAAAGGGAGATCAAAAACCAACAATGACAAGCAAATATCGAAGATTTTGACCCTTGAGCGAACACTCAGTAACCTGGACGATTCTGTTCATGCTCTTGAGATGCAGCACTGTACTGGCAACACTCTTAACAATGTTGACTTCAACCTTCAACTTGCAGAAGAACGCACCCACCAGTCGAAAGTCGCTGATACTCTGTGACAATAGAAGGCAGCCCTTGGAATCGGGCAACTTACCAATCTTCAACAACTTCAACATAGTATATTCCTTCAAATTTGTCTGGATGTGCAAGCTGTCAAGGCACACCTTCGTGAACGTCTTCACCAGCGCAAGTTTGAAATTGAGAGGTTTGAACGGTCGTACCGTCAGACAGTAAATGGTATGTACATAGCTCGTTCCAATATGTTGACATGTCCGTGATTATCTTTGATCTAGAGCACAAGCTTCATACACATGCAGAAGCTTCAATTCAACGGCACAACCCTACCATATGAAAGCTTGTCACAACTTACAACAACCTCTGCAATAAAGTCATTGACTTAATTAGATGAGGCGAAGCTCCTGCCAGTGCGATAGCACCTCATTCTATCACTCCGACTGGTATCTTTCAGCTTGACGTAGACAATGACATCTGGCAAGATGTTGGACTTGACAGCAATGACATGGCTCCACCTGCCTGGCTAGCAGATGAAAATATGCACACAGCAATTAAGTTTCAACTCGAGGTGGATTGGTGCAATGAGGAAGGGGCTCGTATCATGTGAGAACATTGCGTTCTCCAGGAGTGGATGATGGCTGAGTGGGATGCCTTGCAGGAGGCTCGCACTTGTGCAGGTAAGTTCATACAACATTCTACTGCTGTGACACTAATAGTATACTAAGATGAGAACGAAGATCTCTGCTTTCATTTCGACCTCCGCACTCGCTTATTGAGTGGTCTTGTTGTGCATTGGCAATCTCGAGTTCGTCCTATCCCTTGTGCTTGGCCATTGCCTGACTCATGGGGCCCCACCCCAAATGACCTTGCTGAGGCTGCTAATATGTATTATCAACCAAGCTGCCTTGATGGCACAGCTGCTGTGTATGATTCTGAGAATGACTGGGAGTCTGATGAGGAGAGGGAGAATGATGAATTGATAGATGAATTGGAGGAAGCTGCATTGGCTGGAGCATATATGGATCTTGACTTGGATTCATATGATATATAGTCTTTTGTAACAATATCTGAAATTCTCGAGTGATTGCTATTAGACAATACTTTGAAAGTGCAAATATATCATGGGCTATCCCAACTTAGAATTCAACATTGGTGGGGCATCCCAGACATGAGCTATCTCATATCATGGGTAGGAGAGTGCTGGGCTGTCCCAGTCACCATATAAACCAGCGGTGGGCTATCCCGCATCATATGTAGGAGAGTGTCAGGCCAGCCCAGTCACCTTATAAACCAGTGGTGGGCTATCCTGCATCATATGTAGGAGAGTGTTGGGCCAGCCCAGTCACCTTATAAACCAGCGGTGGGCTATCCCGCATCATATGTAGGAGAGTGTCGGGCCAGCCCAGTCACCTTATAAACCAGTGGTGGGCTATCCCGCATCATATGTAGGAGAGTGTTGGGCCAGCCCAGTCACCTTATAAACCAGCGGTGGGCTATCCCGCATCATACGTAGGAGAGTGTCGGGCCAGCCCAGTCACCTTATAAACCAGTGGTGACTGTCTTTTTGTTTCCGCTTTCATGCTCACATCCGAAGTAATATGTGATGACACTTACTCCAATAAAACCTGGAGTATTGTGGTGCAGGGCATGTTCCAATTGTGTGAAATTAACCAGATGGAGTACAAAATATGTCAGTATCTGGAGTGAGGGCATGGTCAAGGACCTTACCTGACTTACATTCTTCCCTCATCTTCAAAGACAACCCCCCCTCCTACCACAAATGGGACCTTACCCAACCTACATTCTTCCCCCATCTTCAAAGACAACCCCCCCTCCTACCACCAATTTCTTCCCGCCTCCTCCAGCCACTTTGAATTTTGTAAGTCAAGGACCTTACCTGACTTACATTCTTCCCTCATCTTCAAAGACAACCCCCCCTCCTACCACCAATTTCTTCCTGCCTCCTCCAGCCAATTTGAATTTCATAGGTCAAGGACCTTACCCAACTTACATTCTTCCCTCATCTTCAAAGACAACCCCCCCTCCTACCACCAATTTCTTCCCACCTCCTCCAGCCAATTTGAATTTCATAGGTCAAGGACCTTACCTGACTTACATTCTTCCCTCATCTTCAAAGACAACCTCCCCTCCTACCACCAATTTCTTCCCGCCTCCTCCAACCACTTTGAATTTTGGAAGTCAAGGACCTTACCCGACTTACATTCTTCCCTCATCTTCAAAGACAACCCCCCAACCTACCACAAATTTCTTTTCACCTCCTCCCTTCATAGGTCAAGGATCATATGAAGACAAACATATACTCTAAGTGTCTAAATGTGTGGGTAATTTTTCATGCGAAGTGACCCCTGACACCCCCTGTGTATTCATATAATAAAGGATTTAGGATAACCCAGATGGGTCATGGGACAGATCAAATACATTGGCCCAGCAGTCCCAGGCTTCGTGGGGAAAGTATTGAATTGGCCCGGGATACAACCTGCATTGCATGGGAATACCGTATAAGATCATGCCTCTTAGGTGGGATTGTAAGCCAGAATATAAGTACCTAAGAGGTACTTTAAGAGGGGTGACTGAAGTGGAGCGCCACCGTAAATTTCTCGACATAAGTACTGAGTCTACTGACCTCTATCAGCAAGCAAGGCATACTACTACTGATGGGCTGCCTGCCCAGACTTTGTGACCTCCATTCCTACAATGAATTTGCAAGCACCATGAAGTTTGAAATCATTGGATGGGTGACGAACAGCTGTGAGCTGACAAGTATGTGGTTTCCTACCTATTTGTCGACATGCATTCCAAGTTTTAGATGGGGAATACTGAAAAAGCAGGGGCATGAGATGTTGTTCTTTGTACTTTGGCTATGCGTGTACGAGGTGGAACTACCAGACTACGGTCTGACTTTCGTAGCGTAGTGGCACTACTCATGAAATTACTGAGCATGATGAAGATCCGACAACAATGACTTCTTTGCTCATCTGACAGATCTCACTCTGAACTCACAACCTTCACTAGCCTCAGGACAGAAAATGTCACTGAAACATAGTGACTTTCGATATGAGCCTGTACGATCACAAATCGAGCTTCCTGCATGTTGATGCAGTCGTACGGGCTTCTTTTCTCCCATGTACACTTTCTCTTTCAACCTATGGATGACACCGCACCAATCGCCGACCATAAATCAGGATGTATCTTGCAGTATAATGCGTTGTAGGAAACATTCTGGCTGCAGCCCTGCAGAGGCCTATTTTACGGAGTATGTCGAAAGCCCAGTTGTCCGGACATCAGTACAGTCATTCCCAGTCATCTCCGACGAAACCCGCTCAAACCCGAAGCTTTCCCGCGCTCTCCGAGCCTCGGACCCGCCGGACATCACCGGAGATGCACCGGACCCGCTCGCATACCTTCGGAAACCCGTCCGTCCTATGTCCTGTCCGTTCCGTCCAATCCCACTGGTGCGTAGTAGCTTGTTTCCCATGGCTGATGCAGTAGGCAGCGTTATTACCTATGTTCCCACAAGTCCACAGTGCCTCATGTCAGTTTACATACCTCCGGACCCGATGTTTTCCTATTTTCTATATTCCGGATTTCCACGTAGCTAGTTATATAGGACTGGTAGTACGACCAAGCACTCTTTACTTTACTGTAGGTGGGACTTCCCATCTACTTGGTCACATACCTGTCCTTACCTGTTACCTGGCTGAATATACCTGGTTCACACCCGTTCTGCACCCGCTTCGCACCCGAAACCCTTGTCACTCATTGCTATTGACTTTCCCTTGTTTCCGGACATAGTCCGACGCTTTCCGAACCCGTTCCATTGCTATTACCCATAACCCGACGACCCGAAGCTCCGGACCCGCTTTTCCCGCGCTTCGGACTTGGTAGATTACCTTCGGACCCGACGTTTTGACCTTCGGACTTGGTCCGCATACCTTCGGACTTGTTCCTTTACCTTTCCGTGACCTTAGACACTAACTTTCAGACTTATATCAGTAGCAGACCCCTTTAGGGTCGAACGTTCTTGCCTTGCAAGTGAAGCAGCAGGTATAGCATTTGACCCAACATTATATCCGCCTACTGCGGAGTTGTTTCCCACAGCGTCATCATCGCATCAAGCGCACGATGCTTTGAATACGGCACACTTTGCATCGGATTCGCTCTATGTTTACCATATCTTTGATTGAGGTGTATGAAGCAGCAGATACTGAGGGTGAGAAAGAGCACAGTTATTGGGCATTGATGGGTGTGTATGGAGATATTACAGATCGGGGTTCACTGTCCGGGAGGCTGGTGAGTTAGATTTGCTCCACTTCGACTCACTCTATCTTTCTTGTCTGACTTCCCGAAGCCCAGCATATGGGTCCCAACCATCTTGATGGTTCCCAGCATCCAGGCCTCACTGAAAGTTTCCTACAGAGCCCAACCGAGCTGACTTCTCGAACAGACATTCCAGGTCAACGTCTGTGGGTCACATCTGTGCTTCTACAAGTCTGTTCCAAAAGTGTCGTCTATGCGGCTTCGAGAATAAATTCCTCCTGGGCGTCCGTGGTGCCATCTCTAGGGGTAGCTGGGATCCGCCTCCAATATGCTGCGCCACATAATGCAGTAACTTATACCCGTATGAGACGGACAGCCAAGGGTGACAATGTACCAATAGAGACGGACCAGCCCACATGGGCCCATGGCAATAATTGTACCATGATAGACGAGTGGGCCGAGGGTGGTGTGTACCTGATGTAGACGAGTGGGCTGAGGGTGGTGTGTACCTGATGTAGACGAGTGGGCCGAGGGTGGTGTGTACCTGATGCAACCGGATGGGCCGGTGGTATATAGTATAGATGGTAGTATAGCAATGTACTATATGTATAACAGATCATGAATGGCAGTGTATGATGGAGACGAGTGGGCCGGTAAATGATGTACAATGTACTATCCAGTGCATGTTGGAGTCTGACATCTCTGACATGTCCGGCAGTAAGTCTGCCCCTATCTCCGGCCGGTCCAGTGAAGATCTGGAGACCGGAGAATAGGATGTCCGGACCAGCACAGCCACATTGTGGCAATGCCTGGAGCAGAAACTACTCCGGAGTTTTATGAATATTTCTTACCAATGTTTTTACTAATGTCTTTGTAACATACTTATCAATCATCTCCGGAGATTAGCTAGTTAGACATATATATACTCTTAGCAAGTAGTTAAACATCTCAGTTCTAATCAATAGACTGAGATGTAAGTCCGATGTTTTCTTACTATTCTTACCAAGTACTAACAAGTACTATAGTTATTATTCTAGGTACATATTATCACACAGAGTTCTAATCAATAGACTGAGATTTATTATTCTAGTACCTCCGGTCATTTGATCTCCTGATCTCCGCCCACTTCTCCGGTTCCTCCACTCCGACCCTAGTAATAGAAACTCCGCCCGGACTTCATACTACTGGACTTAGGACCTCTGGACTTTCGGAATTCCGACCCCTGTCTACCTCATAACTTTAACAGTGCATACAGGATATACCATGCATAGAGGATATACCAACCGGTACCGTGCCCATCTGGTACATCTAGCATACACATCCGGTTAGAGTTTAAAAGTCTGGTTGCAAGACCAAAAAAGACCACAACCGGACCACAACCGGACCACAACCAGACTGAAAAGACCGGACCTTGGTTGCCAGTTGCCTCAGGTTCAGGCCGGTCCATTTGCAGTTGCCTAACTTTTGCGGAAAAATGAAAGACCGGTCCAGGACCGGTTCCAACCGGTCCATTGTGGGACCGGTTGCCTATATATGGGTAGTACTCATCTAGGCGATTCTACCGGTGGTCCAATCTTGAAAAATGGTTGAGATTTGGGAAAGTTATAAGCATTTTAAAAATGGCTCATATAAATCAGTAAGGCATATTTTTATGCTTGTTGGCACTGAACCGGGTCACTGATGTTGCAGATTATGTTAGAGTTTAAAAGTCCGGTCTGGTCCGGTCATTTGACCCTATTTGGAGGCAACTGGACCAGAACTGATAAAGACTGATATTTCCGGTAGTTTGCAGTCCTACAACCGGTTATACACCGGTTGCAACCGGGCCCGGTCCTGTGGTAGTGGGACTTAGAATAAAACACAATACTCTATAAGTCTAATATGATAGTCTACCATTAAGATTTTGATAAGGAATGACTAGGGTAGACTGTGGGAACTTTTTCGAAGAGAATGGCTCGTATAAATCAGTAAGGCATATTTTTATGCTTATTGGCACTGAACCGGGTCAAAATCAGTCAAAATCACTGATGTTGCAGATTATGTTAGAGTTTAAAAGTCCGGTCTGGTCCGGTCTTTTGACCCTATTTGGAGGCAACTGGACCAGGTCCGGTTTTTTCATTCCCACGATAGCAAGCAACTGGACCGGAACTGATTAAGACTGATATTTCCGGTTGTTTGCAGTCCTACAACCAGTTGTACACCAGTTGTAACCGGGACCAGTCCTGTGGCAGTGTAGTACTCCTCCCCACGATTCTAACGGTGGTTTATTTGTATTAAACAGTTAAGATTTGAGCAAGATATGAGCATTACAAAAAAGGGCTCCCAAACTCCGCCCTGCATGTGAGTCAAATATGAAATGACATTATCATGCTTAGGCATCTTGACAAAATATGTGCTGCTAGTCAAGGCAATACTATAGCTAGTCTTATCTTGTCAATACGGTAAGATATAAGCAAGATATATATATATAAACTTGACAAAAATCATTATCAGGCTTGTCTTTGAAAAATAAAAGTTGTTATAAGGCTTAGGTGTCTCACCACTCATTGTGGTCTGATCTTCAACAATGGTTGAGATTTGAGAAAGTTATGAGCCTTACAAGAAAAATGCAATAAATTTGGTTTTGCTTGGTTTATCACTGATGTTTCAGATTTCTTTAGCTTGTATCTCGATCAAATGATAACCAATTGACAAGGTAAGACTAACAATGCACTCATGTTGACTAGGACTACAATTAGTGCATCAGCAAACTAGGATTTTCATCACAGGCCTCAGGGCTTACAAGACTAAAACTACTAAGTAGTAGTCTAGTAACTTGATAGTCTTAACTTGACAGTCTAATATAATAGTCTACACTCAATAGTCTTAACTCAATAGTCTAATATGATAGTCTAATATGATAGTCTACACTTGATTTGGATCAATTGTTATAATATTAGTAAGATAAGCAAACATCAGTCATATTGCTCGTGTGCCTGAACTTTCTTGAACACACCACTTTCTAGTATTTTGCTTATAGCTCACTAGGATCTTAATCAAAAAATGTCATGAGACTACAGATAGACTACCATTGACAAGGGCTACAGCTTTGATTTTCATCGGAAAAATTCCCACGGTCTACCCTAGTCATTCCTTATCAAAATCCTAATGGTAGACTATCATATTAGACTTATAGAGTATTGTGTTTTATTCTAAGTCCCACTACCACAGGACCGGGCCCGGTTGCAACCGGTGTATAACCGGTTGTAGGACTGCAAACTACCGGAAATATCAGTCTTTATCAGTTCCGGTCCAGTTGCCTCCAAATAGGGTCAAATGACCGGACCAGACCGGACTTTTAAACTCTAACATAATCTGCAACATCAGCGACCCGGTTCAGTGCCAACAAGCATAAAAATATGCCTTACTGATTTATATGAGCCATTTTTAAAATGCTTATAACTTTCCCAAATCTCAACCGTTTTTCAAGATTGGACCACCGGTAGAATCGCCTAGATGAGTACTACCCATATATAGGCAACCGGTCCCACAATGGACCGGTTGGAACCGGTCCTGGACCGGTCTTTCATTTTTCCGCAAAAGTTAGGCAACTGCAAATGGACCGGCCTGAACCTGAGGCAACTGGCAACCAAGGTCCGGTCTTTTCAGTCCGGTTGTGGTCTGGTTGTGGTCTTTTTTGGTCTTGCAACCAGAATTTTAAACTCTAACCGGATGTGTATGCTAGATGTACCAGATGGGACCTGACTGAGGCAACTGGCAATCAAGGTCCGGTTGTTAAAGTTATGAGGTAGACAGGGGTTGGAATTCCGAAAGTCCGGAGGTTCTAAGTCCAGTAGTATGAAGTCCGGGCGGAGTTTCTATTACTAGGGTCGGAGCAGGGAACTGGAGAAGTGGGCGGAGATCAGGAGATCAAATGACCGGAGATACTATAATGAACAAATCTCAGTCTATTCATTAGAACTCTTGTGGTAAGTAATATGTACCTATAATGAACAACTATAGTACTTGTTAGTACTTGTAAAAAATGATAGGGGGAAAAACATCGGACTTACATCTCAGTCTATTGATTAGAACTGAGATGTCTAACTAGCTAATTTCCGAAGCTGATTGATAGGTATGTTACAAAGACATTGGTAAAACATTGGTAAGAAAACATTCATAAAACTCCGGAGTAGTTTCTGCTCCGGGCATTGCCACAATGTGGCTGTGCCGGTCCGGACTTACTAATCTCCGGTTTCCGGATCTCCATGGCTGTACTGGTCCGGACTTACTAATCTCTGGTGTCCGGTACATCTATAGCCAGTCGGAGATGGTGGACTTGTTGCTGGACATTGTGGAGGTGGTGGACATCTGTCCGGACATGCTCCTATACCTCCGGACTTGGTGCCGGAGATGTCAGACTCCAACACCAGTCTTGTTTGGTCCGGTTGTGGTCTTTTTTTGGTCTTGCAACTGGAAAGACTGGTCCTGGACCAGTCTTTCATTTTTCCGCACAAGTTAGGCAACTGCAACTGGACCAGCCTGAACCTGACTGAGGCAACTGGCAATCAAGGTCTGGTCTTGTTTGGTCTGGTTGTGGTCCGGTTGTTGTGATCTGGTTGTGGTCCGGTTGTGGTCTTTTTCAGTCTTGCAACCGGACTTTTAAACTCTAACCGGATGTGTATACTAGATGTACCAGATGGGCATGGTACCGGTTGGTATATCCTATATGCACCGGATAGCATATCATTCCTCATCGGCCCACCTGTCTCCATTGCACCCTATCCCTTGTTGGCCCACTCGTCTCCATTGTGCCTCATTGTCCGGCCCACCCGTCTCCATTGCACTAGTGCTGCCGCAGTCCAGTTCTGAACCTCGGTTCGAACCCGAACTTTTCCGAACCGGACTCATGGTCCGGTCACAGGTCCGGCATGGCCCCTGGACCGAACTTCCAAACAGGTTCAGGGTTCGGAGTTACCCAGAACCGGTTCGGACGCGTCCGAACCTGTTTGAACTCACCTACACTATTTGCCGTTTCATTTGTTTCTCTCGTATGCTTGCACCCTTCAGTACAAGCCTGCCCGCCTGCCCCTGCACGTTTGTTAAATATAGGTATGATTTTTCAGTCATTTATAACTATTAGTATAACTAAACATTTGAACCTCGTGTTTAAATATTTGTGCATGTCTGCGCACACTTCCTCACATTTTTTGCATACTTGCACACATCCGATCGTGTGCGTCTCGCTTGTACTTGTCTGCGTCCGTCGTTTGCAAACATGATTTATTTGCGAACATTTGCGTATGTTCACATCTCGTGGCCAATTTAGGTGAGTTGTCTAAGTATTGTTTCTCGTATGTTACTCATTTGTCTGTGCTTGTCCTGGCTCGTGTGTGCATGCTGCCGCATGTGTAATTTTCACTCAGCACATGGGTATCCCTGCGCTTACATTAGCGCTCGCCATGTCAGTATGTTGCGGTACTTGTCTTCAACTGTCTCCGCGCTCGTTCCCGCTATTTGTGCACGTCAACACATGCCCTCACTCATCTGCACTTGTCTGCGCCCATTTACACTTCCTTTCACTTGTGTCCACAACTGTCCTCATATGTTTGTGCTTGTCCGTGTTGGTCGCCACTTCTTCTTGGCAATATTGGTCTTATTTGTGGTGGGTGCATGTATCTACATTACTTACAGGTATTTTTATGTGCTTTTTGATGTTAATGTTCACACTTTTTCGCATATGCTGACGCCCATTTGTATTTATATTGCTATTTGTGGTACCTGCCAAAAAAACTGTACCCGTCAGGACGGGTACGGGTTTATGCTGGGTACCGAACCTGGTTCGAACACGAACCGGACCTCCCGAATGCGTTCGGTGACGTTCGGTCCAGAGTTCGACCAAACAGCCGAACCTGAACCTGTGGTCCAGTTTGGCGTTCGGAAAAATTGGCAGAGAACCGGACTGAACCGGACTTCGGCAGCACTACATTGCACCCTATCCCTTGTTGGCCCACTCGTCTCCATTGCACACTGCCATTCATCATCTATTATATAGTACATTGCTATACTACCATCTATACTATATACCACCGGCCCATCCGGTTGCATCAGGTACACACCACCCTCGGCCCACCCGGTTGCATCAGGTACACACCACCCTCGGCCCACCCGGTTGCATCAGGTACACACCACCCTCGGCCCACTCATCTATCATGGTACAATTATTGCCATGGGCCCACATGGGCTGGCCCGTCTGTATTGGTACATTGTCACCCTTGGCTGTCCGTCTCATACGGGTGAATTCACTGAAGGGGCTCGCTGCGCTTGTTGCATGCGAGCATGATGCTGAGTGCGTGAGCAAATGGCGCGCAGCCTAACCATTGCACTACAGTCTCTTGCACCTCTTCAAAGTTATTAAATATCCGATGGGCGACTTGTGCTTGCTGAATTGCAGTTAGATCACCACAATACTTGACCGGGTAACCCCCAGTCTTCCCTGCAGCCGTAGATGACGTCCGACTCTAAGCTCGTGGCCGGCTCCGACGCAGAAACTAGCATGGCTTCGATTGTCTTCCAGGAGCATGTACATGTACCAAATAGCAGTACTGTGTAGCACGGGAAACGCTTGCCGGGTGTTCTGCAGGGAGGAGAAATTTGTTGCAGGATTCGTCGTAATATTTATTGAAGTTATGGTGTTTACACGTTTTGAGGTATATTTAAGACCAGGTCTAGGCAGACCCATTTCTTGTTGTATCACTACTGGAATGCCCACCTACACTTGCACTAAGAGGAGTTATCCGGAACATCTAGCAACCAACCCAGTCCTTGAAGCCCAATACTGAAATACAACGAGAATTGTTACTAATTCATCAGGCAGCTGGTTGCACGAGCATGCAGAGTCCTGCGCTATCATGTGTCTGAGGGAAAAAGCAGAAGAAGCAAACGGTAATTCGGGAAACCCTAGATGACTGATAACGCGTCAGATCAGCGAACACCTGTCTGGACGTGATCAGCCCGAATGGTGCGTGAAGGGTGGAAGCAGGGTGTCGATGTCCTGGAGACTACTAGTCAAGATGATCATTATTGCGCGTCGATCATCCGATTCTCGGATACACAGGTCAGCGTTCATTGTAGATGTTACTAGCACGAACCAACGCGTCGCTGAGATAGTCATCTACGACAGTCGTCTGCATCTGTATTGGCAAGCACAAATCAATGATATTGAACATGATAGTTTTAAAAAGAGACTTACTACGCCTTGAGTGCATGCCTAGGCTATCATGATCGGCAGATCGCGCATGACAAGGCGATCACATGTGCTGAATGGGGACCAAAGAAGCAGAAAATATCGGATCTTCAAGTCAGAAAGACACCTGTCAAACTGTTAGTAAGAGATCGACCACAATATTCTGAGATTCTCGCATACGCACTTTGATCAGGGCAGCACTGAGGTAGCGTTCTGCCCTTGCAATGACTGATGAATTTTATCCACCTAAGTAACACGACCGTCAGAGGAAAGCCCCGAACGAGATACATATATCCACCCTTGACATCGATCAGAGTCACCAAGGGCTAGCAGATGATCACTTGAAACTTAAAAGACATACATTGCTTCATGTGATTATCTGCTGGCCCAGGTACGTGAGCAGCGAGCATGTCTGGGCACGGACTGCTGATGGGCCGGAAACCCTACGCGCTTGCAGAATACTTGGGCATAACCTGTCAGGATTGAGGACCGAAAGTAAGTAAGTACTTACGAGATATCAAGCTCCACGAGCGTTATAACAGCGCTACGCTCGAGGATACGGACGTACAGCGGTCAGATAGAGGCGCGTGAGCGACGCTACAGTATCATCGACGTTCAATTCCTAGAGTATGTGTAAACTCAGAGTAGTGGGGGATGTTAAGGCACAAATTACTTACAGAATCATGTAATGAGCGATTCCATCGTGACAATGATACAACGACCGGTGACCAGGCTTAAAAATCACCGATTCTGGATTTGGTGGTCCAAGAGGGCAATCGCGGTTCTGGATGATATAAGTGAATTGTCTGATATATAGAAGGTGGAAAACGGGGATGATGGGGATGCGTTTAAAGATGCGATTTTGCAAGAATTTTGAAGGGTATCATGATATCTCCGCAATCTGGTTATGGGTGGTCGTTGTGATGACCAATAGGGAAATCAGCTTGTGGGTGACCGGTCGACATGATAAATGAAACGAACCAACTGCAGGATGATCATGAGGAGAACGGATGGAGAGCGGCTATGATTAATATAGGTATCGATGGGGACGCCTCGAGGTGTATCGATGGTGGGGATTTGTCATTTATGGACAGAAGGCTTGGATAAGAAGCTTGTGTGTTCGATTATGGACGATCTGTGTGGCGGACAAAGAACTCTGTATTAAATGGGAGCACGAAGGAATCAGATTCATCAGATGAAGAGATAGATGGGCTAGATAAGACTTCGATTAGACAAATTGGAAGTTTTCGTAATGTTAAAGATGATACCAAATGTGGAATGCATTGAACGTTGGTTGATGATCAGATTAAACGACCATCAGTGCAGGACGAAACGGACGACGACACAAAGGGACACGAACGATTGCGGGACAATAAACTATGTCGAGACTCAGAAGCATCTGCCAAGTTTATCTAGAATCCGATCATCGATTTTGCTGGTACTCCGTGTTATTGCAGTTGACCTTTTCATTTGATTTATTTAGATAGAGCGAATTCTCAGCGACGGGAGACGGCAGATTTGACTTGGAACTTACTTGTTTGGCTCAAGGCGTGCATTGGAAGCCATTAGAGTGGCCATTGTAGTCTCTGAATGGACTTGTCGCTGATGGCCCTTCTCCACGTGGTCTACCTTCGATGGTATCTGTGAGTCGAGCCCTTTCTGCTGAATGACTGGAGGGTCACGGATAAGAGCGGAACGGGCCTCCTCGGCATTTCATTCTCCTGAAGGGAAAATTCAGCAAGTTCTAATCAACATACCGACAAAGACCTACCCCGGCTCGTGCAGATCTCACTTCTTTTAATATTGTGACCGGCTTGAACGCAATGTGAATGGCGTGGCGCTTCGCTTTGTACTGGAGGGATCGAGTGGATATGAGAAGGACTTATCGTGAAGGCAATTGTTTGAGTCACAGGCTAGAGAAACAAGTCTCGAATATCCAAATTATATTCCTGCTGCATGAATGTCCATTAAAGAGACGAGGACCGTACGGTCGCACTCCACGCCTCGGGTCCTATATCAAACGACAACGACCAAGGCCGTATCCTTGTCAACGTCAGTGCTTTGAAGTAGTAGACGGTTCTCTGACACGAATGCTGAACTCGTGGATGCTGGCTGTCGAAACCCAGACAACTGATACGCGAGACTTCCATGGTAATAGGAAATCCCGGTGTATCATCTGTATGAGCACCAAGAAGGAAGGAAGGAAGAAGGGATCGCGATTCGTAAAAGCCCAGATGGCTGATGTATACGAATTCTACTTTGACTATACATCACCTATCTGGACGAACGAACGGAGAGTAAAGAACCTAGAAGGGAAAAAGAAAAGTAGCGCGTCTGTGCTCAGACAGCTGATACAGCACGAATTCAACGTGGAATATCATCAGTCTGAGCACAGAGACGAAGGAAGGAGAGGTGGCCGTGATCCGCGAAAGCCCAGAAGGCTGATAATGTCATGACCCTGCAGAACCACAGCACAACCATCCATCTGGGCGAATGAACGGAGAGCGAAGAAACTGGAAAGCAGAAATCAAAGTAAACGTAGCACGTCTGTGCCCGGACAGTTGATGAAGCAGGAATTCCGCAGAGACATGGATGCCAGCCACATCATCTGTTTGAGTACAAAGAAGGAAGGACGGAAGGAGAAGCGAGAGTGATGGTGATAGCGATTGAAATAGCCCAGAAGGCTGATGATATGATATCTCTGCTGAGCATAGAGATTGTGACAACATCATCCCTCTGGACGAACGAGAGAAAACGTAAAGTAAATGGAGCGTGTCTGAGCTTGGACAGCTGCTAGCCCAAGCCGTAGTCAGCATCTCTCTGAGCACAAACAACGAGAAAAAGAAAAGGAAGAAGGAATGATAGATGACAATAGTTGGTTCGTCAAAGCCCAGATGGCTGATTATACAATAGTCCAGCTCTCCAACTCTTCTATTATATGCAATCATCCATCTGGGCCGTCCGAGTAGAGCGCGACGCGGACGGTCTGTGGACAACAGAAAAGTAGGAGCGTGTCTGACCCCGAAGAAAAAAGAGGGAGTGACATCATAGAAGCCCAGAGGGCTGATCGCGCGGTCCTGCTGCGTCATCCAACAGACCATTGAGGCGATCATCTATCTTGGCTAGACGCCTGTTAATAGAGTATGAGGAATGGAGTGCGATGAAGAATGATATCAATCAAATCAACGAGTTGAGAAAAATCACCCTTCAACGGTGGCCATTAAGTGAGGAGCGCGTCTGAGCTCCCAAAAGACCCCGCGTTGAGATCATAAAAGAGGTATCATCTGTCTCAGCACAACGATGGAAGGAGAAGTGACCGTGATCAGTAGAAGCTCAGTTGGCTGATAAGACAACAACACACCGTGCGTGCTACTGTCAATGTGGACTAGACTTGGGCAAATGTTGTACGTGGGGGAAAATATGTGCGGAAACGAATGGAAACGACGCTAGAAGCGAGGGGAAACCAGAAAGGAGAAGTGGCGGCGTTTCGTGATTTGTGGAAGCCGAGATGGATGATAATGCAAAGATCAAGTTTGCGTTTTAATCACCACATATCATCCATCTGGGCTGTCCGTATGGATAGAGCACGACGAAAATCTGCTGGGGACAGGGAGTTAGAGCATATCCTGGAAGACAATTTACAGAAGACGCTTTCCTTGAACGCCGAAATGCACTCTATGATCGATCGATGGGGTGATAGTTCGTCTAGCATGATTGAACGAATATTGAAGGCGAGGAACGTTCAGAACTGGGGAACGTGTGAACGATAAACACCAAGGGCGGTAGGGAGCCTTGAAAAATCAATATTACGTTCAACCCGCAGGGAATGGACGTACATAGTGGGACGGAGTCTGATGGCGCCCCAGGTACGAGATAAGGTGAAAGGAGGGTTTGAGGGACCGAGAATATGTAAATAAATATTTACGAAATGTTCCAGAAGGTCGTACGGGCGCTACGCCCGGGGGATTGAATAGAGGCGCATGAGCGGGGTCGTGCAAGCTGTGGTGTGGAGCGGGGTAAAAAAAACATCCAGCTGGCCAAAAAAACAGACGGTCTAAATATGTCGCCAGCGCTTGTGTGGAGGGCGTTTATCGCTATCAGATCGGAAATATCGTAAAGAGTTGTTGAAATTGAGTTGAGTTTGGCCATGCCACGTATGTAATAGTTACATGTGATCTTGATAAGGCAAACGGAATAGAACGTTACCGGTGGCGGCGATGGAGACGTTCTTTTATGGAGGAATGCATTGAATAAAGAAGCCTGCTTGTTCGATTTGGGACATGTCATACTAAATTGGAATGTCAAATCGAGTGATCAACGTACGCGGGCGACGACGAGCGGGATGAGTGGGATCTTATCGGGAATCAGATCGCCGATTTTGCTGGCACGCCAAAGTTTTTTTTTCCCTCTTCTTGATTTGATTTTATCTAGATCGAGCGAGTTCTCAGCGACGACTTGACCAGCTCATCCTCGTCCTCATCGTCGCACTCGTCGAGCTCGTCGTTGGGCAGTGCAAGAGCAACGTGTTTGGGGCGAGGCTAGATTAAGAACGAGATCCGAGAGCCGACTTAATAGCCCACGTGTTTGTATTGATTCTCCGCTTTTGTAAAGAAAAACGCAGCGGGAACGCCCTAACCCCTGCACCCCAACCAAGCCAGCCCAGTCCCTCTCCTCGTCTTCCTTTCCTACACAAACGACTCTCGACTCTTGACGCCTGAAGAGTGGACTGGCACGGTCAAAACACACTTGTATCTTTTTAAAAGGTAAGTTTCATTGTGGATCGGGCATCGTCGAATCTGACCGAGATTCGTCTCAGATCTATCCGCCGCCATCGGGAGATACGCCGAAGATCCAACTCGTCCCCCTCCACAGAAACATTTAAAAAAACATATCAATCTATGGCCTCGCCAGCTCGTCGTGCAAGACCTCAAGTCGGATCTAGTGCCGAAGTTCAAGTCAGACTACCACCAATAAAGTCACTACAACTAGCACACACAACAGCAGAACCAGATCGCGACACAGTCTACCCGACACCCCTCAGCGCTGCATGGCCACCAAACCAACAATTTGCTCGTACAACACCCCTCGTACCAACAACGGTAGATCCAGCAGCAAGCGCACCCTACCCAACCCCAATTAGCGCACGCCCACATCTCCCACACCGCACTTCCTACTACTCGAACCAACAATTTCAAAACTCTTCATTCCACTACGTACCACCAACAACAGCAGACAGCACAACGAGCACAACAAGCTCAAGCAGAAACTTTGTAGACGACAAGACCCTCCCATTCGGTCATGACAGAGCCACCTACACCCGTTACTCCCAAGATCCCCGCTACCCCCCGGACCCCCGTTACAACCCCCCACAACGCGACCCCCAACAACCAGATGATCGCAGCGTGTACACCCCCGCGGAAGCACGCGCCGCCGCCTACCAGAGCAGCCCTGATATCCGCAGTGGTTACACCCAAGACACACGCGCCTATCCACAGGATCCGCGGTACCCACAAGACACCCACACACGCGCAGCCTACCCCACCACTCCAGACCCACGCTACCCACCCGATCCCAGGTACCCCCAAGACACACGTGCACCGTACCCACCACCCGATGCACGCAACTACCAAGACCCAAGGTATGCCAGTGATCCACGCGGGTATCCCTCATCCCAGACAAGTCCCGAGGTCGAGAGAGCATATCAGGATCCGAGGTATCCAACCCAGGATGCTCGTGCCGCGTATGATGCAAGGTATTCTGATGCCCGTGCCTCGTATACCCAGGAATCGAGGGGTTATGTCCCTCCACCGCAGGCGCAGGCGCAGCCAGCTCCACAACCGCAACCAGCTCCACAAGCCCAGCCCCAAGCCCAAGACACGCGGTACACGCCCACCCAGGAACCACGAAACACATACCCTCCACCCGCTCCTCCCCAACCACAGACTCCATCATACCCACCGGCACAGGATACCAGAGCATATGCACCGCCCCCACCTGTAGAGCGTAGTTATTCGCACACGGAAGTACGGGGGTATGCGAACGAGAGGCAACAGTTGGGTTATTCGCATGATGCCCACGCACAGACGCAGGGAAGGGCATCAGATCAGCGTTTAGAATCACAATCGCAGCCTCAACCGCAGTCCCATTCCCAATCGCAGCCCTCCCAATCTCAGCCCCGGGAACAACCCCAACCACGTGGAACGGCTTCCAACGATACCCGTAATCTAGGCGCAGGTGCGGTCGAACCTCGTGCGGTAGAAGTGAGGCCTAGTTTGTTGCAGAGGCAGTCTGCGGGCGATGCGAGACCTGTGGGCATCAGTGTGGAGACTAGAGGGATGGTTTTGGATTCTCAGTCGAGGGGGGCGTTGGAGCAGCCGAGGGGTGTAGGGGTGGAGACACAGAGACCGACGGTGTTCGAGTCGCAGAGGCCAACAGCTTTTGAGTCCCAAGCGAGACCCACGTTCGAGTCCCAGCCGAGGCAGACGATGCTTGAATCCCAGGGGAGACCTACGTTCGAGTCGCAAAGGGGAGTGGAGACACAGGTGCAGAGCAGGCAGACAGTGTTTGAGCCGCAAGCGAGGCAGACGAATTTAGAGACACAGAGGCAACCAACGTTCGAGCCACAAGCAAGACCCACAGCGTTCGAATCTCAGCCGAGGCAGACGACGACGATGCTCGAGTCCCAGCCGAGACCACCGGTGTTTGAGTCGCAAGCGAGACCTACACTTTCGGAGACGCTCGCAAGACCTGCGGGGTTTGACTCACAGACGAGGCAGCCGGTTCTCGAGTCGCAAGCGAGACCTCCGTTTGAGGCTCAGCCGAGACCTGCGGTTCTTGAATCGCAGGCAAGACCGTCTATGATGTTGGAAGGTCCTGCAAGATCTACGGGGTTCATTTCACAGTTACAGTCGCAGGCGCAGTCGCAGTCTCAGGCATCTCAGAGGGTTGCAGGAACTGAAAGGATGGGCAAGGAAGATGTCGTTCGGGAGGTGAGTATTTTTCTATAGGCGTTTTACTTTGAAGGGATGGGGTTGACGTTTTATTTTTAGATCGTTCAGCATTGTACGGCGTTGTACAAGTTTGCGGATCATTATTGTGAGTTTTCCCCCATGCTTTCTCTTTTTCCATTCGTTCCATTCGATTAACGATACTCCCCATTCTCCAATCCAACCCGACCCCCAATACTAATCCCTCTCCCATAGCCACCCTCCAATCCTCCAACCCACACCTTCAACCACCCGCAGAAGAACTCGCACAAATGACAGCCCGCGCAGGAGAAGTCGTGCGTCTCCTCGACGCCCTCCGATCCGACACACCCATCCTCCCATCCTCCCTTCTCTCCACATCCACATCCATATTCACAGCCCCATCCGGACCCCACGCGCTCGTCCCCGTCCACCCACACTCCTCCCTCGAAGCAACAGTCAAAGTACAAAGCTCAAGCTCAAGTCTAGGAATGGGTATAATGGACGTAGACGCGCCTGACCGCGCACCAAAGCGGCCCTGGGAGGACGTAGAAGGGATGCTACCCCCCGGGTCGTCTTCAGCGGGCCATGTCCATGTTCCTCTTGCATCGGCGCAGCAGACGACGACGGCTGCTGCGGGACAGGATCAGGACCGCTCGACTGCAGAGGCGGATATGGAGCTTATAAGGACGAAGAGGGCGTTGACGACTATGGCGGCTGCTGCTGCGTTGGGTGGGAATGGGAGTGGTGGGGGTGGTGGGAAGAATAAGTATCGGAAGCGGAGTGTGAGTCCTTTATGTTTTGCTTAGACGTGGTGTTGATGTCGGTGGACAGCGCGCGACACCCCCTGGAAAATGCCATTCCTGCAATATTCGAGAGACGCCAGAGTGGAGACGGGGACCGGATGGTGCGAGGACGTTGTGTAATGCTTGTGGGTTGCGTATGTGATGTTTTGTTTTTTGTTTTTGTGAGATTGGTGTTGATGAGTTTCCTTTTTTTTTTCGATGTGTGCATCGATCGTTCATGTGTATTCCAACTCGCTACGTTCTAACCCGACTCGCTCTCGATACTCCGACCCACTCTCAATTCTCCGACCCACTCGATACTCCGACCGCTCTCCAACCCGATCGCAGACTACGCGAAGCTCGTGCGAAAGCGCGAGAAAGCCCTCGCAAATGGGGAAACACCTTCGATCCAACGCATCGATATGGAGATGTTACGCGCGAGTGCGAGAGCTGCTGATGCCGATAAAGGGGCGCGTGCTGCTCTAGGAGGGGGTGGATCTTCCAGTGGAGGCGTCATGAGTTCAGGAGGCGGAAATGGACATGGACATGGAAGCGGGAGTGGTAGCGGAGGAGACGATAAGATGAACCTGGGCATCCATCAAGGCTCGTTCCAGATCAACACGGACACTGGGGATGCGATGCAGGATCAAGATTCCAATCTCAATCCCAATCCCAATCCGAATGCTCAATCGAGCGGGAGCGGGACGTATACGCGCCCTCCGCGCCCTTCGAATTCGAAGCGTCCGTCGTCGAGTAGGGTGATGCAGTCCCCTGGTATGGGTGGTCAACACCAGTCGCCGCATCATCCGTCTGGGTCTCATGTGCAGACGCCGTCCATGTCTCATCATGCTACACCGTCGATGTCTCATCACACAACGCCTTCTGGATCTCATCTATCAACGCCGTCTGGGCAGCACCATCAGACTCCATCTGCACAACACCATCAGACACCGTCTGCGCACCATCAAACGCCGTCTGTGCAACACCACCAGACGCCGTCCATGACCCATCACACGACCCCGTCTATGATACATCAGACTGTTAATTCATCATCGGGGTCCACGTCGCGTCACCCACCTGCTGCGTCTCATACGCCTGCATCACAGCCTGCTTCTCAACAGAATCAAGGGCATCATCAGCCGACAGCGCAAGCACATCACCAATCTACGTCAGCGCAAGGACACCACCAATCAACATCCGCACAAGGACACCATCAATCTACGTCGGCACAAGGGCACCATCAATCTACGTCGGCACAAGGGCACCACCAATCCTCTGTCCACCACCCTCCGTCTCGGGGTGGACCCCCACCTACGCCGCCTTGGTACCTGCCCGCTGCCCCTCAGTCGCATTCGATGCTGAGGCAGTGAGGCTTTTGAAGTGGATGGTCTTATATCCCTATCGCTGTCAACAATCGAAGGAAGGGGTATGATGATATCACACCGATCGCTTGAGGGACATACCCATTCGTGCTGGCTATGATGATATTACATCGGTTGCCTACGTGGTTACACCCATTCATGCTGATCTCACGAGGTTCGTACTCATCCATCCCACCTTTCAATCTCTTTTGCATATCTCAAAAACCTGTTTTCCTGTTGTTCTTCGTATCACGCATCGCATTTGTCCATTTGATCGGTACTCTTACTTCTTCCAAGGCTTCGCTTCTTTAACGTTTCAAATGCTCTCTTGTAATCCATTTTTTTCTTCTGCATCTTTCATCACCACTGCAACCCCTGTTTGTCCTATATGTATATCACGTATAATGATTTGGTTCTGTAATGAACTTGTAATCCTTTGCTTGGCCTTTGCCTAGAGTGCGGTGTAATTGATGATGATACGTGTTTTTTTGCTTTCATTTTTGGGATCATGGTGTGTTTTGGTAATACTGCTATCGATGGTTCGTACTTACGATACGAAGTCGAGATCTCAGAACTCTTGGAAGCACTGAAGTAGATCTAGATTGATCGGGGTGGAAGTAGAGTTGAATCCGCGGAATAGAAATCTCGATCGATTTGGGGTGTCAACATGTCATTCTTGACAACGTGGCATCTAATCGATCGCGGAGATGTTTATCGCTGTTTATCAGATCTTGTCCTTTTGCTTTTCGTGTTTTATCTTGTGGCGCTGCATAGGTCCACGATGTAGCTGGTGGCGGTGGGGATATGAAGTTAAGCTAGCACAGATGTCGTCTCATGACATCCGCTCTTGTTTGAAGTCACAATTCAAGGTGACACACGCTGGACCCTGGTAGATCTTTAGAAGTTCAAACTACGTCATAATTCAAGTACTTTGATTCGACAGGTAGGGTACGTATTCACTATATTGTACAATGCATAACTACTTTCAGACCTTTTTCCACCTTCAGAGCGTGCTAACGATATGGATTTGAAACGAGCATGGGTCATCAGATCAGGCAACCGGAACTTGCTGGGGGCTGCACGTCCGATTTAGTCATTGGGAAGCTAATAGTGAGCACCCCATGTTCTGAATCCATCCTCGCACACAGATATCCTTAGGCTTGGCGATCGATACAACCACTGTAAGCACCGAATCACCATACAGAACCGAGGTGATCAGTGTACTCACCTTCAATTTGATTTCGTCAGGAATCTGAATTGTCGCGGAGAACCTGCCATAAACGCGCTCCTGCACTATATCACAGCCGCCCTCAGTTGTCATCGTTCTTCGGCTTCGACTCCCCAGATACGGTCAGGTAATTTCAAGGGATGTCAACGGTGAAATCGTCTCTTGTCAATCCGGAAGCTCGTACGCCACGATAGCGGCACTGGTTTCGGCGTTCCTCATATACATTCGGTCTGTGTTGTGCGACTCAGTGCTGTCAAGCAATGAAGCTCTGGAGCATACTTACTCGGCGAACGCCGGATCACGAATCCAAGGCAAGGGGTCGTAGGATGGCACAAAAGACATGATTAATCGAAGAGGTAATAAATGTTGAGAGAAGGTACGATGGTTATTGGATATGCTTGCTGAAGTCTGAGGCTCTGAGCGACTCTTGATCAGGAATTATATGTGTTCAGGGCGATATCCGCGTCATGACGGACCTCCGATAATCCAATTGTAGTGTGTTCTCGAAGTTACCCGGGTATGTGTGAAGTTGGAATGACATTCTGTTACATTCGAGAAGCTAAATTCTAATCTCGTTCGGACAGGCACTTGGCATAAGTATGGTACACATATGATTCTAGAAAACAGAACGCCGGAGCTCTTTCTGACAACCTGTTGCGATTTGCGCTTCACATAAACTATTGCAGTTCATCCACCACTGCGGTCCATGCCCCATCAACTTTGTCAAGTAGTCCATATGTGTCTGAGTAGGGCGCTTTTAAAGGGAGTCTTCTTCGTCTGTGCATACAAAGAACAGGTAAACTTCGTCGATGTCAAAAAGGCTGAATATTTCCTCGTCGCTGAGCTCGACGTCGTATCCACCCGGGATAGTGCACGCATAGATGTACTCCTGGAGCGCAGAGCCACGCTGGGGATGGAAGCACAGTTGAAGGTCTAAAGTGATGGTGTTGGTGCTGGTGCTGGTGCAAATTGCGATGTGTTCGTATGCTCGCATCGCGGCATCGCACTTGTAGCCTTTCTCCCTGCGATCTCGCAACGTTTCGGGGCATTGTCGCTCCGCAAAGTGGACAAGCCATTCGCGAGAAACTGGATATCCATAGAATTGCCTATGAGGCTGTTTCTTCGGACGGACAAGTATGCACGGTCGGCGTTTGATGATGGTCGGCTGTGTGGTCGCGATCTTATGACTTTTAGAAAAGAACATACACGATGGGAGAAGGGACCTACCTCAAGGGCGTCAAACGACTTCGACAGGAGAGAAGACATGTTCTTGGTAGAAAGCAAAAGTGAACTATTGGGTGTGTTATCGATTGTGGGGAGAAAGACAAGACTGAGTTGCGTACTACTGGTGAGCAACTCAGCATTTATATGATCGGCATCACACAGTCACATATCAAGGTTGTGGACGAAACATTGTGGATTCCGAATCTTGTCTGAATCCAATCTGAATCAATGGCCACTAAGTCTCCCCTGGTTAGACCAATAAAAGGAAGCGTCTATAAAGTCGACCCACAGCGTGCTGATCCACAATTAAGTTTTTGAACAACGGGACATCTGGGAGACTTCTCATGTATCATGTCCACCGAAACACAATCAAATTTGTCCAGTTGTGTGGGGGAATCGATGAACAATGCGTGAACCGGAGATCCACCGCGTCAAGTATACAGAGTGGCCGGAAGCACGAAAGGACAACAAAATGATCCCGCGCTCGCAAATGGTAGCCATCATGCAAAACCATGCCATGCGGTTGGATGCGATTCATCGTGATCTGCATATCACGACCTCGGACAGGTACTTCAAGATAGCATGAGTATGGTACATATATGATTCTAGGAAACAGAATACCGTAGCTCGTTCTGACAACCCGTCGCTATTCACGCTCAATAGAAATTCCTGCAGCCTATCCACCACTGCAGTCCATGTCCGATTAACTGTGTCATGTGGTCTATCTTTTCTTGAATGGGGCGCTCTTTAAAAGATTCTTCTTCATCTGTGCATACGAAAAGCACGTGAACCATGTCAATTTGAATGGCGTCGAGTTCCTCGTCGCTAAGTACGTCGTCGTATTCACCATTGTACACATCGATCCACTCCTGAGGCACAGAGCCACCCTTGGGATTGAAACATTCTCTGCGGTCTAAAGGTGTAGATCCGAAATAAGCTCATATGCTCGCATCGCGGCAGTGAACTTGTAGCCCATCTTGTTTCAATCGACCAACCCTTCTGGCCAACCCTGCTCCATAAACTGAATAAGCCAATAACGAGTGACCGTGACTGCATATCCGTAGTACTGAATGTGAGGCCGCTGGAGTTGACGGACAAGTTTAAAGGGTCGTCGTTTTACAGTAGGCGGTTGCCCCGGGTCGTAATCTTCAATTAAACCGTCAGATAGACACTGAAAATAAACACGTAGACCTATCTTTAAGTCTTCAAACGATTTAGAGAGAAGAGAAGACACCTCCCCCATAGACAATTCGACAAGGACAAGTAGGCACTAGTACTACTGGGCGCATTTCAAGCGTTATTCTTTGAACTCACTCAGAGTGTGGGAGAAGTCTCATCAACCTACAGGCGCTAATCCAATTGTGCGAATGACATTGTGGGACGTCTAGTGGACCCTTCATGTGCAGCGTCTACCAGAAGACGATTCAATCCACCCCACTTAGCCTGACTAATGGTGTGTGGGCAACGGGCATCTGGCATGCACGACGATTAGTCCAGTGTCTATATACTGAAATTATGAATGTTGGAAGGTCCAGGCTATAACACCATTCTTAGCGAGTCAGCTGCTCCGACAATAACATCGACCTACCTCTTGTCGAAGTGTCAACACTGAAAATACCATGTATATAAGAATATCAGCGGTTTTCAAACACTATCCTACTCACCCCAATCGTACACCACCACGGCGCCAGCGGCAACCGTGAAACCGCGGGTCAATGTTAGATCGAGATATCACCAAACTGATACGACGAACTCAACCAATAGCTGAAAAAAATTCAAATTGATTAACGGCCACCAACTGGGATCATTTGAGACTAATGTCATATTCGAGGGATGAGCGTAAGCGAGTGGGAGATGTTGGGGATGTGTAGCGAGTGTTTGTGCTAGATATACCACCGTTCAGCGCTTGTATCGCCAAACTCAGCATGATGGAGATGAGTATCTGTTCCCGCCTCAAGACCCTTGATTGGTTGAAGCAAGTATAGCGGTGCAAAATCAAGCAAAAAGTGAAAGTCACTAATGAGGATCTCGAAGCACCCTTCGCGTGGGCACCCCCGCTCTAGACCGAGCCTCGTAATGCAAATGACCTTCTTGCAGGTCCAGAGGGTATCTCGCCTGACGACGTTGCTGCTGAATTTGCGGCTCTGGAAGAGTTGAAGAAGACTGAAGAAGTTCAGAGCATTGACGAAGTCGAAGTACTCGAGTCTCGAGGGAAATGCTTTTTGATTTTGGCGAGTTGGATCGGGTCGAACAAGGAATCATTCCACTGGCTATTCTAGATGAGGTTGAGGTGGTTAATTACAACGGCGAGGATGAGGGATGGGACGAGGCAATGTCGTTGTTAGGAATGTCATACACATAGTCTACATAGTCTATAGCTAGAGTTTTGTCACCCCGGCAAAACAACCGGTTTTCCTAGTTCTGCCGGTTATAACCAGGTTAATCCGGCAGAAATGACCCCAAGTAGTTCTGCCACCACTACAAGCACTCTGTAACAAACGTGTCTGTCATCAACCATACTGCACCAATGCGAAAGCAGACGCACGACTCGATGTAGCTCACTCGGCCACACACTGAGCCACGTATTCATCCTACCATGCCGGTGAGTCATGGGGTTAAATCCTGGATAAAAAGCACTCATACTCACCTCACCCTCATATGTTCCCTGGTATACTAGCACGCATTTACTGCCTGCGCAGCAAGGTGCAGTTGTGCCGCAATCAAGGGGACATACACTGTCAACACTGACAGACATTGCCGCTGCAAAAGCAGCAAGTTGAACGGCGACGACGAAGGAGAGACGCATCATTTGTGAGATGTGATATATGATCCCGAAAACAAACCTGAAGGGGGAAGGTAGGATGACGGTCGTCTTGATGTCCAGAATAATGTTCTTTGCAGAACCTATCCACCTTAAATACCCCGTCAAACAGATTTTCAATGCCAGCAATTGTCAACAGACATATCTGAGTATTTTGGCGGAAAAACACTAGGAAATGCCGGTAACGTCTCGTTGTTGAATACGGCCTACGTTAAATGATATATAGAGACATTCCTTCCTTCTGTATTAGGGGTGACACGAGGATCCCGGGCCCACGCCCACACTCCCTAGATACCACTGAGTGCCTTGCCAGTGCGCGATAGCGACGGCTCGCGTACTGCTAAAACGATAAACCAAAGTCTGCTCGATCCCCTTTCAAACTTTTCGTTCTCGCCCTCCTCTGCTATCACGGGATCCCAGGGATGTGAAAATGAATCTACATTTCTGGTACGCGCGGTGCACACGCCGTGACACAATTGGCGTCGACTCTGATTGATTTTTTACATATATGTTCTCATACCTACAGTTCTACATAATATACATTAGTTCACCCGCGGATGACCCGTACAGGTGCGGGCAGGCCATTAGTAGTGTCTTGCTCGCAGGCAGTCTGGTGGGTAAATATTGCCAGACATACCGGAGGTAGATCATGGCATGATGGAGGTAAACTGTACAGTCTCTTCGACAATTGATGGAGACAGTATTGTGAGACCTTCCGTTCCAGTCTCCAGGACAATGACACCCTGCTACCACCCTTCACGCACCATTCGGGATGATCATGCCCAGATAGGTGATCTTGTTGATTGTGACGCATTATCAGCCATTTGGGGTTTCACGAATTACTGTTGCTTCTTCTGCTGTGTTCCTCAGACATATGATAGAGTAGGACTCTGCATGCTCGTGCAACCAGCTGTCTGACGAACTAGTAATGATTCTCGTTGTATTCCAGTATTGGACATCAAGGACTGGGTTGGCTGTCCGGATAATTCCAACTTGCCTCTTCCTGCAACTGTAGGTGGGGATTTCAGTGGTGATACAACAAGAAATGGTTTGCCTAGACATAAATTTCGAAACGTTTAAACACCATAACTCAAATAAGTACTACGACGAATCCTGCAACAAATTTCTCCTCCCTGCAGAACACCCGACAAGCATTTCCTGTGCTACACAGTACTGCTAGTGGGTACATGTACACGCTCCTGGAAAACAATCGAAGCCATGCTAGTTTCTGTGTCGGTGTCGGCCACGAGCTTAGCGTGATATTCGCGAACGCTAAGGATAAGGCGTGGTCCCAGTACGAACAACTGCATGACTGTGAAAATTTGAAGAACACCACCACTATATGCATAGGATCTTGTAGAATTTGATTCCTACAGGAATGATGAGCAGTAGTTGCATGCAGCTGTCAGTGACAGATCGGCGCACAAATATCCCTGAAGAGAAACCACCAAGCAGGCCCAGGCAAGAAACACCAACAAAGCTAGCACGTGCGGAACTTCAGCAGAAAAAAACAACTACATTCACGTTACAAGCTCACCTTGCAAAATAAAGCACATGTGATTTTATCAACACTCTGAAACAGGCCCCGATAGTCAATCCTGTCGATGGTCTGAGTCGTTGCAGGTCACGGAAGTATTTCACAGCAATCCAGATTGAAAGACACAGTGCAAGGACCTCCCAAACAGTGGTGAACGTCCAACCCATTGTGAACAGAAACTGGACATCCGCCTCAAGTGCGCGATTGCATATATGCACGCCAGAGAGTATCAGGCCCTCTGGTGTTCGTCCAATGAGTTATGTTCTTCAAGCCAATAAGTGAAGCTTACCCCCCACAAGATACTTGAATCCTATTGCCGTGATTACTCCACATGCGATGTTAACAATCAGGAAGATAATAATAAGGAAGATAAGCATCTTCCTAGATCCCTGATACATCGCATGTAACCGAGCAATCATAATGACTTGTACGATGTTTCAGTTGGGTCGATATCACAGCTGGGTAGCTCACCGCCTAGCATAGCAGCTATGACCACATTTGTCCCATTCAGTGCGTAGATGATAATATTACCTAAAACATCCAATTAGTGATCACCCTCGTAGGTTCAAACACTCCGACTCACACCTGTTGTAGTCATTATGCTGAGCCAAGCTCAATGTTCAGAATCTCACTCACCCCTACACACATGTGCAGTTAATTGGATAGGCATGGGAGGCATGGGTGCAGAATACTCACTGCATCTGCCATCGAGATGAATGACATACTTTCTGTGTGCCGCCAGTCAGAAGAATCGACCACAGCAGTGCATATGGCACATACCCAGAACACTGATACTGATTGTGAGAGATGGCTATTAGCACACCACCGATTTGTTAGCTTTAAAAACATACACAGAATATGGTATTCCAATATAGCGTATCTAGAACATTTCGGAGTCAGCACAACTTGCCAACTGCGCTATAGTATAACACGAAGTACGAACAGCAAGATAGAGCACAGTCGGGAGGGACCAGCGTTGCCTCTGCCACGAATTTATTGTATTCTTCAGTTTTTCTTCTGACATGGGACTCTGTCACTCACCCAGATCAGTTCAATCTATAGCACAATTCTTAGCGAGTCGGCTGCTCCGACAATAGCATCAACCTACCTCTTGTCCGAGTGTTAGTACTGAAAATACCATAAGAATATCAGCGGCTTTCGAGCACTATCCTACTCACCCCAATCGTATACCACCACGGCGCCAGCGGCAACTGTGAAGCCGCAAGTCAATATTAGATTGAGACATACCGACTGATACGACAAACCCATCCAATAGCTGGAAAAAAGATAGAAATTGATAATTGGCGACAAACCGGGATCATTTGAGACTAGGGCCATATTCAGAGGGATGTGTGTGAGCGAGGGGGGGATGTTGGGGATGTGTAGTGAGTGTTCATGCTAGATATACTACCGTTCCAAACTCAGCATAATGGAGATGAGTACTAGGAGTATTTGTTCCTGCATCAAGACCCTTGATTGATTGAAGCAAGTAATGTGGTACAAGTGCTGGGATCGGACGGTACACGAATTATCAGCAAAAGTGCCCAAGGGTCGGCAAGGTCCGGAGCATCTTCCGAGGCGTGAAACCATTTGTTCCTCGCAAGGCATTACTAGATCCTCTCAACCTCACAGCAGCCTTGCGAGGCATTTCAAGATGAGCACCGTCTAGTATGGAGTTGCGAGGGAAACTTCACTTGTGTGGGCAACCAAAACGGTGCAGTGTCTTCAACTCGACAATTGAAGGAGGCAATATTATGGGACCGGTAATTTCCGGTCAAACTCAAATTTTCAACCTTCCGTTCATCTTCCGTTCAAGCTTACTTAATGTGTAATATAGATTACAGTCCCCCAGCTCCCTCCAGGCATCCCTGGCCATCCATCATCGATTATCTCCATCGAGCTGCTAAAAATAAGAGATGGCTGCTTCCTTGTCGTCTAAGGCCTTCCTTACTCCCGCGATCTCCGAGGCGCACCACGATTGGTACGACCTCGTATGTCATAGTCACGTCTCCCATTGCAATAGGGCAAACAGCACCTTCCAATTTACACCTCTGAAGATAAGAGTGTCGCGTCGCGCCACCCGACATAGTTCACCGCGAGTCCCACAATCGTTGGTTCCTGCCCTAGTTCTAGCCGCGTCGTTGTCCAACATCGGTGTTCGTCTAATCTCATGATCAGCGAATTGAAGGTCCTTCAATAGTATTTGGTTGCTTTAGCGGGTTTCCAATTCTGAGTCCCACTAATGCACACGAGTTTTCTACCGCTTTTCTCTCTGGCTATATCAAAATGCGTCCCAGTTCAAATTGTAGCGGTCCAGGACTCTGAGATCTAGCGTCCACTGTCAGTTCATTCTGTCTTCATCAAACTCAGGCTGTGCGAAGGGCCGAATCAACTACTAGTAACCTGGCACCTGACTTTTGATTAATGTGGTTTAGTATCATTATTGTAGTATGGTGTGTTTCCGTCTCGTTCTCTCTTCAATACCACACATCGTTCTCTTCGAGTAGTACTTTGTTAACTTACATTCGTGCTCCTCCGTCTGCCTTGAGCTTGATTTTTGTTCCTTCGCGATGGACCATACTCTAATATTCAATCAACGAATAATTCTCCCTACTCAAACACACCACTTTCTCTGATCCACCTCTAACCTCGTTCTTTACAGCCAACCTCCAAGCTCCTTGGCAGTCGTGCCTGCAGCCTCCCGTTGAAGAAGACCTCACGGAGACGATATCCTGCGCAAGAGAAGTCTGCTCGAGGCACTCAGAACTGATACGCCCATCTTCACCTCACTTCTCCGTCTCCACATCTGCGTCGTATATACTCGTTGCTACGCACCACACTTCGTGGAAGCCAAAACCCCTCCTGTGACTCACCAGACACTTCAGCATCAGGGTCAACCAATCCAAGCGCATCACCCACCGATGACAACAGGCTCAGGCGCACCATTAACCCGCCTCAGTACATCATCACTCAACGACAGCACAAAGATACCACCACCCGTTATGCACCACCCTTCGTCTCGACTCGGTCCTTACCTACGCCATGGCACCTGCTACCTCGGTCGCAGTCAAGGCTGAGGTGTTGGATGCGTCGAGGCTTGGAAACTGGGCAACTTCCTGTCGCGGCCCTGGTCACATAGTTCCTTGGTCTGTTCGGTACTTGGATTTCTTTCGAGACTTCGCCCTAAGTGCGCTCTTGTAATCCATCTCCCACATCTTAGTCGGTGTTTCGACGTCGGTAGAGATTTCTCCACAGCATGCCAAGTAAATTTCGATTGATCGGGGCGGAGGCAAAGTTGGATCTGTGGAGTCAACCGAAACAGAAACCTCGATCGATCTGGGCGTACGATCTCGACCAATCAATCATAAGACGATATCGTTATCCTAATTTCTGTGTTTTGTTTTGTGGCGCTGAGTTGGTCCATAACTATACTTCATAGTCATGTACGGTGCAGTGTCCAGGGTTACAATGATTCATCCTGGAAAATCTTCAAGTTTTGCTAGTCGATGTGATCGTAACATGCTGAGGTTGTTGGTCCAGTCCAGCCTTCGTGAAGCTAGCAATAAGCACTCCGTTCTCCTTCATCGCGTGGACAGCTTCAGTCTGATGGTGCAATCATCGTAAGCACTGAATCACCAACGCAATTTAGGTAATCAACGCACTCACCTTGATTCCTTGAGGAATCTGAGAGAAATTTCCATACGAGCGCTCCTGCACCGCATAGCTGCCCTTGTCATACCTCTCCGAGCGCTTCGACTCCCCAAATATGGTCAGGCGTTTTCCGTGGACCTCGATGTTGACATCTTGTCGAGTGAAACCGGGAAGCTCGAATGTCGCGCTCTCGGCGTTCTCGCGTAGGTTCATCCTGTGTTCGTGTGAGTCAGCGTCATCGAAAGTTAAAGTCATGAAATGAAAACCATTTTACTTACCCGGGAAACGCCCAATCTCGGCGATGAGTCAAGGCAGTATCACGGAGGAGGGGCGCAAACGAGTATTGAAAGCATCGTCAAATAACTTGTAGAAGTCGGCAGGTGTGTTGTAGAATGTGCGCACAAGAGACACGATTAAGCGAAGAAGTACCAGATGATGAGAGAAGGCACTTTGATAGTCATCGGATGTGGTTACTGAAGTCTCTGACCAGCAATTATAGATGTGTTCATGGCAATGTACACGTCATGAATGAGCAACGATGACATGTACAGGCGTTTTCTAGAAGTTTTATTGAATAAGGTGCGAACCACATCCTGTAACATTCGAGAATGCAAACTCGGAAAGGCGTTGAGTTCCTTAATTGAATGCAAGACACCTGTTTACGAGTATTTGGTTGATCACAAGAAAGGAAAGATAGGTTATTCCTTAGATTTGAGAAAATTCGACAAAACGCGTTATGCAATGTCGCACAATTCGCGTAGCGCATGAGTGGAGCCTCTGATTCTCGAGCAAAACAGTGGACAAATCCGGACTCGAACCGGAGACCCCCCGCAACCCAAGCAACATGCTAAGCGGATGTGATAACCAGCTACACCGTATGCCCAGTGAGTGGTCGTGTCCGCTGGTGTGAGAAAAGTCTAAAAATTCCTTTAGGCCTGTCATACGCCTTTTAGGTATGGAGATTAGAACTTTAGAAGTGAGGTGAACAATACCCTGCGGTTGTCACATATCCTCTCGGTGATTCGTTGGCAAGTCTCCGAAAACTTCGTCCGACCTGTCAATGATGTTCTTGGAACCCGATCATGGTTGGCAAGGACGAAATACTGCACAAACAGTGCTAAAAGTGTGCTTGCGGTGTGAAAGCCTGGTACTGGTCGAACGTTCCCTCTGGAGATCTCCAACCTCGAAACCGAGCCGAGTCTTGATAATTAATATCGGAGGTCTTGCACCTGATTCCAAAGAGACACGGGGAGACACGAGTGCCGTTCATGGTGTACTCAACCTCTCATAGCATAATTATGGAGTGCGAGGTACATGACAACGTTTAAGTGTCGCCGCCATACCTGAGGCAATGCACGCCTACAATTGTTACATAACGGCAATTCTCTTCCGAAGCCCCACGTGCACAGACTCAGACGTGCGCTTTAAACACGAGTACTTGCTTAGTACTTCGTACTGGCGACGGCGAGCAGCCTCCATGATAAACAGTAACTGGCGGCCGTCATTCATTCACATGTCGTCTAACATCTCTGTTTTAGGCTCTCATCCAACTCCGACTTCCATCCCTGGCGGAGTAAAACGCCATCGGAAGAATATCGCTCGCAAATCCACTGGACGCCAGCCTCCAAGAAAACAGGTAGGTTTTTTAAGTCCACACAAGTGTTACGCTGAGAAATCATCCAGTACGGGGAAGGCTTTAAGAGCGACGAACATGGATCTTCCGAAGGATCATCGTATTCTCAAACTCAAGCCAAGAGGCAGAAATCGCGTCACTTTGCTCCAAATTTGCTGACTGGCTTGGCGGCCTCGGCGAGAGTGAGACGGATAAGCGCATTCTGGAGGCTGTTGAGCGAGACGGAGGAACATTCTTTCATCTGATCCAGTGTACGCTCGACTACGAACGCGCATTGCAAGGGTTCGGGAATCACTCAGACATGAACGCGGAGACTTCAGGACGTATTGGTCATCGCACAAAAGCCCTGCGTGGCTTCGCTGATTTTCTGGGTGCCAAGCACGGGATGGGATCTCTACTCCACTATCGCTTGCGATCGATCGGGACGGAAAACAACTATACGTCTGGCAAAGTGCTGCCTGAGTTTCAATGATGCACTTAACGGTGAGGGCTCGGAGAGTCCATGTCTGTGACATGTGCGTATCATTTTCGTTCGCAATGTCCAAGGACTAACGAGGAAGGACCATCCAATTCATCCACACGACCTGAAGATTTTTTGACTGGAGCATTTTCGGAAGTCCATCTGAGTGATTTGTAGTCTTCTCGCAACATGTTCAACATCATGCAATGTCATATAATTTGGCATGAATAAGCACGGTGTCGCGATTCGCGAGGGACTCCCAAGCAATCACGGCATCGAATAGCCTCCAGTAGGTCACCTCTGTTGGAGGTTAAGGTCGGCCCAGTACGCATTGAACTCGATGGCGCTGAGCTGTCATCTGTCATGCGCTCAGGTTGTCGAGCCTATTGATAGCTTAGGCGGGAACGCCGTAGACATAGTGGATGGTATGCTCGAACTTGAATTAAAACTGGTTGCGAAGGCTATATTGATAGCAGATCCTAGCTACTGGTAAGTACGTCAGTCGGACGTCTCTGCGATTTTCCCAAGATTGTTTGAATTAAAGGCTTTTGCCAAACAAACAGCGTCATATTTTGGAGATGGGTCCACGTGTCCGATGACTCCGATCACGTTCAACACGAGAACCCGCGGTCTGTGCAAAACCGCGGTATACACAATACCGTTCATACCCGTAGAATTTGCGGGTCGGCGTAGTCTCGTACCGTAGCGGGTGTACCTTCAGCGACCCCGTCCACTCGTGCCGCAAATCCTACCTGAGGTCCGTACGACCCCCTGCTGTGATTGAAAACTACATGCTAAAATGTAGACTACTTGCGGCAAACTTGCGATTGCCAAGGCATTCATCGGCAGATGTAATCGGAAGGTGGCTGGGAGGGAATTGCATATATATCGTACAAAATGCCTAAGCCTATATACTCGCGTGACTGATCACCAGCTCTATCTACACCCGCGATGGCTTGGTCAGACTTCTGTCATACTCTGCAATCAAAGCACAGACTAACATATCAGTCATTGTATCCGCGTGCGCGAGACAGACCCTTCTTCGATTGAGGAACCTCGATTCCCTGCTGCTTCCAGATCTCAATCTGGCGATCTTTCGCCACTTTGCCTGTCCGGTTCTCGTAGTCTTCAACAGACTCAGGTTTCTCGCCATGAGGTGTAGCTCTGAGTGCGTGGCGAGTTTGAGGCCAGAAATCGAAAGTTGCGGTGTGAGTCACAATCTAATATTTGGTCGAACAATACACCCTTTCGTTGAGTAGAAACAGTACTGACCCTGTTATCCCAGAACGCGATTGAATTCGGCTCCCAGTGGAAGCGCACTTGGAAGTCAACATTCTCGGCAACCTGGTGGAACAAGAAATTGAGAATGGTGTCGGATTCAGGTTTGGGGACACCGAGTATGCGGCGAGTAAAGCCAGGGTTGACATCACTCTCTTCCAGCCAGTCACTGGGTGGACACGAACGACAGGATGTACGGTTTCGATGGGCTCACGACGGACGTGAAGCCAGCCGCACGAGATCCCTCCGCTTGCGCGACCGCACGTGCAGAGCTGTAAGACTCTCGAGGTACATCTGCATGCCTGGACTGAGGGAGGAATAAAGAGCATAACTGTACGTGATCATCAGATTAATTCGTGTACAGTGGGATACGCTGTTGCTTACCCGGAGCTCCAAAGCGTGTCGCCGCCGTACTCGGGACCAGTATCACCT
>JABBWA010000177.1:0-105463 GCA_016628065.1 Suillus lakei
TTTAATGCATGCCCTTGCACCGCTCGCTTCGCCCGTCCACGACGTTCGGTTTGGCCGTTTCGCCCCGGGCTGAGTGATGCGGATTCCCCTTCCTTTCCTCCACCCCCACAATTCAATCGCAGCGGGGTATGGCATGATGCATTTATTGACGCCCGTTGCACTCTAGGGTTTGCGAGAGTCGCACGCAGTGCTCCTACTGGTTCGTTTGCGCCTGCAATTGCAGCGGGCGACCACCACTCAGTACGCGCCACCAGTGAGCACGCACCTGCTTTCTCCATGGCTCACTAACGCCTTACATGGGCGGCAGGGCTTGCCGTTGGGTCCGTGCTGAGCGATCGGTGAGCTTTGCGACGAGTGTATCAATGCACCAACGCGTTCCCGTTCACAGGTTCCCGCAGTCGCACGTCGTGGGCCCTTCCATCCTGGGCACTGAGTACACCACCGCAGGAATGTCGCTCGAGGACGTGGCCGTCATGCGTCACCACTCTGAAGGCCAGGAGGAATGCAATCGAGATCCGGACGTGGAGGAGATTCTTTGGCGCAGTGCCCACGGCTTGGCAACCGCAGAGCTTGCTTCCTCCATGTGCGGCTACACCAAGACCGGGTGAGCTAGTCGCTCTGCCTTCTCAACCCTCGCACTCACCCCCCACTGGCAGCCCGCTGAAGCGCGAGTTCCCTGACCGCACTGCCAGCGCCAGCGCCTCCAGCAAGAAGCAGAGGTTGCAGGGCATGGAAATGGACCATCACAGCGCGCCGCCGCCCTGCCATCCCTCCCTCCCTTCCAAGCCCACGCCCTTGGCAGTTTTCAAACGCGCCCCTTTCAAGCCCCCGCCCTTAATCACTCCGCAGGTGGAGGCCATCGCCGCCCCCATGGAGCCCCCCCCCTCCTTGGGCAGCGCCTCCATCTTGATGTGCCCCACCGCTCGCAGCACTTCCGCATGCCGTAAGTCAGAGGGCAAGGTGAAGAGGGACGCAAGGCGGCGAAAGCTCCAAACGCAGGACCCCTCCAGAAGGGTGGAGGAGATGAGGTCTAACGGGGATGTCGACGCGCTTTGCTTTAGGGTGTCCAGGACCGGTTGGCAGGGCACCAACCTCGCATCCAGCCAGGAGGGCAGGGCGCTCAGAAACGAGTGGTACGACTACTCCGTCCTCTTCCGCTTGACCGGATTTGAAACGGTTCCATACCATGGGTGAGGCTACAACTTTCCTTGTATGATGTGCTGAGCGTGCCCGCCAGGCTCAAAACGCGTGTGAGGGATTCGCAGGGCCGGTTGTGGCTTGTTCGCACCTTCGTCGGGCCACGCATCGAACGCCTTCTACCATTTTTTGAAGAGGACGCCGCAATTTTTGTAAGTACTGTGGAGCGGGCCAAGGGCGGCTTCAGTGAGGGTGAGATGGAGGGCAATGCAAGGGGACGCCATTGGTTTTCCATTTGTGGGCATGACCGAAACTCTAAGTCGGTAAGAGTTATACCCCCAAGCCCCCCCGCTTCTGAATCCGTGGCCCTGCAGAAGCCATCCCTCAGTGCATGGCACATCACCAATCTCAAAGCAATAGATCGATTGTGGACCCCCGGGGGCGCTGTGTCCCAGATAAGGCAAGTTTGACGCTCACCGCCCATCTACAAAGGCCGACCCTCACTCGCGCTGCCCAGTTCACTTATGAACGCAGTGTTTCAGGAAGAATTCCCCCTTCTTGCCAGAAGGTACAGGGCATGCGCTGAAGCTTTAAGAATCCAGCCCCTCTATGGGCATTTTTTCAATTTTTGCTTGAATTCTGCCCGCGCCGGGGTAAGGCGAGTTCACTGCAGCCCCCATGTAGACTGGAAAAACATTGCGATAGGGGTCTGCGTCGTATTCATATACGGTAAGTTTGACGTTCATGACCCGCAGGAGCTTGCAGCTGACTCGACGTCAGGTAAGTTCAACAGCAAAGAGCGGTCCTGGCTCGTGATCTGGGAGGCAGGCCTGGTGGTTGAGATGCCCGCCGGTGTATTTGTGATGTACCCATCCTCGCTCTTCTTCCACTTTAACGTGGACATGTGCGGTAAGTCATTGAAGAGTCCAAAGACTTGCGCCTTGTGTAACTAACTGGTAATGAAGACCTCCAGTTTGTGTGCACCAATGGTGCACTTCCTACCGAGGAAAATTCATCCCCCCTGGATGGAGGAGATGGGAGAGGGTCCTGTGTGTGGTTCAACCAGGCCACCATGTTCCAGAGTGCTGAGCTAGGCTTTGCCACTGTCGCAGACGCGCAAAGGGCCGGCGCTCCTTGCACATCCAATGCTCCCTCACTAATTGACCAAGGTCTTTTTCCAGTCAATAAATAACCCCCTCCCCCCTTGTCACCTATGATACAGGCTTACATGACTTCTCTATTGCTTCGCATCTACCATAGAAGTTGCGCTCTGTAGTTGTTTACAATGTGCACCTTAGCCAGAGATTTGAATATCACGGGTTTTTAAAGTTACACTAAAGCCGGCAAATGCCGTCCTGAAAGCTTGATTCCGATTCAGGAAAGATCAGTTATCATATTTGTAATCTTGTTATCTTCTGGAGCTTCCACAACAGTCCCATTGAAAGTCAAAGTTCAGCCCTCAACACCCAACACAGACCCCCAAAACCAGCAGCCATGCCTGCTGTGGTTGCACACCATGACGCAAATTCCTATCCCCCCTCTTTGGCAATCAACCCTTGGCGCCGCTATGCAAGTAGTAGTAGCCCTAGTGCTGTAAATGCCATTGCTGTGCAAGCTGAATCACGCAGTAAGGCCAGCACCAAGAAACTCATAGCACCGAGCATACCCATGGGGGGTGCAAGTTCACAAGGTCCCTCATTCAAAACACCTGCGGCATTAGAGGAGGGCATCGCGAGGGTCCAACTGGCTGAAATAGCCCCGGACACCATTGCCACCGTTCCATTGAGCGATGATGCCGAACACAAGCTGCCCCAGGACGACCCCACCAACAACAGTGAGTCCTCCAACGCCCAAAGGCAAGATTATATTTTCTGATCGAAGTTGAAGTCGTTGGTACGGTGTTGAGGTACGTAGCTACAGCAACTCCGGGGAGCAAACGGAAGGTAAGCGCTCTGAGTCAATGAATGCTTTGCTGGCGTGCTTACCAAATTTCGCAGGAATTCCCTGGGGTGGGAGCGCGGGAATTCTATCGAATACAGTACATTGTGGGAGAAACGGAGGAAGTATTGAGGAAGCCCCGGTGAGTCAACAAATCCGTCCCATTTAGAGCAATTCTAAATTAGTCCAGGCTTACTTACAACTATATTACGCACGTCCTCACCATCGACATGGCGAGCACGCTGCATGAAGAGCCATTTGACTACCTCAAGGAACGATTGACCATAGCAATCGATGCCCTTCCCTACGATCCTGATGTGATTCGCCCCAGAATACACATGAATCGCCATCTACAGCTTGAAGACCAGTCCGTAACTCCGGACATGACCATCGCCCTTACCTCCGTTGACGGGCCCACGGAAGTCGTCTCTATTTCTGCCTTAGGAGAGTGCGCGTTATCGGAGGATAGGGATCATGTGTTTAATAAGATGGAAACTGAAATCAAAGCTCACCCTGAGGCCGACCTCGCCGTGATAGTACTGATCAGAGAGGCGATATCATACGCATCCCCCCTCAAAGATTCCACAGTGTCAAAAGCCCTGCGCAACGGCGACGGGGGCGATCCCCCCCTCCCCATCCCTCTTAAATCCTTCATCACTCAACGATCTACGCCACGATCGTTCGCCCACCCTGTGACGGTTGCAGATCACCAGTGGTGCCAAGTCCAATCGGTTGAGTACTTCGTGTGGGTTAAGGGGGAAGATGGGTCCCCGATCGACATTCGTCAAGATGAGCCCGGTCATGCGTCATATGGGGTACGTTCTCAATTGATCCGGCCTTCTTGAATCCGTTTTGACGGAAGCCTTTGCAGGCTTTGGTGCCTGAACCAAACATGGAGGAAGTCACCGAGTTGCTTAATGTAGGGATGAGTAGGATAAGGGACTCCATGGTCAAGCTTTCCAAGGAGATCAGCCCCGGCTTGGACTGCTCCGAGCTCGAAGAAGCGGAGGCCACTCTAAAAATGCGCTGGTCCCTTGCGAGCAAAGGAATATTGAGCGCGATGGACGTGACCGCACACGAGCGGTATGAGACATGGTACACTGGGGCCTTCAGAGGCAACAAGCATAATCGTGATTCCACGTACGTCCCCCCGCAGAACGACTCGAAAGAGGAGTCGCACGATTCAGACATCCCACGTCGCAAGAGCAAGCGCTTGAAGGCCAGGGGATGAATTCACGCTCGTGGTCAAAGGAACGGGTCCATCGTTGTGCGAAGGAAGTGGGCCGTCATGCCGCAGGTGTACATATGCAGTCCTTTCATCATGTCTTACATGTTTTGTCTTCTGGAGGAACGCTGATACAGTGGCTCAAAAAACTGTCCACATGTTTGCGCTATTTTGACTGTTTACATCATTGTACAAGAATGGATAGGTATTCCCAGGACATCCTGCCATGGCCTGGGAGTACTACATCAGGGCTTCAAAATGAGCCCTTACCCGTGGGAATTGGTGGTCATATGGTGGCACTATGAGGTTTGCAAAATGATGACTCATGTGGACAGTTTTTTGAGGCTAGATTGAAACTATATAAATTAATGGTTATGACACCATAAAGTCATACCATTATTAAATAAATTATAATGTGGTGTCATTATGGCATTATTAAACCTATCTCTCACTATATAATGAAGGGAGTCTCATGTATGATAGTCATAATCACCATGAAAGCCATCTCCTCTGCTCAAAGGGATAACATCCTCTCTCTCTCTACTGCTGGCCTCTCTGCTCATCAAATAGCATCTAGAACTGGTGTATGCAAGTCTACTGTGGCCAAGCTCACCAAAGAATGTCACCCAGACAAAGAAAACTCTAGTGGAGGTCGTCCATCCAAACTCACCTCTACTGATAGGAGGGCCATTATTCAGCATATTACTACAGGAAAGGCTGACAATGCTGTCCAAGTCACTCATCACATCAATTCCATCATCACTACCCCTGTATCTTCACAAACTGTGAGAAATGTTCTCAAGGCAGCCAACCTCAAGGCTGTAACAAAGAAGAAGAAGCCTCTCCTTTCTATCAGTCATAGAAAAAGAAGACTGGACTTTGCCCTGGCCCATCAAAACTGGACTGTAGAGGACTGGAAGCGTGTCATATGGTCAGATGAGACTAAAATCAACAGGATTGGGTCAGATGGAAAGGTATATGTGTGGAAAAAGAAGGGGGGGCCTCTAACAGACAGAGAGATTAATGGGACACTCAAGTTTGGAGGAGGTTCTCTGATGGTATGGGGGTGTATGGGGTGGAATGGTGTAGGAATGCTTGCAGAGGTTGAGGGGAGGATGGATGCTGAGCAGTATGTGGACATTCTCAACCACCACTTGCTGCCTAGCATGGCAGAATCAGGAATTGATGAAGAAGATATCATTTTCCAACAGGATAATGATCCCAAGCATACATCCAGGAGAGCCAGAGAATGGTTTGAAGAACATAATATTCATCTCCTTGACTGGCCAGCACAGTCCCCTGATGTCAATGTCATTGAACACCTCTGGGGAATACTCAAAAAGAAGCTTATAGCCTATGAACACCCCCCTAAAGGAGTATGGGAGTTATGGGAGAGAGTGGTGGTAGAGTGGGGACAGATTACAGCAGAGGACTGTCAGAAGTTGATTGAAAGTATGCCTAGAAGGATAGAGGCAGTAATCAAGGCCAAGGGAGGCCACACAAAGTACTAGAATACCTGATTTCCTATGTAAAATATCTGAGTCAAAAAACTGTCCACATGAGTCATTGTTTTGCAAACCACATAGTGCCACCATATGACCACCAATTCCCACGGGTAAGGGCTCATTTTGAAGCCCTGATGTAGTACTCCCAGGCCATGGCAGGATGTCCTGGGAATACCTATCCATTCTTGTACAATGATGTAAACAGTCAAAATAGCGCAAACATGCGGACAGTTTTTTGAGCCACTGTAGATTACTCGCGCATTAAATATTTCAACCCTACTCTCGCAACTTCTCGTAAAAGCATGCACGTTCAACGCAAATTCTCAATGGATACAGTACGCATTCACTACCAGATGTATTGACTTGTGCTTCTAAATTTCAACTTCTGCTTCCACACTCACCGCTTGCTTTACACGCCGTTTATGGCGAAGGCGCCCTCCCATGTCTCCCACTCCCATGCCACTACTAACCGTACTAGAGTGCTGGAGTGAAGCATGAGCAAACATTCTTGGCCGGTTTTTTTCACACGGCAGCTGCCAAAGAGTGTGGGTTCGTTTGAAATATTGAGTGCAGCAATGTGCCGCATCATCACGCTGCACCATTCACTTCGCACAGCGTGAACACAGCGCTGCGGGGGGACGGCTCGACTTCAATGTCTCCGTCGTGCTGACTTGACTCAAGTGCGGTGTAAGCCATCATGACGGCAGCAGATCCTGTGCACTGTATTTTCCTTGTGACACTGGGGAATATCGCAATCGCCTTACCAATTTGTAGGGCATTCAATAGGTGAGCTGTGCCACTCAAGCATGACCGGGTAGAATACCCCTTGACTGACTGAAGGATTGGCTTGACAGACCTCCGTCGATCATCACGAGGATTTGTCCCACCGGTACGTCATGACGCCATGTTCCGAGAGACGAGACTTGCTTACATCCAAACGGCACTAGTCGTGCACCCTTCGTCGTATCCTCATTTGGCATTGCCCTATATGTCTTAACACTTAGCGAGTGAGTATATAACGGTTCAGGTAGGGCTTTAGTATGCCCTCTATACCTTTCTCCACCATCACCACCATCACTCCTCATCTCTGTCACTCACTCTTTGTATTTATCACTTTACTTCGCCTCACATCCACGCCCTCCCTTCTGCAATGTCTACTCCAGAGCATCATCACCCTCTCATACTTCCAGACCGGTCTGCAGCAGTTCCTACCTCTACAGAGGCAAGGGCCAAGCATCGCATTGCCATGTTGGAAGAGCAACTGGAAACCATGAAGCAAGAAAGGGGAACAAAGCAGAGGTTCGTCAAGTTATCCATGCTTAATCCGTGCCTCTTGCTCATAGAACCTCAGAAAGACGACCTACTACGTTGCCCAAGGCAGGGCAATTCGTCGCACCGTTGCTCTCTACACCAGCTTGGAAGACTTAATTGCCGAAAACGATCGCAGGTACGAGGAGCTCCAAGAGAGTAGCACTGCAGAGTACGTCAACTCTTTCATTCCATAATGAGTTATAATTGCGCCATTCAGACAAGATCGTTTGCAGCGCGGTTACATCGCGTTGGCTCAGGCTCTGCCGTGGGTGCACGGAAAGCTAGCAGAACTTGATGTGGATGACTGCGAAGATATGCGGAAAAAGGTAATGGCTTTCAATTCCAAAGCTTGTCACGCAGAGCATTTATTGACAACGCTATAGCTAAAAAAAGGAGCAGACGCAGCCCGCGGCGATGACACGTCGACTCTCAAGGACCTCGTTGCTGCATGGGTCAATCAAGACTTCCACCCATCCCCCCTAATTAGGTCTGATGACAAGCAGTCTCGCGGCTTCGCGCACAATGTCTGTGGGAAGTTGCTCTGCCCTGCTGAGTGGGATTGGGGTAACGACCTGTGAGCAAAGACCTTCCTCAACCATCTCATGAGGCTAATGATTAGGCAGGATAAAGGCTGCAATTCGAGACAGAACGTCGGATTTTATTGTGTCTGAAAACTCTTGGCCGCTCTTTCTGTATGAAGGCTACGCAGTCAACGGTAACGATCTGGAGCAAGGCCTGTTCAAGTCAAAGGTTTTGGTTCAGGTCAGTAGCCTCGGTTGAAGTCTGATTGTACTCATAGCTATAGCGCTAGTAGGCTTTTAAAGCTGTATTCACGTCTCCATCTTCTGCAAAGGAGGCTGATGGCGATGGTGACGGCGCAGATATCCTCGAGAACAACCGGCGCGCCCGACGGCAATTAAACCAGGCTAAGGTTAAAACGTGTGTGGCCTCCATCATCAACATTAGGAAGGTCAGTCCTCGCTCCATCGCTTACATCGTCTGTCAGGTGAGTAAATGCGATTAATTACCGTCCATGCCTAAGATACAGTATTTCTCTGGCAGGTTCGTTTCGCCCTATCTAGTGTGTCGTCTTGGCGCAGCGTAGACGGCGACTTTGACTACGAAGGGTTCTGGAATAACGTGGTGGACTTTTTCGAGGACTGCCCTGGCCCTGCAGCTCAACGGAGGGTGACCAAACTTTTGGAATGGTGGACCAGGTACTGACTTCTTTGTCGCCCACTTATCAGGCATCTAACTTCTACGCTTCAGGAAGATTTTTGGAAAGAATCATCGTGCGGACTTGACACCAGAGGTGGTGTCCCAGATGTCCGTTACAGCACTGGCAGAACAGAGGAGGGCTCTTGAGGATGCTGCTTTTGACTCTGACTGATTTCACTCCAGTTTCACTCCGCACGGTTGTATCTACCTTTACAATAGTCACGTTTGGTTCATAATACTGTTGCAATGTTAATAAAGTTGACGCCTTCACAATTTCATGCATGGATGAATTTCACGGATATTTATAATACAACGATATTCAATGTGCGGTCCACTACCAAATTCATCGCTCCTTCCAATCAGGCCAAGGTACATGAGCATCACCCTTGCATACAACTGTGTTCCTGACTTCCAGGACTAGGATTGTGTTGCTGTGTGCCACATGAATGGTGCGCAGTTGTGTGAGTGGACTTGGCACCGCCCTTTGGCAGGTGTGCGCTTCTTTGATGTTCTTAGCCATTGAGCAGATGGCGTGGTTTTTGACTTATTTATCAATGCAGATTGGAAGAATTGTAGTTGTTCAAGTCAGGAGTTTTCTTCCGCCACTGTCATATGGATTGAGACTTATTTTGGCATGCCAACACCTGCCATACTTCTTACACACACGGAACGCATCTCTTATGTTAGAATTTTGACTTGTGCAACGTTTAGTACTGGGTGGAGCAGAATGTTGCTTTGTTTTCCAATGCGGCAGCCTGCCAATATCTTGCTGAATTTGGCACTATGAACGAACATTTCATGAAGATTCAACCACCCCGTGACTGTGTGAATCAGATGTCCTAAGCAAAATTATCTACGAGCTCAGGTGTCATAGTTCTAATGAATATTCTAGACAGTGCTGAAGCACACGGTTGTGGCAAAGCACTTTGATGATCCCTTCCATGCGAAGTACTCACAGTGCTCCGCGTGAAGGACGCGGTGATTGTTGCAGCCAGCCTAGGTAAGTGTGTCGTAATGCCAAATATACAATTCCTCCGCCGGCCAAACATACCTGTTGTTTGAGAAATTGTAGATGAGGTTTTTTGTGTGGGAAAATGGACTTCTGTGATGTTTAGTAGAGGACCGAACAGCATCGCAATATCTTGTTCGATTTGGCAGTCTAGACCGTGAGCTTGTGAACATCGACATACCCTGTGACTGTGAAAACTGGACGTCACAAGCAACGGTATCCAGAAGCTATGTTGTCATGCGTTGTCTGTACTCTTCTAACCTGCGTGGTAAAAGCAGGGTAGGCAACGCACCTCCGTGGTGCACATGATCCTAACTAGTTCCAGGGCGCCTTGTAAAGCATATGATTGATGTGTCAGTTGGCTCGGGCAAGTGTATGCTGTGTAGGAATCAAGTGCCCTACATTAACTATATTACTGGTTGTTGTGTGACACAACTTTTGCGCTCCCTCTGACACTGATGAACCCGCAGCTCACTTATTTAGCTTGAGCCCCATCTCTCATTGAGAGGAAAATCTAAGTATGAGACGGTACCTATGAAATGATGAACCTGCAGCTCACTTATTTAGCTTGAGCCCCATCTCTCATTGACAGGAAAATCTAAGTATGAGACGGTACGTCGAGCACACGACAGCTTGCTTGGCCGTCATGAAAATGCGTCGTTCCTATGGAAGGTCAAACATCGACATGTAACTCCCACGGCCACATTTATGGCAATTGTTGTGATCGTTAACAATAGAAAGTCAACTATCGTATTTCAATTTGTTCATCAGTTCACTGATGCAGCATGCACTCATGATGCATGAGCTATGATGGTGAATTGCAAACACAGGCACCAAAAATAGTAATTGGACTTGCTGGCCTTCCTGGCATAATTTGAGCTTGAACGCCTCACTGATTTTGTACGCAACATGACGATCCAGCGCGTATTTGAAGTCGTGGGCTTTTATCTATGAAGTCTGTGAATAGGTGAAACTGCCGACACGATACTAATCAATTGAGGCTACACTATTACTCAGGTCTAGCCTTCAAACCGTATTGGCAGTTTCGTTGGCAAAACACAGGCTGGATACAATCACAGTGGGCCTGCCTGTTGATTGGTTCGATTCCTCACCTTCACCAGCGAAGGCCAGCAAGTCCGATTACATGTTTTTGGTCGTTGTATGCGTGGCGCCATCAGGAATAAAGCACTAGTTCCGACGGCCCTCAAGGTTTTGCAAATAGCTATAGGAAGGTGTTAGGTGTCTGAGAGAATATTTTGCTATATGTAAACAACATCGGCACCATGGTTTGCACATAACAGTACAGTTGCTCCTTCCCCCCTGCTCCTCCTTGAGTCTGACCTCTTCTTTGCGTATTAGCAGGGGAAGCTATGTCCGAGAAGTCACTAAGTATAGAGGCCTTGCCGGGCATCGACTCTGCATCTGAAATTAGCCATGTCTTGTCTTACGATAGGCAGAAAGCAAGTTTAACTGTTGACCAGAAGATACCGGATGAACAAGCTTCTCAGAAGCACGTAACACATCCCGGTGAAGCACCAGATGGAGGACTAAGGGCATGGCTTGTGGTCTTTGCGCGAGTACACGTTCCATCTATTGAACAGTTACTGACGTCTTCGGATTGCAGTGCCGCATTGGTTATGTTCTCTACGTAAGCCGTTCTTAATTTTTTCCTCCAGTTTAATACAAGAATGTTCCACCAGGATTGGTTTTTTACTTTCATGGGGTGTGAGTAAGGTTTATCCCTAGACACCTGCATTTCCTACAAATTGCCACCTTTCAGATCTTCCAAGCGTATTATGAGGAACATCTCCTGCTTCACACTTCTCCTTCAACTATGTAAGGCGCTAGGTTCATTCGATGCAATCTTGTATGATTGATGTCTTGCACTATCCAGAGCATGGATCGGTTCTACGCAGGTGTGTTGAATTCTCGTTCTAGCGAACCTGCGTAGCTCACTTGTACTGCTAGTATGCGCTCGCGTGCCTTCCGTCGCTTGCAACGGGGCGAATGTTTGACCTGGGATACTTCAAAATACCGTTCTTCGCCGCTAGCTCCGTTCTCGTTGCATGCACTTTCCTAACTGCGGAATGCACTCAATTCTGGCAGTTCTTCCTAACACAGGGGGTCGGTGTGGGAATGTGCTGCGGTATCATGTTTAGTCCCGTAGTGGTCATCGTGTCACATTGGTTTTCCAAGAGACGTGGCCTTGCCTTGTCGCTTACCACCGTTGGGACTGCGCTTGGCAGCATCGTGTTTCCTGTAGTGGCACAAAATTTGATTCCATTGATTGGGTGGGTTCGAATCAATCATGGAGTAATTCATATACGCTCACACGATTTCAGGTTTAAATGGACAGTCCGTGTGTTTGGATTCATTCTGATGGCTACACTGGGGGCAGCCAACATAGTATGTCGTCGGTACCTGTAGATGGAGCTATCTTTGACGCATTTTTCTCAAGTTACTGAAACGACGGCTTCCGCCAGTCAATGTTCGTGGGGGACTCTTCAATCTCAAAGCATTCCACAACAAAGCATATACCACCTATTGCATCTCAGGAATTATAATACTTTTAGGTCTATATACAGGTACGACCGTTGTGCTCATCAATGTCATTGTGGCTCCTGATATTTTGGTTTGATCAGAGCTTACATATCTCTCTGTGAGCGCCGTGGCAATTGGCGTCTCCGAAGATTTTTCATTCTATATACTCGCGATCGCCAATGCGGCATCTGCGTTACGCGTGACATTCGGACTGATGTCAGATAAAATCGGTAAGTCTCGACAGCTGTGGACATTGGGAACAACAGTTAATATTTTACAGGCGCTATCAACACCATGGCAGTTTTAACTGCTATAACGGGAATCGCGACAATCGTTTGGCCATTTGCAAAAAATGAATCCCAGCTTATTGCAATAGCCGCCATATACGGGTATGCGCTGCTTTTGTTCACTGCTAGCTGCCGAGTCGACTGACCCATCCAGATTCTCCCTCGGAGCATATGTATCTCTGTACTCCGCACCTCTTGTGGCAATGGGGCAAATGGAAGATGCGGGACGTCGAGTGGGAATGTTCATGTCTCTCGTTGCCTTTGGAGGCGTTGCAGGTCCTCCAATATCAGGCGCCATCAGTACCGCAACAGGAGGGTTCATTACTACGGGCTATTATTCAGGCAAGTTTATGACACACGATCTTTGAGCGAATATTGACTTTGCCCCAGGTGGCTGTATTATATTTGGGGTTGCATTGCTACTTGTGGCGCGGTACCTCCATCTCGGACGGCTATGGGGCAAGTTTTGAATGATCGTTCAGTAAGGCGAATATGGTGCTCTTAATGTGCTCCAGAACGGTACAGAAGGAGTGAATCATTCATGCGTGGTGTCGAGCACCATCAACGCTCCATGCTACATTCATAATGAACTCGTGTAATAATTTGTTTTGACCATGAAAGCTGTGCCCAGAGCTCTTTAGTCTTTCTCGTGTGTAAGGCTCTCTTGTTTTACTCGACCTTTGCCAGTCTGATTGGTTAACGAAAGCGAGATCGGACAAGTAGTTAATATTGTCTGGCACTTCGCGTTTCTTTCGCCATGGCCTTCAGCAATTAAAAGCGAGTCCTCCATTCCAAATAAGTGAGCTCCATCATTCAAGTAATAACACAACAGTTTAAAGCGAGTCCTCTATTCCAGGACTTCCATTGCCCGAGTGGCAGTAAATTCGTTCAGAAGTAAACCCGAGACTACTGGTAACTCACGCGTTGTACCATCAACCATGCTGCACTGATGTGAAAGCAGAAACACGACTCACTGGTACACTAGAAGCATATATAGACGACCTACCATGCCAGTGAGTTATGTGGTTAAATTAAGGACGCAAAATACTCATACTCACGCAGTTTCCCTCCGGGCAGTTTTGGCAATTTGCCTGGCGCACGCAAAAGAGAGGACATACTCCTGCGTCGACGTCAGCGTCGGCGGGCCTAGCAGATATTGATGCCGTCAAAGCAGCAACAACGGTGAAGACAAGGGAGAAACGCATTGTTTGTGAGGATGCGATGTGGGATCACATAAATCAATCAGGGGAGATACCTTACTTTTATGTGCTGAACACTGTCCCTCATGGAGATGGGAACCCATCCACCAGAATCCCTTTTCAAACATATACTTATCTGAAATGCCAGCAGATTGCCACCTAAGACCTACCTTGTGAAGTGGCAATTTGGTGTGAACGATTGGAATATCCACTTCCGCATAAGCAAGCTAGTACTCGTCATTCGGTGAATAGTTAACAGCGGACCAGCTATGACCAGAAATTCAAGCTCAGCATTGACATGATCTTCCGTTGTTCATACAGCTAGACATTCGTATTCCAGAATGGTGCATCCAGGAGTGATGAGAACTCAACTGTGAGATTGCTGAGAGACTCGAAATTCGAATTCTTGTGACCTGCCCGGGCGTGACTCTGGGCGTGACTAAAAGTCACAGTATGTACCAATCACGTACGAACAGGCACGATCCAAGGTTCGCTGAAAATTTTGAAGACCACACTGCAAGGCAACTGCAAGGTCATTTACACAACTTGTAATGGCATTTGGTATGTTCGCATCTTCTATATTGTTCAGGAAACCTCCCGATGGTATTATTTGTCTAATCTATGACTTGCAGGAGCATCAGGAAACCGAGGTGGATTTGGTAGAGGTGGAGGTGGACGCGGGGGAGGTGGTGGTGGACGTGGAGGAGGTGGAGGAGGTAGAGGAGGCGGTCGTGGTACGTTGATGTTTCGCTTTATATTTTGCCCTTTTGAATCAATCTCTTCAGGTGGTGGTCGCGGTGGAGGCTTCCAAAGTCGTGGTGGACGAGGTGGAGATCGCGGCGGTCGCGGTGGAGGAGGTCGCGGTGGTGGTCGTGGTCGCGGAGGCCCCGGTGGTGGAGCCAGGGGCGGTGCGAAGGTTATTCTCGAGCCTCATAGACATCCAGGTGTCTTCATCGCCAAGGGGAAAGACCATCTACTTGTCACAAAGAACCTTGTCCCGGGAGAAAGTGTTTATGGCGAGAAGCGGATATCCATTGAAGGTGGTGTCGATGACACAAAGGTCGAGTATCGCGTATGGAATCCTTTCCGGAGTAAGCTGGCAGCAGGTGTATTGGGCGGTATGGATAAGATTTTCATCGAACCTGGAAAGAAAGTTCTATACCTCGGTGCTGCTAGCGGCACGAGTGTCAGTCACGTAGCAGATATTGTTGGTCCTGTAAGTTGCGCTTTTATCCTTTAACAATCCTGGTGCTGAACATGGTTTCAGGAAGGTGTTGTTTATGCCGTCGAATTCTCGCCACGATCAGGGCGTGATTTGATCAACATGGCAAAAAAGCGAACAAACGTCATTCGTGAGTTCTTTCAAAACGCAGGCTGCAGCTGAAGAGAACAACGTTTCTTAAAGCTATCGTGGAGGACGCCCGCCTTCCTAACAGGTACCGCATGCTTGTGTCAACAGTAGACGTTATATTCGCAGACGTTGCACAACCCGATCAAGCACGTATTGTTATTCACAATGCGCAGTTCTTCCTCAAAGATGGTGGCCACGTGGTCATATCCATCAAAGCTAGCTGTATAGATTCGACAGCAGCACCCTCCGCCGTTTTTGTGCAGGAAGTACAAAGACTAAGAGAAAATAAGTTCAAGCCCATTGAACAAATTACACTTGAGCCGTACGAGCGTGACCACGCCATGGTTGCTGGTGAGTGGTCTCTGTGTCTTTTTGGTTGCTGTTTTTACCTGAAATTGCTTGATCACAGCTCAATATCAACGACACGTATAAAATGCACATGCACTTGCTGCCTGCTTCGAATCATCTTGTTAGCTGGTATCATATTTTGTCGTAAAAAAAAGTATTTGTGCTCATATCATCGATACGAATTTGTGCTTTTATCTAATTATTGGAAACCTGTATGTATCTGAACGATTTGGACGTACAAGCCTTTGTGAATGTGAATCCGCGACATGTCACATCAATAGGCAGTGCTGCAATTCGTTGGTATCATGTAAGGTTGCGACACTTCAGGAACGCGTGAACCGGGACTAGTCCATCACTTCCTCAAGACCATCAACTTCCCAAAGGCTCCATAGGTCTTGTTCGGTCGGAAAAAATAACACAGAAGTGGGCAAATGAGACCCCCTCAAGTCCAAATAGACTTCGGTACACCGCCCGGCACACCTCTACGCACGTCTTCTGAATTTGAAGAAATTCCTTATCCTGTCACACACCCATCTTACTCCAAAACTGCTCAGAGCTACAAACACGAAGAATCTTTGCCGTTACACCACATGAACGAGGATACATCGACAAGGCGGAGGGTGGCTAGAGGACCCGGAAGCAGCGGCGGGTTTATGAGCGGTGATGAACATGAAAGTGAAATGCACTACGACGACGACGGAAAGGATGTGTACTCAAAACTAAGGCCTACCAGGGGTCGTGTCAGCAGTGGGCGTGTTCATAGGCCTCCTCCTCCGCCTCCAACTTCGATGGTACGTACCCCTCGCCGTTGAGACCTGCTGCGCATCCTGACTTTGAGCGTCCGCCCAGAGCGAATTCATATCCCAGAACCTAGAGCACATCCCGCCAGTCATCTACACTCTTCTCTCGTGTTGGACCCGCTTCCACAAAATAGGACATGCCAACACTGTTGTTTGGGACGAAGCACACTTTGGCAAGTTCGGGTCGCATTACCTCAAACGCGAGTTTTACTTCGATGTTCACCCTCCGCTCGGGAAGATGCTTGTCGGCCTTGCGGGTTTACTGTCGGGTTACAATGGGCACTTCGAGTTTAAAAGCGGGGAGGTGTACAATGAAAATGTCCCGTACGTTGCTATGCGGGTTATGATGGCGACTTTCGGTGTGGCCTTGGTTCCGCTGGGTTGGTATACTGCAGTTGAGTTGGGAATGAGTTCATGGTCTTGCCATCTGGTTGCGCTCATGGTTCTGTGCGGTGAGTGTCAGGTCCGCAAGTAGACGCCGGTGGTGCTTCATGTTCTGCCTGCAGATGTTGCCTGGTTGTGTATATCGCGGTTTATTCTACTGGATTCTATGCTCCTCTTCTTCACTTTCACTACGGTTTTTTTACTCACCAAATTCCACAACCAACAATATCAGTATGTGTTTGACGCGCCATACACGCGGCTTAATGCTTAAACTCGCAATAGGTCATTCTCTTTCGATTGGTGGATGTGGCTTGCATTTACAGGTATTTCCATTGGATGTGTGACGAGGTCTGGTACCTTCTTCGTTTCCCAATTGCGCCTTGGCTGATGTATTTCAGTGTCAAATGGATCGGATTATTCGTGACTGCTGTGGTTGGTTTGTACACCATCGAGGATCTCTGGGAGAAATTTGGCGATCTTCGCATGACCAATGTCAGGCTGGCCACTTTATGAAGCTGCTTCTATAAGCTGACATCTTCAACAGCGAGATCAGATTCGACACTGGGCAGCTCGCGTGCTCTGCCTAATCGTCCTCCCGATCCTGGTATATATGTTGTCCTTCAAGCTGCATTTCCTGATTCTAAATCATTCGGGTCCTGGTGACTCTACAATGAGTTCGCTGTTCCAAGCCCATCTGGTCGGCAACGATTTTGGCAAGAACCCGCGGGGTTGGTTTGGTTCTTTGCGTACATTGAAATAATACCATTGACGAGACACCCAGAAATTGCATTCGGCTCAAAAATCACCTTGAAAGGCATGGGCTGGGGCGGAGGTCTCCTACACTCCCACGTTCAAACCTATCCCATTGGTTCAGGCCAGCAGCAGGTTACTTGCTATCACTATAAAGATGACAACAACCATTGGACTGTTCTTCCCACTTGGCAAGCGCCCGAATACAACCCAAACGGCGAGTTGCAGTTCCTCCAGGATGGTGACGTCATCCGCTTGCAGCATGTACCGACGACGCGACACCTACACTCGCACACGGTGGCAGCACCTGTTACGAAGCTTAACAACGAAGTCTCGTGCTATGGTAACTCGACCGTTGGAGATTTCCACGACTATTGGGTAGTCGAGGTCGTCGATGACATAAAGCAGGGTACCAAGGAGCACGTGACGAAGATCCATTCACTCACAACTAGATTGAGGTTCAAACACCAGGCTCTAGGGTGCTACCTGTACGCTGCGAATGCAGTCCTACCTCAGTGGGGCTTCAAACAGCTTGAAGTCAGCTGCATCAAGGAGAACGACCCAGAAGATATGCACACGTACTGGAACGTGGAGAGTCACTGGAACGACCGCTGTGAGCTACAGTGCCATTCTATTTGATGTAACCCTGACGTTGGTGTTTCAGTGCCTCCTGGCGACGCGAAATTTTACAAGTCCCCATTCCTCCGTGATTTCTGGCACCTTAATGTGGCCATGATGACTTCCAACAATGCACTTGTCCCCGATCCGGACAAGGAAGATATCCTTGCATCAAGTCCCACCGACTGGCCTTGGATGCGGCTAGGCCTCAGAATGTGTGGCTGGGGCGAAAATCAACCGAAGTATTACCTTCTTGGCACACCTGTGATCTGGTGGGGCGGTACAGTCAGCTTGATAGTTTCTGTTGTTGTCCTCGGCATCTACCTACTGCGCCACCAACGCAAGTACGCTGATATGACTCCTCGTAAGCTCACCTACCATCTATCTCGCAAGCATGCGCTAACTCATCGTTTCAGAACAATGGGATCATTTCTTGTATGTCGGAAAGATTGCTGGTTTTGGATGGTTCTTACATTACTGTGAGTCTTCAACATCTTTGTTCGATTTAGGGACTCACGACTTGCTTTTTTTGAAGTCCCGTTCTTTATCATGGGCCGTGTCACATATGTCCATCACTATGTACGTGTCTATGTTGAAGTTGGAAGGCTCCTATTAACCAATCGATCAGCTTCCCACTCTCTACTTTTCCGTTCTCATGCTCGCTCACCTTCTTGACCACTTCATTTTCTCCGCACGCTGGAAGGACAGCACAAAGCGTGTTGCTTTTGGTATTTGCGCATTCCTGATCGTCGGAAACTTCTGGTGGTTCAGGGGAATGGCATGGGGCATTGACGGACCAATCAATAATTACTGGGGCCTCCTGTGGCGTAAAGTAAGTCCATGTTTTGTACAGTTCCTAAGACTCGGGTTAACTTTCGGTTATTAGACTTGGAACATATATAATGCATAGATTTGTTCCCAGGCGGGCTCTGTATATCGACAGTGCCTGCCCAGCGATATGTTTGCTATTATGTGCAATAGGCCATCTCAATTTCACTAGTTTCGCTCGTGAAGCATCAAAACTCGGTGGCCATCAATAATACTCGCCAGTGCTACTGCGTTCAAATGTATCGATAGCTTTGAGGTAGGGAACTCCGTCGACCCATGACCAATGTCTTCCGAGGCGGGCGCCAGGTAGCTTGGAAAGCAGCTAGATACTCACATGACACGCGCGACAACTCTCACCAGCAATTTCATGGAGGCGACGTGACAATTTTGATAAGACCAATGCAATGTTAAACGACCCGAATGATTTGCGGGCCAAAGTCAAAATGTCAAGACTGCAAGACATGTACAATGACTGGAGTCATGATAATCTATCATATGTAGGATCGCACCATGTACAATGTTCTAGGCGGCCGATTAGGATTTATTCTTGGATATGGTGTGGATTGTGGCTGTGCAAGACAGAATATTTCTTTCCGCTCGAGCCCGACTTATTACGTATTCAATTTTGGGAGGTCAAAGTTCGTGTCTCCCTCGTCGGTTCATACACGTCCTCCTCTCTTCCTTTCCCTCGTTCTCATTGTCGTCGCCGTCCTCAGCAATGGCCTCTCTTGCACGGTTCCGTCCTGCTGTTCGCCGTATTGTCAGTCCAGCTAATCTCCCTATCTCGTTTGGTGAGACAACTAACTTGGTCTTTCTGTCACAGCCTGGCTTTGCGCGAGCCATTCAGACGTCTGCGGACACCACTCAACTGCAAGACACCATCGAGGACCACTCAAAACCATTTACCGTAAAGCTCCATGAAGAGTCCTTCCGCGCATATCAATGCGAGACTCCATCTCTTGAGGTTGAGGTGAAAAAGGATGAGCTATTGAAAATGTACAAGGACATGCAAACGATGCGTCGGATGGAGATGGCTGCTGATGCCCTTTACAAGGCTAAGCTGATCCGTGGTTTCTGCCATCTGGCTATTGGCCAGGTATTTAGTGTTCTCGGTTGAATATCATAGTATCGCTGACCATGTTCCCAGGAAGCTGTCTCCGTTGGTCTTGAGTATGGCATTAAGCCTGAAGACCGTGTCATTACTGCATACCGGTGTCATCCTTTCGCTGTTATGCGTGGCGGCACCATTAAGGGTGTTATTGCTGAGCTTCTTGGTCGCCAGGCTGGCATGTCTCACGGCAAGGGTGGCTCTATGCACATCTTCACTCCCTCATTCTTCGGTGGTAACGGTATCGTCGGTGCCCAGGTCCCCATAGGAGCTGGTATCGCGTTCGCACAAAAGTACCTTGGCAAGAACACCGCAACATTTGCTCTTTACGGTGATGGTGCAAGTAACCAAGGACAGGTGTTTGAGGCATTCAATATGGTATGGGTGTTTTGAGTAATGGAGGAACTTCGTTTGATCAAGATTCTTGCGTATAGGCTAAACTTTGGGGTCTCCCCGCTGTCTTCGTTTGCGAGAACAACAAGTACGGAATGGGTACCTCTGCTGAGCGCAGTTCCTCCAACACCGAATACTTTACTCGTGGTGACAAGATTCCCGGTCTCCAGGTAAGCACAACCTTCTCGTCCTTGTGGGACTCAAATATTCACTTATCTTTGAATGTCTTCAGGTCAACGGTATGGACATCATCGCTTCCAGGCACGCTGTGCAATACGCTCGCAAGTGGGTAACGGAAGGCAATGGCCCACTTCTCATGGAATTCGTCACTTACCGCTATGGCGGTCACTCAATGTCCGACCCTGGTACTACCTACCGTACCCGTGAGGAGGTTCAGCGGATGCGTAGCACCCAGGATCCTATCCGCGGTCTCCAACGCTACATCGAGGAGTGGGGTCTTGCCACCGAGCAGGAGCTCAAGGTCTGTCAAAATTCGATTCTCATTGGATTATATTGATGATGATGTTCGCGTAGCAACTTGACAAAGACGCCAAGGCCGAGGTTGACCAGGCTGTCGAGGAGGCTAAGCAATCCCCTGAGCCATTGACCAAAGACCTCTGGACGGACATCTACTACAAGGGCACGGAGCCATCATCCATGCGTGGTCGTGAGCGCGAGGAGGTGCACCAATACTGATTGGCGGGATTCTTGATAGTAATACATTAGACTTTATCATTTGCTACGTTCTACGTTAGGTATACTCGTCGATGCCCTATCAATGAACGCTATATTTGCAGCATAAACGTTTTGGTTTGATGTACAGTGCAAGAGAGTTTCGTAGAATTACTACTTGGAAATGAATTGCGATCGTCTCCATATGTAGAGACTTTGCCGAACTGAAACTATATGTCCGTTCAAGCACACTCACCTGCACTTCCATCCAGTTCCTTGTCCGCCCCGTCTCGAAATGCAGGCACCCCAGTTTCTGCGTCGCAAACTCGGAATCCAATAACGATCCGTCTGCGCAAAATCTTGGGTACAAACTTTACTGATGAAGCAACGACGGAAGCGCTCCGGACGCTGTCAGAACTGTATGGGACCCAGTCTACAGTGCCGGTATCAGATTCCAAAACACAGACTAACAGCCCAGATTCGGACGATGATTGGAGTGATGATGGTGCAGACGTCGGGCTAGCCGTCGAGGACCACAGGGAGAACTTGAACGAGACTGCGTCAAGGGCACGCAAGAATCTTCGTCGAGATCTGGAGAATAAACTTGCGCAAGGGAGCCAGCAATTTCTTCACGCATTCAGTGAAGTGGACCAAGTGTGTATTGGTCAGATACACCGTGGAGAATCGTCTAACAATGCTGTAGAAGCTTGATGAGCTGCAGAATCACGTCGCTGCCATGCGCGTTGCCTGTGACGAAGCGGAGACGCAACTAAGGCTATCTAGCGAGGCCAGCCGGTCGCTGCTTGATCGTGCGGAGAGCTTGAGGAGTGAAAGGTATTATTTTTGTGCTTTGGAAGGCATTTCTACTGACAAATAACGTAGGGAGGAAGTTGAGATGCGCAAATCCATCGTCATGCTCTTCCTAAACCGCTTCACGCTTAATGGTGAAGAGGCTGAAGCTATAACCTCGCGAAATGTCCCCATTGGTCCCCGCTTCTTTGAGGCGATGAACAAGACAGAGCATATCCGTAATGACTGCAGAGTACTCATGTCAGGCGAAGACGGACCGACGAAAGCTGGGCAAGTAGCGTTCTGTGAAACCCAGTGATGTTGTGTGAATTACATTTCACTTGCAGACTGGACATCATGGCGTCCACTTCTTCCTACCTTGAACAAGGTTACGAGAAGATATATCGCTGGTGTTCTTTTGAATTCCGTCAGATGGGACGCGACATTCAGCTCGAAGTCAACTCGAACATGCAGCAAGCTATATGCCGACTCTCTCAGCGTCCAGAGTTGCTCTCGTATGTACCCGGTATTGATAGATTCTAAATCTCTCTTCAACATCTGTTCACAGTGAAGCTCTTGCTTTCCTGACGCAGACCCGCCAAACAGGTCTGCTGAGTGCCTTCCTGGATGCATTGACTCGAGGCGGCCCGTCAGGTCTTCCGCGTCCCATCGAATTGCACGCGCATGATCCCATCAGATACGTCGGTGATATGCTTGCATGGGTCCACCAGGCTATCGCTGCAGAATGCGAATTCCTGGAAAGCCTGTTTGGGCTTGGAGGCGAGCAAGAAGACGACGGCAGAGCTAGGAGAATGGTTGGCGCTGTACGGACGTTTGGAGGGAGTGAAGAAGAAGGATGGGTTAAGGAACTGCTTAACTCTTCAGTGACGAAGTTGTGCGTGCCACTCAAGGTCTGTCTGTCATCGGTGATACAATAAATCAGTCTCACATGTGTTCACAGGTGCGCGTGCAGCAGACTGTGCGCTCGCAAGAAAGTAGCATCGTCTCGTATAAAGTCGCGAATCTGCTGCAATACTACATGCTTACGATGCGGCGCACTATCGGGGAGGATGCTCTTCTGTCGACGACTTTGAGCGAGTGAGTGGTTTGTTCTAGCCCACTTGGTATATACTCATTCTTCTTGGTAGAATCACAGAGGTGAGTTACAAGGTCTTCTTCGACGCTATCGAGGCCCATGGCCGTGCGCTCCTAAGAATCCCCTTGGTAAGTTATTTACCATGAGTTGTTTCATGTTTTTTTTTCAAGCGAGCACCAGGACCCAGACGACTCATCTTTGACCCCACCGCTCCCAATTCTAGAGCATGCCCAGCTGCTCCGCGAAATCATGCAGGTTTATGACTCCTCCCTTCTCGATGACACCACTTCGGAGCCTGGACAGACCTTCAATCGCATCCTAGATGTGATGCTCGATCCTGCCATGGACATGTGTGCCGCTGCGGCCGAGGAGAAGGCGAGGTACCGCCCGCAGTGGGATCGGGCGGTGTTCGTGCTTAATTGCTGGTGTTATCTCCAGGTAGGTTACCACACCTATCGCACTCTTTTGCAGATCGTTAATCGAAGCAGAATGTGCTGGAAGCGTTCGAGTTCACTTCAGGGAAACGTCGCACCATCCAAGAAAAAATCGACGAAAGGGTGCGGCTTTTGGAGGACGAGCATGTGGGTTTATTTCTTCATGTTTTCTCAACTTCCACTCAGCTGTCATACAGTACGAGAACATTCTCAGAGATGCATCGTTATATGACACTGTCGCTATCATCAAGTCCAAGTCACCTTCTGTGAGTTCACTATCTTATTCACAAATCGTGCACATCTAAACTTAATTACAGGATCGGCTTTCACATGTGCTACCTGCCCAGCAACTGCAGCCCACCCTTGCGAGATTCTCTCTCTGGCTCTCCAGCCCCGAGGTTGTGCATTCACCTCGTCTATCAGCGTTAACATCGCCGTCCCTACATTCCACCATCCACCGCGTATCTCTGGCTCGCGTGACAAAGGCGTACGCGAAACTCTGTGAGGAAGTGAGGAAACCGGAGAATAGATATGAAGCGGCAAGTACTTTGTTGGGCATGGAGAGGCCGTTTGGGCAGGCTGGGGTGCTATGGGCTATTTTTGGGTTAGAAGAGGAGAATGAGGAATCTGCGGCGGACTGAGCTGATTGGAGGATACTCACTTCAAGACTGATCCGCAGCATATGGTAACGGTATGTCTAGTTCGAAATGTATGGAGTTAGATACGTAGGATCGTGATAACATCCAGATGCATCTTGCAGATCCACGATATACCCTTGTACCATCTCAAATCAGGTTGTAGCAGGGCATTCCCCACCGAGCGAATGCAATATATCACTGCAAGAGGGCACGTTTCTCAACTTTAGCACATCGCCGCCTTTCCATCACTGGCAGGATCCTAGATTATATACGAGAAGTAATCAATGGATGCACGCAGGACAATAACATTTAAAAAAAGAACTGGGGATCCATTCACGCCCATTGAATGACGGCACAGGAAGTACTTCCTATCCTCATCATCCTGACCCGTCTGATAGGGCTATGTAATATAGCAATACGGAGAAGACGTCTCTCACATGCATGACTCTCAGATTCCAGCAGATCCCAGCACTCCGCAGCGGCGGAGGCTCCGATACGGCGGACTTATTCATGCGACTTCCTTGTTCTATTGTTTGATGGCCGCGAGTCGTCAGCGATGATTCGCCTCTTGCCGGAGTGCATCCAGTGGGCAATTCAAGTCAGATCAAGTCCGAGCTGGATGCGGGGCTGACTTGGGGAGATCATAGCTTCTTAACGTGTGGAGGGAGGAAGTAAGTAAGTAAGTAAGTAAACACTGGTGGTGACCATGCCCAGACTCTATTGTATGCCTCAAACACTGCACGAACCGCACTGAATGTCACATCGTGTCCCTTTACAGGTAAATTGTTGGCCTGGGGCCGGGGCCATGTTCTGCACCGGAAATGACGTGAAAGCTACGGTTGCAGAGGGGTACGATTATGACACTGAGTATTGCTGTAGACTGCTTCTTGTACAGCACACGAAACCTCGTGTGAATAGAATTGGGATAAGCGGGAACCGAAGGAGGATCGAAGGACTTGGACTGAGAGTCAAGTCACATTGCGTGCTGCGGAACGTACCAGAACGTACCATAGATGTTCTTGCTGCGGGCAATACGCCTACAGAAACAAACACTTCGTGAGAGTTTTGATGACTGGAAAGGTCATGAATGAATTTTACAGCAACAACAAAGTGAAGGCTCCCTGAAATTGCGTATACTTAGGAGACAAGCGTGAGCTCGAATGTTCTCGAGCTGCGGCTATTAAAACATCTTTGAGAAAAAACGCATGATATCGGAATTCGAGTCACGAACGTGTTGAACTCTAGTCAGAAAGTTACGCACATGTGGTTCGAAAGTAGCTGGTGATCGGAGAATAGATGATACCAGCCGCCTGGATAAATACTGAGGCAACAGGTGCATGGATGTTCTTCCAGTTGACACCCGCAATGTCTCATACTAGTATCATATTGATTTTCTCCGCTGCCGTCGCTGTCGGGGCAATTCTCGCCAAAGCTCTCATGACTCCAAAGACAAGGATACACACTAGTGTCAGCGCCGTCAGGACACTATTGAGTCCCCCTGACCTCCCCATTTCCGCGTTATTACGCGCCCGCTCCATACCTAACCAGCGCCTGGTGAAAGCGCTCGGTATTTCCAGCACATTCGTCAGTGATGATCCAGGCGTTCATGACAACTTCACTCGCGAAGCAAAGGTTCTAATAACCGCCGTCAGCGCGAAAGATGGATGGTCAAGGCTCGTTGACGTCACCGAAACCTGCGTAAACAGGTTCCTTGACGCAGAGAGCCTCGACTTTGCCACCTTCGTGCAATCTGTCACACTCAGTGTCGTATTGGCAGGTCTGCTGGGCACAGATATTGAAGATCTTGACCCCGCGGACGTGGCATTCGTGACCAAAGCCATCAACGATCGTTGGGCGCAGTCCAAATCGAGCACTTCTCTTACTCCAGAAGTGCTCGATCGCATCAACCATCACATCATCAGATGGGTTCCAGACCGAACCAATCCCCTCAACCTCATCATCCCCGCGTACGAGACAATGTGGCGCGTAGCAGCAATTGCGGTGGTATATTCCAACCGCGACTGTCTGCTACGCGACGCTTTTATCTCCTACAATGAGAACCCCACTGACGATCAGTTCCGCGCCCATGCAAACGAAGGGACAGGAGCGCAGCCTAGCGTAGAGGCGATCGTCAGTGAGGTCCTCAGACTCCACCCCCCAACTCGTCACATTACTCGCGCCGTGGTCGTCCCATGGTGGAAGCGGCCGTTTGTCCCAGTCTGTAGATGTGGCAGACGTCGAAGGAGCGCAAAAATCTCTCCTCTATGGAAGTGATCCTGAATCGTTCAATCCTATGCGTTTCCATGCGAGCCATGCCGCTCCTAGACGGGACCAGCTGTATGCCTTCGGGCACGGAAAGCTGAAGTGCGTAGCGGCAAGCTGGGCACCACCAGCTGCAGCTGTCATCACTGCGAAAATCATAGCCAAATTAGACAACGTCGCGTTCACGCTCCATGAAGGCCCGCGTATTGGGAAAAGGGCAGGATGGGAGGGTTGGTCCATCGAAAGGATGTAACGGACACCATGTGATACATATCAGACTCGTCAGCGTTTTGTCAGCTTGTATACGTCGCTTGTACTGTAAGTTAGTAGGCCTCCGGAATCATGAGATATATGCTGTTCATCGTAGAGATTTGTCAGGTTGTAGTCCAGACTCCACAAGGAGATATAACGTTGACATGAAGGCGATGCTCGTCTGCGGTGTCGTGTCTAGTCTTCACACAACATTACAGCAAACGTACACAGCTTTCATGTCATTTGCATAACGAATTCCAGGCTCATTGCAGTACTTGTGAAAGAACAAAGTTTGGAGCAGGCTGGAGTCTCTTTCGTACTTTTCGTCTCACCAACCGTGACACCCCGGCCGGGATGATCGGAGCTTCAAAATCACCGGCTTTTTCCGTCTCAGCCACCGAACCAAGGCGCGGAAAATTTGATCAGTTCGCAGAAGTCAATCGATACGTTCACCGGACACAACCCACTACAATCCAAGCATCATCGACTACAGTAGTCGAGCCTTGGATACAAAAAGTAGACTATACTCATGTCAGCGTGAGTGTTCCGTCCTGCTGCCGTTGCGATTTCGTGTATTTACTAATATATGACACTCCGGTGGATTCAGAGAAGAAGCGCTCCAGGATGTTGCAGAGAATGAGATCGAGTCCAACTGGGACCAGGTCGTAGATAAGTGCGTCAAACGGATGCTTCGATCTCGCAGAATCAAGTTCTGATTCAGTGTAAAATAGCTTCGACAACATGGAATTAAAAGCTGAGCTTCTCCGTGGTGTCTACGCTTACGGGTAAGTGCCTTCAGTCTTCAATTACTGTTATATCATCAATATTTCGTAGTTTTGAGAGGCCTTCTGCGATTCAGCAGCGTGCTATCGTCCCCGTTGTAAAGGGCCACGACGTCATTGCTCAAGCACAATCTGGAACTGGCAAAACCGCCACGTTCTCCATCTCCATCCTTCAGCAGTTGGATATGTCTATCAAAGGGTGTCAAGCTCTTATTTTGGCACCCACCCGCGAGCTGGCTCAACAGATCCAGAAAGTTGTCATCGCGCTCGGTGACTACATGAACATTGAGTGCCATGCGTGTGTTGGAGGCACAAACGTTCGGGAGGATATGGCAAAGCTTCAGGAGGGTGTGCAAGTTGTCGTTGGCACTCCCGGACGCGTATATGACATGATCAACCGGAGAGCTCTCCGCACTGACACCATCAAGATTTTCTGTCTCGACGAGGCCGATGAGATGTTGTCCCGTGGATTCAAGGACCAGATCTACGAGCTGTTCCAGCTCCTACCGCAGGAGACTCAAGTGGTGCTCCTTTCCGCCACCATGCCCGCCGACGTTTTGGAAGTGACGAAGAAGTTCATGCGTGACCCTGTTCGAATTCTCGTCAAGAGGGACGAGTTGACGCTTGAGGGTATTAAGCAATTTTACATTGCTGTGGAGAAGGAGGAGTGGAAGTTGGATACTCTTTGCGACCTTTACGAGACCGTAACGATCACGCAAGCCGTCATCTTCTGCAACACAAGGCGGAAGGTCGACTGGTTGACGGAGAAGATGCACTCGCGCGAGTTCACGGTATCTGCTATGGTCAGTAATTGCGGCATTATCTCAGTTGTGTCCTGTCTGATCGCATCTGTTGTCCAGCACGGAGACATGGAGCAGAAGCAGCGTGAAGTTTTGATGAAGGAGTTCCGGTCAGGTTCATCTCGTGTCCTGATCACGACAGATCTCTTGGCCCGCGGTATCGATGTGCAGCAGGTCTCTCTAGTCATCAACTATGACCTGCCGACAAACAGAGAGAACTACATTCACCGCATTGGTCGTGGCGGGCGTTTCGGCCGTAAAGGTGTTGCCATCAACTTCGTGACAACCGAAGATGTCAGAATGCTAAGAGATATTGAACGTGAGTACATTTTGCTACTATGTGACTGTGTGATTGATGCTAAGACTGCGGACAGAATTCTACAACACTCAGATTGACGAGATGCCTCTGAATGTCGCGTGAGTTTCTTACTGCGGGATTGATTGGATATGACTCTGACAAGTGCCTTTGTAGCGATCTCATTTAGATTGTCATCTGTTTTATAGGCCAGACTGTTACGATGCCGCTCCGAAATTGTTACGTCCATTCTATGATCGCGAAATTTTCTTGACAGTATGCCATGTAAAATGTTTGGGTCTGCCAAGCTTATGTTTCATTTCTCCCGTCCTTCTCTTCTTTTGCATTGTGTGTTAGCTGCATGCATATGGTACTGTTTGCGGAAATCCTTTCTACACGTTGCACTGCACTTGTACTCCACATGCGGCTTCCTGAGAGACGATAGCCGGGGCCAAGATCCATTGGTTCGGAGCAGTACTGGTGTCATGCATAGCCTCGGCCGCGTGTTTAGTCGTCCCTGAACCTGCCAGTGTGGATAAATTTCCATTTGATGATCGAGGTAGCGCAAGGCTGTACATTAAATCTCGTGAGCTCTCACAGTGTACAGACTTTGTCCTACTTTAGTTCCAACCAAAGCTCTGCTTCCCCTTACTGAACTCACTAAGCCTGACCAACCCCGCCCAAGAGCCGTGCCTTCCCGACGTCCGTTGTGGACGCCGTTCTATCCTGGTATCGGCTCAGGACCGGGCAAATCCAGCCCAGAATTCGAACAGTTACGCCAAGAGGCTGTTTGTCAGATACTTTCTTATCCATTTCGTTCATAAAGGCCTATGTTCATTGATCTCGGCCGGCTAATCAAGTAAGGGTCTCCGCCCCGTGGTACTATTCTCGCACCTATAGCTCCTCTTACCCAAACCACTTTCTTCCGTCGCTTTTACTCAATTTCACGGTTCTAATCTTGTGCACTCTCGACGTCAACTGCTGCGCTTGTCAAAGTTGTCATGGTGAGTCGTGTTTTAAACGGCCCTTCCTACGTTTGAGTACATCCTCACTTGCTTGTTGTGTCCCACCTTCGTTTACTTCCCATTATGCTCATATATATTCTAGCACCTCGGAAGGCTCACACTGTCATCACATAACGGTCACCCTTCTAGCATGTCTAACTGGTCACCATCGCCCATGTCCCAAACCCCTTACCAACTGCGAACTCCTGGTGCATCAGAAATAATACCAAGGCTATATGTCTCAGACCTCTCCTTCGCAGAAAACCCTGCTGCACTCTCCACACTGGGTATAACCCACATCCTCTCAGCAATGCGCGGATACGTCGCAATACCACATGAACTGCCAATTCATCGTGCACAATACCCCCTCGAGGATCTCCCGTTCTCCGAGCTCGCCGCTCACCTGCCATCCACAACCGCCTTCATCCGCAGCGCACTGCACGATCCCAATGCACGGATTCTTGTACACTGCATGGAGGGAGTGAGCCGCAGCACCAGCGTGGTTTGCGCATTTCTCATATCGGAGTACGGCTGGACTCCAACACAAGCTATCCAATACGTCAAAACGCGACGAAGATCTGCCGAACCCAATTTTGGATTCGTACAACAACTGCAGGAGTATGCAGATACGTTACGGCGCTGATCATGATAGTGGCGGAGGGCAGGAAATATGGACGCATGTGATTCCGGTGGCTATCAGAAGCATGTAGAACGTTGTTGACAGAGCTTGCGCCACTACCCTTGCATTCACACACGCAAAAGTTCTGTATCATCTGTATGACTGGCCAGGATACCCTAGCGCGAGATCTCATTGGACATTCCAGATACAGTACGAGTCCCATAATTCTGCGCATTTTCGGCAATACAGAGTAATAACTATAGTCCCAGTAGAATAGAGTACAGCAACTTTATGTATAATGTTGCACATAATATAGTAGTCATCATGAACAGCATCCCTGTTTATTTGAGGCTTGATTCAGGGCGACGCTTCCATTTGTTGGCTTTGACAGCTTCACTCCTGGAGACTAGACCAATATGTCAGAGATGGAGGGCGTCAGGGGGTTGTTGACTTGAAATGACACTCACTCGATCATCATCAAAAACGCCATGCTTGATCTTATGGAGAATGTCGCGCGAAGCTTTGTCAAATGCCGAATCAACGTTGGTCCCCGATTTCGCGCTTGCTTCCAAGAATAACAATCCCTCCTTTCTCGCCCATTCGTCCGCTTCGTCCGTCGAAACTTCTCTTCGTCGACTTGACAAGCCTTCTGCTTCCTGGTCGCATAGATCAACTTTATTTCCGACTAGTATACAAGTTAAATGAGGGTCAGCATGCTCTCGCACGTCTGCAAGCCATGATTGCGCGTTTGTAAAACCTGTGTATGGCGATTAGCAGATGACCGGGGAAGAATTGGTCGTATTGGGCGCACTCTTTCGAGATGTCACGTCATAGACTAGCAAGCAACCCGCGGCACCACGGTAGTAAGACCGTGTAATTGACCTGAAGGATTCGGTTCCAGCAGTATCCCAACCTGCGTAACCCATTACATGAAATACGTGTCAAAGGGAAACGGGGAAGGGGACGGACATTGAAGCTTGACAACCTTCCCTTCCTCGGGTATCTCAATCAATTTAGAACCGAATTCTACTCCTAGCTAGGGGTAACGCGGGCAGTGTGTAAACTTCAACATTAGGCATGCGAAAAGCCACGCACAGTTGGGTCGGGGTTCGCGAGAAAACGTTGGTCTGTTAAGCGAACAAGCAAAGATGACTTCCCAACTCCAGCATCGCCTTTGTGAATGCGGTTATTGAGAAATCAACCCTCTGCCGGAATGCAAGTGCCGTGTGACACACCTGTGATGATAAATTTAAGGACATAGTGCCAAGTGATTCCTGCCATTATGGCTCTATGTTTCGTGTCCTTTAGGATAGTCTAGAAAAACAGATACAACAGTTGGGGAACCAAGCAAGGGTGAGAGTCAGAGTGGAGGTATGAGCAACGGCCCCCACAGTCCAAATCAATGACAGCAAAACGACAGTAACCACTTTAGGCAACGCATGATGGAACGGACATTTCCGGAAAGGACTCAGTGTTTGACTTGCACCAACACGAGCAGTATTCTTCAACTTCAACGTCCTCCACAATGAGCAGTGCAACTTGGCGAAACTTTTTCACGTTCGTGTTCTGTATATTCTGCTTCAATTCATCCATTGACATGTCTCTGAAGGTACAACAAATATGCTCAAATCACTGCACGGGCTGTTCGTCAGTCGCTGAAAGAGTCTGAGCGCGTCGTGGCTGAGAAGAGAGGTGCGACCGCGCTAAAATACCAACAATGGGAAAATGGTGTTGGTGGAACACAGGTGCGCTCATCACACTTACTCAATTTTTCCCGGCGCATCTCTGATGATGTGTTGTTCCACACAGGTACACCTGAACCCCGAGGAGGTCAAGAAAGTAGGGAAAAGCGCTGCGGTCTAGTTGAACGTCGGCGTCTTGCTTGACTAGCGACGGAATGCCTTAATTCCCAATGTGATCATATATCCGAAATAGATTTGCAGGAGGTCTTCCGTGGTGCCCGATCAGTGAGCGGTTTGCCTACCCCGGGACGAGGAATTTTTTTTTCAATGAGCGCTGATGCGTATTGCGCGGGCCTCTTGTGAGCTGTCCGTGTTCCTTGGCTTCCAGCCTGCGCAAGCCGCTTCATCGCTGAGGGCTGGGGGTTTCACCACCACCACCACCACCACCACCACCGTGGCTTACTCCGGCGTTTTGCGTTCCTGTCTCATGCAATGGGCTGCCAGGGGCGCTACAGACTGGGTAACGACAACGAGAGTGTGGAAATCTTATCATGCGGACTTCCATCTGAAACGAGTTCACAAGACGGCGAGTGCGAAAAGTTCACTATCTCCGATGAAGATTTAGAACCCGCCGAGCGTATGCTTGCCTACATCACTCATGTGCGATCAGTTCTGTTTGGAGCCCACTGCCCTTGCAGAGGACTTCAGTTTGCGGACTCCGATCTTCGGGTACGAGATTGCATTTCAAAAGGTTGTTTCAGCCTTGCCTCTCGGACTTTTAATCTATCTCTAAGCATCAACGGCGTCACATCTGCAGTATGTCGCCACTAGTCGCCATCAGTGATCATACATTCCAATGGTGAAGCTTCACAGCCCCGGTATAACACCCAACCAGAGAGAAAGTTCAGCAGTGCCCACATGAGTCAACGTACGCCATTACGGTAGTGATTGGATACGTTTGCAGGCGCAAACTCTTGCTATGGTGCGTGCATTGTTTGGCTAGCGCCATGGTCATACTGAGGTGATACCTCAGGTCGGAACCGCCCGTCGCGGAAACATGTATTGAGACTCAGAACTAGAGTTCGAGCAGGTCTAGGCAATGGTTCTTCGCTTCATATTTCTGTCCTGCTTTTTGCACTCCGATCATCATTGCGCCTTCCAAGTGATCGCGACGATCTTCGTGTCGCCGCCGTGCCCCTGTGCCTTGCCCGCCTACGAAAAGGCTATAAATCAATCTACCAGCCACCCTTTAACTGTCTTTGAACATAATTGGACCATGACATCGAGATGATGTGGCCTTGCACTGCACTCAGGCTGCAATTGCCAAGAGGCAGGTGTCACGGGTGCATCAGACCTGTTGGCCAGGTGCCATGGTCGGATACGAAGAGCTTTGTCAATTACTCGCTCCCCGTCGGTGCTTTTGCGTTTTTCGTGGCTTGCTTTCGACATGCCTTCCACTGCCCTCCAACCATCACTTCATAGTACATGGTGACTCGGATGTCCTGGACTGTTTCTTTGCCACGGCGCTGAAAGTCGGTGGCGTATAATCATGTGCTCCCGAACCGGAGCATGATCATACGATGGAACGATGGAAACTCATGCGGTTGCCTGTTCATGAGTGCACCCGTCTGCCCAGCCTATCTTTACCGCACCTGCAGTTCGGTAACTTTGGCTATTTTCTACGTGCTGCTTCAAACGCAAGGTTACCGTGCTAAGCGCCGCAAGCAGCGCCTTTCTTGATGTCTGCACGACTTAAATAGGCATTGCCGCATAGATCACACAAATGAGAATTCTGGCAGTGCAGTTTTGCAATTGCAGAAGTAAAGAAAAGGAAGACAGACTCTACGGTATATGCAATAATGTAAGTCTTTTCTCTTCACAGCAGACGCACGGAACAATGACCGCAGCGCACGCGAGTAAGCAGCAGAAAAGGAAGCTCCAAGTGCATTTATTTCGAGACCACGAAACCCTTCCCAGAGTACCCTTCCGACGATATGCCTGTGCGTCAAACCAAACATAAGCACTTTGAAAACACATCCAGAAGGAGACACTGACCGGTGATAGGGTTCGACCTTTGCTGGAGTGCGCGTTCGTTAGTTGCTTCCTCCCATTCACGTGTAAGTGTTTTCGGTGGAGGTGGAGCTAAGGTTCAGGGGTACATAAATGAGAGTTCAAGCACACAAAATGTGAAAAACATACCTCGTGAACGGATGGCCATGGAGAGCAGTCCAGCGACGCCTACAAGGCCCATGGTGAAAAGGAAAACCTTGAGGCCCTGGCCAGGTGGGCTGACAGGAGCCCGAGGTCCATGCGGGCCAAAGGCAACATAGTATGCTATTGGCGCACATTACACGAAAAGAAATGATGTTTCATCGACCCGAACCCCATGATAATGCGTGATTTTGAATAAAGCAATAGACCAAAAGGACATCAGTAAAACACGTCAACGGGGGCAGCCGAAGAGCGGAAGGACAACAGCACGCACCCGCTTTTTTCTCATCCATAGAGAGCGTCTTCCAGTCCTTCTTCTGCAACTCCTCGAGTTGCCGGTGGACAGTTGTCTGCTCGCTCTTAGACATATTTTCCCATTGTGCCTCGACGTTGGAAAGAGGGATAACAGACGCAGTCACGGACGAGGATGGTCCGGACGTGGGCACCTGAGCGGTGGTCGCCAGACGGCGCAAGGAGACTCTAGGGCGCGCCAGACGAATGGCTTGCATGAGGGACAATGAAAGCGAGTGTCGGTAGACGGAGGAGAGAAGTTGAGCAAGTGGAAATTAGCGGATAACAGGGCGTGGAAAAAATAAGCTCGGCTGGCCCTGCAACGGATTTTGCGCAATCGGCGTGAACCGGGTTGGAAGTACACACCCTGCAGCCTCCTGCAAACTCTGACATGCATGATGAACTTGTACAGTGATATTAATGGTGTGCTGCGAATAACTGCTAGTATTCTGCCAACAGGTACGCGTACGGAGTAACGATCCAAACACTTTAACAGCAAACCAGAAAGAGATCAAGATCAAGCAGCTAGGAATACATGGATATCACAGCACTCAAGCATCCTCAGCAGCGGCAGCACCGGGACAGTCACGAGAAATGTGACTAAGACGTAGATTAACAACAGCAATATGAGGGCAAGTGGAGATTCTTACCCCTCTGAACCACACGTGTAGCAGGCGCGCCTCTGAGGTTGGGGGCAGTCACGGCTGATGTGACCCTAAATCGGCGAATGTGAGCTGGAAAATCTCGTATATGCAGAGCAACGTACCACGCCCGAACAGTTATAACACTTAGAACCTTGAACGCAGTCGCGCGACAAATGACCCACACCACCGCAGGTATAGCTGCGTATGGCGAATCAGTGCAAATGTAAAATGAACACAGCAAAGACAAACCAAGTCTTGGAGCCTCCTCCACCAAAAGCACCATAACTGCCTCCGCCACCGTAGCCAGAGTTGCCTCCTGCAGCCTCAGGACATGCGCGGGCAATGTGGCCGGGCTTGCCGCAGCGGTAGCACTCCTGACTAGAGGATCCAGAGAATCCCCCACCATAGCCGCTGCCGCCGCCGCCACCACCACCACCGCTTGCACCAGCGTCGGGGCAATCGCGAGACTGAATCCGATGAGTAAAAAGATTGACCAGCATTCCCCGGAAAACATACAATGTGACCCTCTTGACCACATTTGTAGCAAGACTTGGCCTTGGCTTCCATCGTGCAATCACGAGAGACATGACCCTCCATGCCACCTGCAAGAATCGTGAACACCGCGTAGAAATGAAATCAGCGATGACATACAATTGTAGCTAAACAAGGCGAGCGAAAATGAGACGATGCCCAACATAAACAAGATCAATGGTTACCAAGTAGGAGTCCCTGCCTTGGGGCAGTTAGCAGCTTGATGGCCGACTGTCTTCATGGAGATCGGAGGTACAGAACCAAGCAAGGCAGAGAGTCAGATGACCAATATATTGCGATTTTGTGCGAGTCGTCGACGATAACATGCGTCATCGGTAGATATGAGCAAAAGAACATAGCGATCCACGTCAGCACCGCACACCGAATTTCGAATATGTAAATAAGAACGAAGAACATAGCAATGGCTACAAGGCCTTTCCTTTCGTCATATCGACGAGGAATTGCTCAAAAGCTGGGGAACAGACAACACGGAAACACCACGCACAGCCTCCACAGTTGAAACATCCACGAGCGCCAGACATGTCGTATAGAGAACCTGTCAAGGAAAAATCAATGTTAGGGGTCCGTGCACGATAGACGCAGCCGTTGATGGTCTCGGCGCGAAAAGCACGTTGGACAAGGTAAACATCCTAGACAAGAACTGACGCACTTTTCTGCGAAAGATTGTGGAGTGAAGAGGAGGAGGATGTAAAAAATGCCTCAAGGTGGTGAATGAAAAAAGAAAAGCGCTTCCATAATCACACGGCACTTCATCGGGCACGTGCTCATCACATGTTCAACCATTTCGGGGAAAACTATATAGAGCTAAGCTGCTTCTGCACAGCAACTTGAAGTAGTCGTGCCGGTCGATGAATGATGGCAACGATAGGTACGGAACATATGATAACTTATCAGTCATAGTCCTTTGTCTGCGTCCTTCTTACTCGAGTCCTTTCCCTTCTCCCCATCCTTCTTGGTATCCTCCGACTTTTTCGCGTCGCCGTTGGCCGTCTTTTTGTCCTTGTCTTTCTCATCCATGCCTTCTTCTTGCTCTGCTCGCCCTATCGTGGCTTTGTTGTCCACCAGAGCATGCAACGCAATGACAGCACGTAGCAAACTGCTCAAATACACCACGAGTAGTTGATCATTTGTACTCGATGCGAAGCTTTGTGTTGTCACCGGATTGCTCAAGTCAGGAAGTAGGTTGAGTGCGTCTTGCAGGTGGTAAATTATTTGGTGATTGACTGGCATCGTACCCGCTGCAACATCAAGCAGATATTTGTGCACGTCTCGTAGTCGGGATTGAAGCCCTTGAAGTGATGCGAGTTGCTCAGAAACGCGTGTGGAGAGGGTGGTGGTCGTTGAGTCTTTGATATCGCGCAGGAGATGTTCAACACCGATCTCCTCGGCTTCCTCGGCTTCTATTGCAGAAGGGACGTGAAGGAACGTCTTCCGTGTTTCCGTGCCATCCTGAAATCATAAAATCAGTACAAGTATAGATTGTAAAGGAGGAAAGGCATACGTCTTTGATCTCTTCTACTGCAAAGTACGCATCCGTCGGGATTCCGACGGCCTGCGGTCGTACATCAACGATAACCATTACTGGTTTCGCAATGTACCGCTTGAAAAGATCATTAATTTCCTGGTCCGAGGCTCGTAGTTTTGGCCCTGTGTGGTACCACCCAATCATCCGCTCCTTTGCTGCAATCTCACTCAGCATCTATGATGGTTACTCAGGTAAAGAGGAACGCACCATTGACTTTCTTGAACATATCATACATCCCCTCAATATAGTTATGGTCTAGGAACCACGTCTTGCTATCTCTTTCATCCTCCTCGAACGGGATCCCAAATGAATTGGCAACGTTAACGGTCTTGCCGTTGTCCTGGCCCAAAAGAACGCCAACAACACGCTTTGATGAAGTGCGCGAGACCGTGCGCGCATGGTGATCAGTAACAGAAAGTAGGACCAATGGATGAACGACTGAGGGTGTTAATTATATGCGAGGGCATTCGATCGGGTGGTTGCTCACCAACTGTCGTTCCAGCAAGTGCTGCTAACTGCAATTTGGATGAGTACCATAATAATTGGCGTGTGCAGCGTCGCAACTCACTTGTTCACTTGTTGATGCCACCATGATCTGTACAAAGGCAAGTGCTAAAGCTAAAGGCCTTCATGACCGCATGCACTGGCGGACGCGCGTTGTGTTGATGCATATTTATGCGGTATCTTATTAGGGCAGTTACTCCCTGTGTTGAGGCGCTTCACAACGCTTCTCACAACGTTATCCTACCCGTTCCGCCAGTGAGAAATTGACTTGCTGATTATGTTGAAGATGTATTATCATGAGGATCACTTTTCGAACGTTGCCAAATCCTCCGTATAACTTTTATGCCAGCAGTACTTGTTCTACATATGCCCATGGGAAGGCATCAAAGCGTTGCTGTGCGTGAGCAACGGGCATAGCGTTTGACTAGTATGACTCCCTCTTCCCTTATAAACCACTCTGCCCTCGTGCGCAACCAGTTGCTGCTGCCTGCTGTAGATGGATTCTCTCCCAATGCGATCATATGGTGGAAGGCGGAAACTCTATTACCGCATCCAAGTTTCTGGTAAGTGACTTGCAACGATAAACACTGCCAGATGCTCACTTTACTGCACAGATATAAGCGTCTCCATAGAACCAGATGATCCAGAATGCCCACCTGGGCCTTACAAATGTTACGTGGAAGTCGGTGTCGACACTGTTCGCAAGCGAACCCAAGTCTCCGCCCGTGGAAAGTACGCCTGGAATGAGTCATTTGAATTGTAAGCGACATTGCCTATCTTGTGAGTGGTCATAGCTCAACAACCCCCTCTTCAATAGCTCGGTTAGAGAGGACTGGCCTATATGCATCAACTTGATAGCAAAACATGCTTTGTTGTCATGGGGCATGCTGAGTTGGTTCTGCAAGGATGTGCGCATTGCATCATCCGGTGACTATATGCAGTTACCTACATCAACACAAACAAAGGGTCCTGTTGCCTTTATAAGTTATCATAAACATTCACTCATATCTTTCTAGTCGTCTCACATATTTTGAGACATGTGCACGTACGAGGGCGAAATGGAGACCCTAGCATATACCAGGCTAGCGTGACATTGAAGCTCCAGCTGATAGACCCACATCCTATCATTGAACCATTGTCCTCGGTTCATCCCGAGGAGCCATCTGTCGAGGACGTTGGTGAGCTCATTGCGGCACCAAATCTCTCCAGCACAGAGCTTGGAGCATTCAGCGGCAAGGTCTGATCTCCCGCCTCCCTGACGAACATGCATATTAAATGTGTCCCAGGCGCTACGACATCCCAGCATCGGTTTTGGCTGTCACTCTTTTTCAGATGGTTCATCTTTTGTAGTCTCGCTTCACACTTGTGAAGACGACAGCCTTTACTCCGTCAACTCGCCAAATGCCGACCACGACGAAGTCTTAGTGTCCCCCGTCTCCGATTTACCTCAAGGAGATTGTCTTCCTCCGAGCCCCAGAGAGATGGATGACGCAGAACAAAATTCAGTCCTGAATACGACACTTACAGATCACACTCCGAGGGGCAATGTCGACGGCGGGGAACTACCGGGAACAGATCAATTGTCACCTGCTGACATAGTTGATTCAGGGATCCCCATGGCGAACGTAAGTTCGTTCATGTGGAGATTTTGAAGCCTTGTCGAACTGACATTTTCGATGTGCAGGAAAATGGACCTCAGACGAGACGTAAATTATCTATGAAGACATTGAGCTTTCGCTCCAATCGTAGTGCATCGTTGGGCAGGACACAAGATCGCCATCCACTTTGGAGACGAGTCAGATCACTATTTAGCTTGCGCATACCCCGGAACGCCGAACGCATCAGACCTATGCTTTTGCATTCAAGTTAAAAATAAAAACACGGTTACACATCATTTTTCTCCGATTCTGAATAACCGCCTTGTCAATGAGACACGATTGCCAGTGGCGTACGACTTACGGACCGATTGCTCAAGGATGCCTCGCAAGGTATTCTTTGATACCCTCCACGATGACATCATGGTCGTCCTCCTGCGTGAGACCACTGACCACTATCACGCCCACGACCCCCTCCACGCCCTTCACCTTCACTGGGAATCCTCCGCCGTGCACTGCATATATGCTCGGATCGCTCATCTCATATACTTCCTGCAGTGCCTTTGCTTTGGTCTGCAATGACAACCTCATGCGCATCGTCGAACATCCCCAACGGAGCACTACTGCCTCCTTGCGCTTCACCCAGTGCATGTTGTCCGGAAGCGTACCAGGTCCTGAGGTGGCGAAGAAGAGGAGCTGGGATGAGTTTGTGTGCGCGATGTAGACGACAACGGGGCGCGTGAACTTTTGTTGGGCATTGGTGCGGATGATGTTCCCGATCTCCCAGGCGACATTGCTGTCAAATGAGGGCAGGTAGCACGCTTCCTCTTGGGTGATGACAGATTCGAGCTTGGATGTCTCAGCTATGGTGTTCATATTAATTTAATGTGTATACGGCTCACCGTGAGCGACATGGTTGTGGGCAGCTTGAGTTCAGACAGGGTTAGTAAATGTAAGAAGAGGTCAGGAGTCTCTTATATAAACTCATAGGGACTGTTTGGTATATGCTGATGCTTTCCACCCAAATTTATGGATTCTGCAATTGGTCCACGAGAAGAAAAAACTGAACCAGCAGACGAGCTTGGATGTCAGGAGGACTGGCCTACGGTCCGCGTTTCCGAGCGGGGAGAAAATCCCCGATTCTAAAATCAACTCACTCTTGAACAAGTGACTGGTTTGGGGTCAAACCGTATCACCCGCTTGGAAAGTAGCATGTGAAACGATATCTGCTACACTCTGCCGTGTATGGGACCCTGCAGGAGGGGATGCTCCTGAATTTCGTCCAAAGACCAACACCCCCAGTGACACCAGCGGCGGCGAAGATATGGTATAAACAAAGCGTGTGGATCCCTGCGTTGAGTCGAAGAACTCACGTGCGTCATTGCCAATGGATGGAAGCGACTGGGAATTCGGCGATGAGTCGGAAGGGGATGGGTGCGATGAGGAGAAAACGGCCTTCGGCGATAAATGTCAAATGCTTCGACTGCTTCAAAGGACCGTCAGAGACTCATTCTTGAATGATAGCGAAGGCACGACGAAAGCATGGAAAAAAACTTAAAGCATATGGAGACAGGCAGAAAAAATGACTGATGTTGGGCGGAGGCGTGTGAGGTGCTACTCATGCACCAAGTTGATATTTTACGATCGCGCATCCGATGGGATGCGGCATCATGTTACACGTCGGGTGCCGGGGACAGGACGCAGCACTGTGACACATGGGAGAGATGCACATGAACGAATAGGTGATGCATATGCAATCGAGGAATACATAGCAATATGGCCACATCCCATCTAAATCTCTGGAAGGGCAACAGTGACGGTCCCGTGAGGAAAACAAGCGACACAAGGGTAGTAGCAGTGCGTGTCCAAGATATCTAGATTTCAGTAATAATAAGTATCCGACCATCACCAGAATGATACCATTAAATACTAGCTTAAAATGAAAACCTAGAAACCATATGGCGCAACTCGTCTAATGCACTTGGGTTGGGGCTTCCTCCAGTCATCATCCTGCGGACTCGCCAGCTGCATGAGGAGCTCGTCCTCGAGAAATAGTCTGTCTGGAAGGGATGCATTGGTATTATCACTGTTCTCATATTTTCTATATGGAGGACGGCCTGGCCGACCCCGACGTCTTGGTACGTTTATAGGCCAAGAAGGAAGATAGCACATTTCCTAATGCACACGTCAGTAAGATGCAAGCAGCACATAATGTCAAGACATTTACCTCAGGCCCACAAACCGGACGACACCTAACCCACACGCTCCAGTCTAGCCATGTCATCAAAGCACTTAATTCTTGCCTCCACGTATCTATCAGGTGAACCATTTGCGTAGCGGGAGTGGGATTACGGGGGAGATATATATCAAGGCCTGCAAGGACGCCGGACACCCACATATTTGTAATTACGCGACATATCTCGCGCGAAGTCTCTTGTGCTGCATGCAACAGAAGGCGTTCCGAAGGGTTCAAGCTCGAAATATATGATGCGATGGACGATGTGTGCGCGGTCCCACATGCTTTGAACACCGGTGTTGCCCAGGAGTTGGACGAGTCATGCGATGCGCTGGGGGGCACAGTAGTGTAGAAGATGTATGGCGTGAGCATCACCCTCAGCTGGACATGCACCTTCATTGCTCGATCCACAGGTGTGTCGTTTTCCGAGTTGAGAAGGTAGTCCATCAAGTCGAGGCGTTCCGAATAACGTTCCACGATGACTCTGAAAAGGGTTTTCCAGTCGACCCCACTGAAGTCACCTTGATCTCGCTCTAATGTGCGAGAGACCCTGCGCCTGACCGCCTTCGATATCTGCAGAAGATATGGCTCCTACACCGTGGTCGCACCGTTCCTGGCCGTGGCGTGAGCCAACGAGTGACGGTACAAGCGTGGTGTCGTACAGTGAGACGATTCCAGCCAGATTAAGGTTAATTCGTGTATCCCCAGGGTATCGATTGTGCCATGACCCTGCGTGCATCACTTCGAACATGGGGAGCACTAGAAATAATTAGGAAAGACAGGAGGAAGACGAAAACACAGACTTGCTAAAAGGATTTGGTATTCTTGGGACTGTAGACGCCGGCTCGACAATGCTGGCAAGGTGAGACCAGGAGACGACTTCCAGGCCAGCCGTAAAATCACAGAGCATGACTTCACTGACACAAACCAATAAGTTGAACAGCACAAGGCAAACATCAAGAGCTTACAAGTCCATTTCCATTCTGTAAAAAGAGCTCGATACTATAACGAGATGATGCAAGGGAGATCGGCTTACCGAACATAACCGTCAACAGCGTATGGTGCTCCCCATTTGCACAAATCCTCGATGCGCTGGTCTTCCTTGAACCGCCAGTCAGGTCTCAATTCTCCCCATGCAATGACTATCCTGAGTGTCAAGAGTACCATTTATGGTATTGGCTGCGCTAGTCCCATCAAAATAAAGGACTTTGAGGGGACGAGTTGCTGCAAGCGTCAAGTGCCAACATCCTGTTTCGGGAGGGCCTTCGCAGAAGAGGATAGAGTGTTCCGGATCTGTGGCCGTCCACTCGGGGACAGTAGGTATTTTGTCACTGACAGCTCCATGATACAGCAAGGTGCCTTTGGGAATTACACCGGGAACCATCGCATGGCCTGGGTGGTCACAGCAATAAAATACGTGTCAGACATTCGTGCCAAGGTCAGCACAAGACTGACCATTCCGATAGCGGGTGTTCGGCCAATGCTGGAGCAACGAATTCACAGTTTCGAAAACAAAGTGCCCTGTTGCATTAGCAGGAGGCGGTTCATCAAGCTGCCAAGGTGAAAGGTCGAGGCTATCCGAGTTCAGGGGGCTAGCGGAGTCATATGGTCGAATAGTAGACGCAGACCCGAGTTCCAGGGACGGCTGGCCATGAGGCGGCAAGCCCAACGGGACTTGCGCTGCTAGTGACGGTAAGGCAAAGCATCCAACAAACGTCAGAAGCATCCTGGACTACTCCAGTTGAGTCACTGGATGACTGTCGTGGTACCGTTGTAACCAACCCGACGGACACGGTGCCAGCGCAGTATCATCGCGCAGCTGCGCAGTTTGGTATGTAGTACTAAGAATAGTTTAGCCTAACTGTTAGCGGGAGCGATCAAGGAGCGATTACCTCGCTTAATACTTATACCAACAACCAAAATAACTCGCGTTCGAACAATCAGGCCCATCTGGGATTATCGATTAACCTTGGATCATCGATCAACCGTCTCAAAAACTGCGCTCTGACCTATTGGAACCGAACGCGTTTGCTCACCTTGCTCAGAGGTGGATCCACTGGGTGTTTGGGTGTTCATTTCATCCGCTCCCATTCGATACATAAGCGCAGGCGATGCTGCATGCAACCAGCCACGAAAATCACGGTACTGTCTTGGTACTATTATCAGTGGGCAAAGGATTCAGAGCAAACGATGCGTGGTTCAAAATGAAATGACACTAGAAGACGACAAATCCCGAGGAGCGTTGCTACGCACCGGGTACGCTGCTTAGCATCTTACTCGCACTCCAAGGAACTACTCAACTATAAACCCACTGTTCCTCTCCTTCTGGGCTCCGAGTCTGGCGTTCGTTGCTACTCTTGCCTGATGTTCACCTAATGAGCAGCGGCCGCATCAGCAGCTTTTTTCGCCACCCTATGTTTCAGCGAGGGTGTCCGCTTGTTTAGCGACCCTATGTCTGTCTGCCTGCTCATCCGCCTGCTTTTTTTGCCAGCTGATCATCTTCTGACTTCTTCTTGGCTGACTTCTTTTCTCTTCGTGTTCAAGTGACTGGAGGGTCAGGTAGACCATCTCGTCTGGGATGGGAACTTTCAGTGAGAACATCTAATTACTCCGGTCGTTGTTGACAAGCTCAAGAATGGGCTCATTGGAACATGACGCATGGGTGTAGGTCTCACTGATAGCTTCGGGTGGGGAAATGGCTAGAGTCGGAGCGAATGTAGGTGGAGGGGTGAATGATTGAACTGCTGGAGCTATATGTTCGACAGGTTGTATAACATGGTATGTGGTGATTGGTCTTGGACGTCAGTCATTGATATTGTCAATGCATGACTGAGCTTTGGTGGTGAAAGTGGAATGCAGATAGCTACTCTTCTCGCTGCGGGCGAACAGTCGCTCAGACTCGGAAATGCAAATTAACGTGTTCAATCCTTTAAATCATCGCACGCCTCCTAATTTATGCTAGGATATTCAAGTGACCCCGTATCCATGAACAGTAATCAAACAAGCGCCTCAGGCCCCGCAGTAAGGATCACTTGCATCTAAAGCACAGCCCCGTCAGAGCTGATTTCAAAGTTCAGAGTTCATCAGGTGTTTATGTTCCTTGTGTAAAATTATAATAATGGATTTGATGTTTGATGGGTACGTATTCTTGAATTTATTTGACGAATCTCTCGCTGAGCGCTTCCACAGGACATTATCAGACGCTCGCCGTGACATCAAGCGCTTGACCCGCTATGATTAGGCATGCAACCAACAGCAGGTGCCCTTTCCGTGCACGAACACCTTCTCGCCGTGCCATATTCCACATCTTTGATCCGATTTGCTTACACAGCTATTGACACAGTGCGGGCGATAAGCGGGCGCGTAGTTCTTGCTTCGGTGCTGCGCCATCCCTAGATTTTGATCAAGTCTAGATCTGCAGAATGACACATTTCATGCCTTGTGTCATTATCATCCTTCAGAGTCGGAAGTTTAACGTCCATGGTTTTATGCGTGCACAATGGATGTGATTAGAGGTACCAGTGTGAATTCTCATTCTCACAAACACGATTCTCATACTTGTAAATAGGTGAGTCGTTAAGTGGGAATACCGCAGCGCGACAGAAACAAAAACTATACACACTACTTCTTGCTGCACCTGACTACACCCAAACAATATATCCTGTTGTCTATCCATCCATATCCTTCCCGGCCAGACAATTGCTGGTCTTCATCACGGCCAAATGGAGCATCGGCCACCAGCGCGACCAGTGAGCCAGCTAAACGGTCCCCACAACCGGCAGTGCGGATATACGCCCAGCCCTTACCACTGCCCTCGTCCAGTTATTGAGGTCACATGGAATGTGTATCCAACCCACCGTCATTGAACGCCCGAACGGTCGCTCAATCTGAGGAATAATAACACCCGTGTTCTTGGGCGCGACCCCTATCCTTAGTAGCCTTAGTTCAAATGACGTACCCTAGAAACCAACACAGTGGCTGATCTAGGCTTTCACGAAGTCCCGCTGTCAAGGCAATTTCAAAATTTGAAGCCAAGAACTACATCTTGGAAAATACAGAACAAAATTATTCTTCCACATCAGATGTACATGCTGAGCTGCAAAGAGATCCAGAAACCATTGGAGCCGGTGTATCAGAATCTTCGGAAGCACTTTCGCACCAAGGGCCACTTTCGCTAGGGTCAAACCTACGTCCTTTGTTCTCTATCACCAACATTCCTGCATCCTGAATTACGTTGCGGATAGAGCCTATTTGCAAATCAATCCCTTTAAGCTGTGCTTGGGACACCTCTGTCTCGTCTTCGAGAATGGACTTTATCAGATCTAGCTCGTGGGAGCGAAGACGTTGGTATCGCATTCTTGCGGCGACAGCCCGGCGTGTTATACGGGAAAGCTCGAGCATGCGTTGGTTGAGATAGTTGGTAGCTTCAGACGAGGGCCCAGGAGTGTAGTTCCACTTTGAAAATTAATAAGAGTCGGACTGAACTTAAAGCTGAAACGGACGCACTGTCGTTTGCAGGGTCTTTAACCTCTTTGTTGGTAAATCGCAATCCTCATCACGGCCACCGCCTCGAAATAGGGAGTACTGAACGGGACGCTTGTGGCGACCGCTGTCACCAAGACTGTTCATGGACACTATAGCGCTACCCCCGTCGACTTGACGGGCACAGCCGTCGACAGCAGCGTTTGAGGACAATGGAGTGGGAGAGCCACCCCGGATATGAGAGCTGCTGGACGGAATGGATGCGGGAGGCATGGATGCTGACCTGCAATTGAAAGTATGAGCGAAAGTGCTGTGCGTATCATCAGATGAACAAACCTAGGCTTGTTTAAGGAGGTAACAGTGGCGAACAAACTGCATCTTGAAGCTTGAAGTTGAAGAGCCGCTCACATATATGGCAAGTGCTGGCCAGTGGTGTGCGGTACATACGTAACATAGAGAACAGAGGTCATCCGTGACCCTACCCTCTAATACTGATACCATTCAGAATTTCAGGCGTCAACCGCTTTTCCACCTGAGAACACGGCGTCGGGACTTGAGGAAAGGAGACTCCATTGGTAACCGTTAATGCACTTGTCCGTGCCCGCATCATGCTGACACAGCCTGGGGTTACGTTGAGCATGTCCTTTTCGCTCATCACCCCGGTGTTGTGTACTGGACTTTCGAGGCAATGCATGCTTCCTTACATCAACACGTGATCCCAGCCTCAGCGGGATCGCAGGTATAAACTTGTTTGTCAGTAGTTAAAATCGTTGCGACTCAGATACTCATGGTCAAACTTGGGCAAGCCATCTCCCCCAGGCCATCGGAAAGTAGCATGCGCAGCCGGGATGTCTGCTACACCCTAATGTGTATGGAACCTTGCAGGAGGAAGGGACGTGCTCCTGAATTTCGTCCGAGGACAAACATCCCGAGACGTGAAGTGACTCAGGCGTGACATCAACGCCGGCGAAGACGTGGTATAATGATAATAAGTCTCCAGTCATCACCAGAAGGATGGTATTATATACTAACTTTAGACGAAAACCTAGAAACCATATGGTGCAATTCGCCTAATACACTTGGGCTGGGGCTTCCTCCAGTCATCATCCTGCGGACTCGCCAGCCGCGTGAGAAGCCCGTGCTTGAGAGATAGTCTGTCTGGAAAGGACGCATTGATGGTATCGCTGTTCTCATATTTTCTATATGGAGGAGGGTGTGGCTGACCCCTTGGGACGTTTATGGGCCAAGAAGGAAGATAGCACATTTCCTAGGGAACACGCGAGTAAGATATATAAAGGCAACACATAATGTCAGGTCATTTACCTCGGGCCCGCAAGCTGGGCGGCACCTAACCCACACGCTCCAGTCTAGCCATGTCATCAAAGCACTTAATTCTTGCCTCCACGTATCTGTCAGGCGAACTATTTGCGCAGCGTCCGGAGTAGAATCACGGGGGAGATATATATCAAGGCCTGCAAGGACGCCGGAGGCCCACATATTTGTAATTACGCGACATATCTCGCGTGAAGTCTCTTGTGCGGCATGCAACAGAAGGCGTTCTGAGGGGTTCAAGCTCGAAATATATGATGCAATTGACGATGTGTGCGCAGTCCCGCATGCCTTGAACGCTGTTGTTGCCCAGGAGTTGGCCGAGTCATACGATGCGCTGGGGGGCACAGTAGTGTGAAAGATGTATGGCGTGAGCATCACCCTCAGCTGGACATGCACCTTCATTGCTCGATCTACAGGTGTGTCGTTTTCCGAGTTGAGAAGGTAATCTATCAGGTCGAGGCGTTCCGAATAACGTTCCACGATGACTCTGAAAAGGGTTTTCCAGTCGACCCCACTGAAGTCACCTTGATCTCGCTCTAATGTGCGAGAGACCCTGCGCTTGACCGCCTCGATATCTGCGGAAGATATGCCTCCTACGCGGTGGTCGCATCGTTCCTGGCCGTGGCGTGAACTAACGAGTGAAGGCGCGAGCGTAGTGTCGTACAGTGAGACGATTCCGGCCAGATCAAGGTCAATTCGTGTATCCCCGGGATATCGATTGTGCCATGATCCTGCGTGCATCACTTCGAACATGCGGAGGACTAAAATTATACATCAGTAAGATACGAGGAAGATGAAAACACAGAGACTTGCTAAAAGGATTTGGTATTGTTGGGACTGTAGACATTGGTTCGACGATGCTGGCAAGGTGAGACCAGGAGACGACTTCCAGGCCAGCCGTAAAATCACAGAGCATGACTTCACTGACACAATCCAATAAGTTGAACGGCACAAGGCAAACATCAGGAGCTTACAAGTCCATTTCCATTCTGTAAAAAAAGTTCGATACCATAACGAGATGATCAGGCAGATCGGCTTACCGAACATAACCGTCAACAGCGTATGGTGCTCCCCATTTGCATAAATCCTCGATGCGCTGATCCTCATTCAACCACCAATCAGGTCTCACCTCTCCCCATGCAATGATATCCTGGGTGTCAAGAGTACCAGTTATGGTATTGGCTGCGCTAGTCCCATCAAAATAAAGGACTTTGAGGGGACGAGTTGCTGCAAGCGTCAAGTGCCAACATCCTGTTTCGGAAGAGCCTTCGCAGAAGAGGATGGAGTGTTCCGGATCTGTGGCCGTCCACTCGGGGACAGTAGGTATTTTGTCACTGACAGCTCCATGATACAGCAAGGTGCCTTTGGGAATTACACCGGGAACCATCGCATGGCCTGGGTGGTCACAGTAATAAGAATACGTGTCAGACATTCGTGCCAAGGTCAGCACAAGACTGACCATTTCGATAGCGGGTGTTCGGCCAATGCTGGAGCAACGAATTCACAGTTTCAAAAACAAAGTGCCCTGTTGCATTAGCAGGAGGTGGTTCATCAAGTTGCCAAGGTGAAAGGTCGAGGCTATCCGAGTCCAAAGGGCTAGCAGGGCTATATGGTCGAGCTATCGTAGATGCAGATCCGAGTTCTAGTGACGGCTTGCCATGAGGCGGGAAGCCCAACGGGACTTGCGCTGCTAGTGACGGTAAGACAAAGCATCCAACAAGCATCAAGAGCATCCTGGACCACACCAGCTGAATAGCTGTCGTGATTGTCGTCGTTGTTCGATACTAGCCGACAGATACAACGCATTATCATTGCGCAGCTACGGCATTACATTTTGGTCAGTACCAAGAAAGTACTAATGACCTGTAGAATTTTCAGTAAAGCGATTAGGTCCCCAGTCCAGCCTCGTTGGAGTGTGTGGTGACCTGTTACCACTCCCGGAGCCACCGTTCGGCTGCCAAGCTGTGGCGAAAACAAGGTACCAGCAGTGTAACGTAAGAACGTAATGACAAGACCTCAGAAACCTTGTCGGCTGGTGAGTTGCACCTCTGTGACATAGCGAGGTAACCAACCTCTTGACTTTGTACATACCACAACATCATTGACGACGTCTTTCCCATCCTCGTGCTTCACTAGCACTCTTCCCCACCGGCCCTTCTCTTGCGCCAATGGTTACAACCAACAGCAGGCTGGTGCCAGCAATGTCAACATGTCCCCTTTTTTTTTGCAGTGTCCGGAATTTGGACTGTATCCTCCTGCAAAGCTTTCTTTGCTCCCTCCTGTTTTGCAGCTGTATCTTGCAACTACTTATCAGTATCTACTTTGTCTGGTCCTCTGCAGTCATAATATAATCATATTTTGAGTCAGCTCTCGCTCGTGCCCACTCAGCTTTTCATTGAGTTGGATGGTACAGAATTAAATCACATTGGAAAGTATGCTATACTACACACTAAAATTGTACATGGGGAGGATGGGCACTAAGGACTGGAGGTCGGCCGGCATGATTGAGATGGAAGATGGGATGAGCAGGCGGCAGAGGACATCAGAAGGGGTGTGGCGCAAGGGAAGCGCTCGCCACTCATTTACGAGAACAGACGACGCGCCCGAACCGGATCGACTCGGGATACTCATCTGGCAAATAACGATCAAATGCATCTGGAGTGTTGGACTTACCACCAGTCTACCGGAGGCAGGATTTCCATAGTGGATTTTTGGCGTTGGGAGGACACGCCCTGTGACTGAAACGATGGCCAGCGACGAGGTGGAAGACGAAGAGTAAGTTGGAGCCAAACAACCAAAAATGATTACACAGTGTCGGGGGTCCATCGGCCTCTATTTCCGAGAGCTCGTCGGTACCTGGTTTGATGAGCCGAATAATTTCGGAGTGGTGACAGGTCGCAGCATCACCGACCTCGTTGTTCATTTCATCCCGGGCTCTCACGAATTCAATATGTAGGCGCTGGGGAGTCTGCATGCGACCAGTACTGCGAGTGAACTGAGGATTCGGACAAGACGATGTGCTGTGAAATGAAAGCGACACTAGAGACGACAAATCCCGAAGAGCGTCACTACGTAAGATAGGGCTCATGCACAACCAACTAACATCACATGACCAAGAGTGACTTTTCCGTGACTTTGGAGTGTACAGCTAATGGCCGTCGTAAATGTCACTTTTTGGCGAAAAAAATCCCGCAGTCTTCTTTGCATTTGTATTTAGAATAACTTTGTGGGGCTGGATTTTAAAAAAATTGAGAATTGCGAGTGCCATTAGAAAAATGAGTCTTATGAGCTCGGAAATGAAATCTTTGCGTGTGACAATTAGGAGGCAACGCTACGAAAAAGGTAAACGTTCTGCGTGCCCATACTACCGCACCGCAGGTTGCACAATGCCGAAGCGTGCACTAGGTAACCTGAAGAATCATGGTGAACATGCTACAAGGAACACCAAGAAAACCAGGCTCAACCAAGCACAGGCAAAAGAGAAGGAAAATGTGCAGGTAAGCTTCAGACTCAAAAACACTACACTCATTTTCCGAATCTCTGACATCCTTGTCAGCCTGCGGGTGTTGACTCTCCTGCCAATACAGACACGGAAATGCCTGGTCACATTCTCAAACACATCTTTCAGCCCACCACCAGTGCAGGACTCGTTAAACACTTCACCTTCCATAGACATAGCCAATCTTCCATTCTCACTCAATATAGAATTAATCTTCATAGTACAGTTGATACGATACATACGATACACACAATGCACTACTTACTACTCCGTCTCGTTCTTTCGGGTCACACGCTTGGTCACTGCATGTTGGCATTGGTCACATCGGGTCACAACGCGTCACGAGGCGTCACAGGTTGGTTGGTTGTGCATGAGCCCTATCTTAGGTGAGTTACTCTACTATAGACCCACCGTTCGGTCCGTTCCTCTCCTTCTCAGGAGCCCCGAGTCTGGCGTTCGTTGCTACCATTACCTGATGTTCGGCTAATGAGCAGCGGGCCATTTTTCGCAACCCTATGTGCTTCAGCAAGGGCGTCTGCTTGTTGTTTGTCGATCTTATGTCTGTCTGCCTGCTCATCCGCCTGCTTTTTTGCTAGCTGATCATCTTCTGACTTCTTCTTGGCTGACTTCTCTTCCTCTTCGGCTTTGTATTTCGCTAGTTTAGCCTCAGTGGACTTGTGTTCAGCTTGCAACCTTGCTCGCTCATCCTCTGCTCTCTTCCTCTCTGCGGCAGCTTTCCTCATTTCAGCTACCTCAATCTTGTTGTGCAAGACCTTCCCCTGCAGATCCTCGACCCAAGCGGCAGACACTTCCACGACGAGGGAACGTAGCATGAGAGGAGAGGGACTTTCAGCAACGTTCAACTGCAAGTGCAAGTGGCTGTCTTCGACGATGCGGACATGAGGGAGGAATTGCTGTCGGTCGACGTAATGGTTCCACTGGCTAGTGGGACAGTTCCCCTTGACGGCTGTCACAGATGAGAAGCATACGGTGGGCACACCATCGAGCGTCTGTGGAGGGAATCCTACCCCAGTGCGATAAATGGATATCCTGGGAGTATCGGTGGTAATCCCATCAAGAACGTATGTGGAGTCGACTTCTGAGCTAGACTCGGCATCCGAGCTGTGGTCAACATCTGAATTGGATTCAGAGGCCTTGGTGAGCACTATGCTTGTTTGAATCATCGATGTGCCCTGGCCGTTCGCTGTGCCGTATTTGATGGTGTATTCAAGCGACGTGAGGGTCGGGTAGGTCATCTCGTCTGGGATGGGAACATTCAGCGAGAACATCCAATCACCCTGGTCGTTGTTGACAAGTTCAGGAATGGGCTCCTTGGAATACGACGCATGGGTGTAAGTCTCACTGATATCTTCGGGTGGAAAGCTGGCTGGAGTCGGAGTGAATGTAGGTGGAGGGGTTAATGATTGAACTGCCCGAACCATATGTTCGACAGGGTAATTGAACATGGTATGTTGTAATCGATCTTGGATGTCAGTCATTAATATGGCCAACGCATGAAACTGAGCTTTAGTAGTGAAAGCGGAGTGCAGATAACCACTCTTCTCCCCGCGCGCGAATTGTCGCTCAGAAATGCAAATCGACGTGATCAATCCTATCGCCCATCTCTTATGTATACCAAGATATTCAAGTGGCTCCGTATCCCTGAACAGTAATCAGACAAGTGCCTAGATCCACAGCAAGAATCACTTGCATCCAAAGCATAGCCCCACCGGGGCTGATTTCAAAATTTAATGTTCATCAGGTGTTTATGTTTCATGCGAATACTATAATTATACTAATCGATTCAATGTTCAATGTGTACGTACCTTCAAGTTTCCCTCGCTGAGTTCTTCCACTGTTTTGACAGGACATTATCAGACGCCTGCCGTGTTATCAAGCGCTTGTCCCGCTGTGATCGGCCATCCTGTGACCAACAGGGGGCGCTTTTCCACCTTCTCACCGTACCATATTCGATATGGATCCGATTCGCATATACGGTCACTGGCACAGGACGGGCGATAAGTGGGCGCATGCCACGTTCTCCTTGCATCTTAATCAACCCTAGATCTGTAGAATTTCACATTTCATGCCTCATGCCGTTATCATCCTGCAAAGTCATAATTTAACGCTCATAGTTCTGCGCATTCACAATGAATACTATTGCCTCCACGATATTACCGGACGTACCAGTGGCCTATTCTCATAAGTAAGATTCTCATCCTTGTACACAGGCGGGTCGCTAAGTGGGAACACCACAGGGCATCTCAGAAAAAATCTGCAAGTCGAGATAAACACTACCCCCTGCTGCACTTGACCAGAGGATTGTGACCGCGCACATAAACAGTATATCCTGTTACCCATCCAAACCTAGAGTCAAGGTACGTATCAGAAGACCTCACTACACTACCTCACCTCAACAATTATACAGTCCCTCTTCTCATGAAATCCAGCCTTCCTCTGTATCATTCTGAACTAAACAACCGCCGGCCTTCATCTCGGCCAGTGGAGCATCCAGCACAGAGGGAATCAGTGAGTCAGACTGATGTCCCCCACGACCAGCAATGCAGCTGTATACACCCAGCTCTCACCACTGCACTCACCCAGCTGTTGGGGTCGCATGGAGTGTATATCCAGCCCACCGTCAATGCCCGGACGGTCGCTCAGTATTCAGCGACCTCATCCCTAACCACCCCACCTTCTACCGATACCATTCAGGCGTCAACCACTTTTCCACCTAAGGACACACGCGCGATTCATACACATGCATCATATTCTGTGCAGCCCATTCCCGAGCTTGTCAGTAACGATTGTGGGAACTGGACACTCACATTGAATGTCCCTATCCCGGAGGACATGGTCCACCCAACACTCACATCAGTCTCCTATACGGTTAAATATAGCACAGCAAGTGATCACTGGGCTTCTGTGGTTCAAACCAATATTCTACTTGCCGCAACCGAGTCACAGGCAATTCTGGAAGGGATCAGCATGGATTTGAATACTAATGGTAGTTACCGCGGTGGGATAACTGTCGTGCCGCAGACTCGCGAGGGCGCTGAGACTATGTGTCTTTCATCTGTGCTGGCCATCAAGAAGAACGACCTACAGGGCCAGTGGAACCACTTCGTAGATCGCCAACAGATCACTCTTGATGTTCGCCTTGTCGCAGACAGCCACATGTACTTGCAATTCCACGTCTCGGAGTATCCTACCGCACTCATGCTACGCTCTCTTTCGGTGGATGTCTCCGCCACTTGGCTCGATGATCAGGAAGAAAGGCGTCTGCTTCATGAACTTCATGAAGCTGAGATGCAGGCCGATGCCATGGAAGCACAGGCAACTGCAGAGGAACGAGCTAGAAAGGCAGCAGAAGCTCAGCAGGCAGTTGATGAGCTGGACAAAGAGGAAGCCGAGGAGAGGCAGCGTGCAGCCGAGAGACAGTCGGCAGCAGATGCAAGGGCGAGAAGCAAGGCAGAAGCTGAAGCCGAAAAAGCGAGCTCAGAAAGGCAAGCAGCGGAAGCTATGGCGGAGGCAGAGAGGCGTGCTCGAGATGAAGCTGAACGTGGACTTCATACAGGAAAGGAGGGTCACCGTGTCGCAGATGCCAATGCGCAGGCAAAGATCAAGAGCGCACTCAGCCGTCTTCCAGAGGACCGAAAATGTAGTGCGGGGTATGGTTGGATTCAAGAAGCGCGTGGTTTCCGGTGCGGAGGAGGCAGTCATTTTATTTCTTGGGAAGAGTTGAATGCGGCTTGAAGTCAAGCCGTTCACCTCTACATCGCGGCGATTGTCCGATTTTCGACCGTTACCCTGAATTGCACTCACTTCTTTCTCATGTTCTCCTGTCAATCTGTGACTCTCTGGGACCTTACTCCGACCCAGGCTATACAGTCTCCATTCGATGATTTTAGTTTCACTCGGGCTCGGTTGGAAAAGGTTACTTACGCAATATTGGTTACATATTTCTCTTGCTCGCAACCACGATTTCATATGGTTGAGTAATGTGCCACTTTCAGTTCGATGTTATTTGTGAGTCTGACTCTGAAATATTACGATGCACTGAGCTTTCGGCACGCCCACTGGACTTGATACTACCGTTCAGTCAATGATCACATCAAATGACAATTATTAAGCATACGGGTGCGGCAGGCGGAATCCCAAGACAACGGAGTTGTGTAATCTATGAAACATCGCCTGACGGAAACCAGCTGCTTACGATGATGTCACGGTAGAGCTGTCCAGAGCAAAGACCTTTTTTGTAGGTCACATGAGATATCTCGAAGGTTTGCGTCCAGTGCGTTCTGATATTGATTCTGGAAGTCCGAATCAGACACGTCATGGAAATCAGCGGGGATGACACATAACTTGGCGCTAGGCACGTAGCATTGATATGGCCTATGTAAAGCTTCCCCAGGAGGTACCCGATGCTTACCGTACGGGTAATCACACACTGGTAATGTGCACGGGTCGCCCCTGAGATATGGCACGTCCCATGCTTATGTGATATCCCATCCATACCGGAGGTGCTAAGACATCAGCGATCAGCGCCCAGCGCCCAACGCCCAGCTGGCGGCCTTTTTGATCTCGTGGCGAAGCAGGGTACGCTACAAAGTAAGATCAAAGACAAGGTAAGTAGAAGAAATATTTGATTGCAGAATCGACCATGGTACAATCGCACCAGGCGCATGTTCTTTTGAGTACAATCAATATTCGCCGTGCGCAATGAAGGAATTATTGGTATATGGCGGGTGATTATAAAGAGGGGCAGTGACGACTCAGCGCAATGGGATCAACGCCGTAGCAGCGGTAGTAATACGGAGGCATCAATAACCGTGGATAAGCGCCTACAGGAGTTGGGTTATAGGCAGAAAATACACTACCCACACCATACAATATCCACGACGTACCTATATTCACAAAGTATGCTCTTCGTCTACCTCAAATGCTACTGACCGTCATTCTTTGTACCCAGGTCAACACAACATGTCAGTGGTGCCTGATGCAGCGTATCTCGATTTGAAAAGGCAGCCGGCGCCAACAATACGAGGGCAACCAACGCCAACGCGGACGATACAAGGGCACACGGAGTCAGTGCAGGCATCCGCATTCTTCAATGACTGTCGACGGGTCGTCACTGGTTCAATGGACGGCACCCTGCGAATTTGGGATATGCAAAATGGAGCATTGGTAGGAGGGCCATTCGAGGGACACAGGGACGGAGTGCAAGCAGTCGCCGTATCGCCAGATGAGAGGCGAATTGTGAGCGGTGGACGTGATAACACCATCATCATCTGGGACGTGGAGAGCAAGCAGATGGTATTCGACCCATCGTTGATGAAACATAAAAGTTGGGTTTTATCGGTATGCTTCTCCCCTGATGGAAAGAGAGTTGCCAGTGGTTCGGAAGACAAAACAGTAATTGTGTGGGATGCGGAGACTGGTGCCGTCCTCGAAACACTGAAGGGTCATCGTAATTCGGTGTTCAGTGTCGCGTTCAGCCCAGATGGGCTAAAATTAGCCTCTGGATCAGCTGATCGTACCATCCGGGTTTGGCGCACCGATAACACCGAAACTCTTTTCGAAACATACGCTCACCAAGATTTGGTTCGAAGCGTTGTCTGGTCGGCTGATGGCCAACAAATTGTCTCCGCATCATACGACAAAACAGTCAAGTTCTGGGACTCATCGACTGGATGTCTGCAGATCGGTCAACCTTGTATCGGTCATGATGCTTGGATCCTCTCGCTCGCCATCTCGTCTGATAGCTCCTTCATTGCCACTGCATCAGACGACACAACTGTTCGGCTATGGAGTACAGAGACACACCAACACATAGCAAAGGCGCTCGTACACACCACGGGGGTTTATTGCGTTGCAATTTCTCCCAATAGGGAACTGCTCGTCAGTGGAGATGTTCAAGGGAAGCTTTGGCTCTGGTCTATTAAGGACATACTCGAGCAACATGCCGCAGAGCATCACGACAGTTTGAGCAACCATCCTTTGGAAAGTGACGAAGCCTCTGACAGTGATGATGATCACTTATTATTTGACGTGAGCCTTTTACCTTTGATGCGTCTACTTATCACGGAATGCAAGCTTTCTTCATGTAGATCCTCGCTATAAACACGACGGTCCGCCAAGCATCCATTACCGGGGATCTGCATACCGCTGAAGAGCTGCTGACCCAAGAAATCAACGCAGATGGCAACAACCACGACACCTATGCCAATCGCTCACTTATAAGGGCGCGACATTCTGAATGGGACGATGCACTAGAAGATGCAGCCAAGGTCGGACACCATATCATGATGCCGTTGACACAGATTGGCTGAACTTGTTGGCATAGTCCATTGCCATCCAGCCCTCGTTATTGGGCTACATTTCCAAGGGCATCGCCCTCTGCGGCAATGAGCAACTTTGTGATGCCATGGAAGCTTTTGATCTCGCTTTCGTATTTTCGGATCATGACCCGATTACCATTGACCTTGTACTATTGATCAAGGTACTCTCGTCGCTATTCGCTGTCATAGTCTTTCTCTAATGATGTCAATTCTGTTTCAGGCCATTGCACTTTTCAATGCCAGTTGTCACGATGAGGCAATGCGACGAATTGAAGGCCTCGCCACCGCTTATCAACACTCACATACACGCACACGCAGCGTCGTTAATGTGAGCTTTGTTCTAGACCTCATGAGTTTTCTCATTCTGAAATACATTTCTCAGTTATATCTACGTGTACAGCTTGCATTAACCGCTTTTATGGATGGGCGGTACAGCGAAGCTGCTGATCGATTCAACGATGGTGTTCTCGGTATAACCGACTGGTTCTCTCGCAGGACACTTTTTGAACCTAAATTGAACATATTCACAGTGGTGCGTCACCACAATGTCACAGAGTACACTTCCACTGATTGGTGATGTACTTGACAGTTCTTCGGCTGGGACTTGGATTCGTTGTGGCAAACTGTCAACAAAAGACGGTGCGACGTATTCCTCTGCGCCGATCGAGTGATGGAAGCGGTCGAATCTTACCAATACATAATGCAAATGACAAACGAAGATGCGAAGGACAGCTACCTCGAATGGTCCACAGGTGAGTGCTGGGGGTCTTAGAAGACTTGAGTATGAGACTTATTTTGAGGTGGATTAGCCTTCAAGAAAAAGTGCACTGTGCGTTGTGTCGCAAAGGGAGACGAGGCTACTGCTGCGAAGGATCATGAGATGGCCGTCGAACTGTATTCGGCAGGGATCATGCTAGACCCCTCATGCGAGTCCCTCCTTGCGTGCCGCAGTAATGCCTATTTAGAACAAAACCTGTGTGCGAAGGCCCTTCAGGACGCGGAAAAGGTGTGGATGATATTTATCATTCATCTAGCAATTATTCTGATACCGCTGATGCACAGGTCATTGAAATCAACCCTTCATCGTATCTTGGGTACAAAGTGAAGCATGCAGCGCTTCACAAAGTTAAAAGGTATGATGAAGCAATGGAGGTCTTCAATGTGATGTTCTCCAAGTTGGATGACGCACACGACCGAGGTTAGCCATGAAGAACTCACGCACCCACTTGAAGACGATTAACTCTTTCTCTCCAGAACTGCGCCAGCAGTATGTCAGTCCACCTGAAGCAATTCGCGCTATTCGAAGAGCCATTGATGCTAAGCTGGAAAACTCCCCACTTCGTCTACTCAACACCTCTACCGGTCGTTTATACAACCGAGATGCACAAATCAATGCCTTTATGGAAACCACAGAATACAAGAAGATCTTGTCATCATCGGTGGCGCATGCGCCCCTCCAAACCGAGCCTATTAATGAAGCGGTCGAGAAGTACTTCAGTTGGGCTATGTTATCACATAGGTGGGGAAGCCAGGAGCCGCTGCTGTTTGACGTTCAGGTCAATGGCGTATACAGCTTGGATCTAGTCGGAGACACTGTGAAGTTGCAGAAGTTCTGCGAAGTCGCTCGTGATGCAGGGTATTGCTGGGCGTGGAGCGACACATGTTGCATCGACCAGAATAACAATGCTGAGGTCGCACGATCGGTCAACTCCATGTTTGTCTGGTATCGCAATTCAGCTCTTACGATAGTCCACTTGTCGGACGTCCCGCCTTCCTCGAAGACTGGCGCGCTCGCAGACAGCACTTGGAACACGCGAGGATGGACTGTTCAGGAATTCCTCGCTCCTAGAATCATTCTCTTCTACCAACAAAATTGGACCCTCTACCTCAATGACCGCTCTCGCAACCACAAGGAGTCTGTCACTATCATGCAGGAGCTAGCAGATTCAACAGGCATAAATGCACAGTCCCTGATCACTTTCCATCCAGGGATGACTGGCGCGCGGGAGAAACTCCAGTGGTCATCGGGCCGTGTCACTACGTTGCAGGAAGACATCGCGTACTCATTGTTTGGAATCTTCGGCATTCACTTACCTGTCATTTATGGCGAGAATAGACAAAATGCGCTTGGGCGGCTCTTACAGGAGATCATCGCTCGGTCGGGCGACATTAGTGCCCTGGACTGGATCGGAAAATCATCCGACTTCAACAGCTGTCTTCCAGCTGAGATCACCTCGTACAACGCTTCACCATGCATGCCGCCACCTCTATGCGAAGACGAAATCCAGACATCAGTCTCCATGCTGCGAGATACTGTGAATGCGGAGTCGGCTTCGAAACTGTATGCCCTCTTCAACGACCTTCATCCCCCTCGTTTCGCGCACTCCAGGCTGCAACTGCCTTGCATCGTATTTACTCTAACAGAACTCATACGGAGGCGTGATGAAGACCATGGGCCCTTTGTCTATGATGCCAAGGCTGAAGGGCTCCAAGACCTGAAAATCACCACAGAAGACAAGCTGATTCAATTCTCGCCTGGAAGGCCTGTACGGCAGACATTCCTCCTCGTCCGTCCGTGGGATCGTTATGATCTCGAGCTGCCTGATTTTGCAGACGAGCCGCAGGGCATGGACAACTGGTCTGAGCCTTTACCTCCTTCAGATGGAGACCATGAGCCGGTTAATATGGAGTCTTACCGAGCGTTGAGGTTGGTCGTCCGCCTTGGACAGCCTTTTAGCGCACTTTTGTTGGCGCAGCAGCGTGGTGGGGAGTACAAGAGAATCGCTTCTGACCGTAATATCACTGCGCAGGTGAAGGACATGGTTGTTGTTGAGAAGATGAACGTCAAAACGCTAGAGATATTGTAGCCTGAATAACGGAGATCCCTGACGCGTTTTCATACATACCTTGACAGCACCTGTGTCCAATAATTTATCTAGGCATATTGTATCATAAACTTACAACAGGAAAGTGAATAACTATAGATGCGCGATCGAATTGAAGTTGGATGGCGAGGTCAGGGGTTATTAGGATGCGTATTACATAACACTCGGGTAAGCTGCGGTTTGACTACAATAATAATTTTCCAGAGCAACGTGACAACACTGGGCTGGAATAACTGTCTTGACTCTTCATTCTATTCTGTCTGACTACGGGAGACTTGGGCGCTACTTTGCGCGACCACACAGGTATATAACTGTGTCGAAATACAGTCAATTCGCCATCAGCACTCCTGAGTTGTACTGTCGGCGTGACAGACTATCCTGTCATCCGGGGTGTAATTTGCTTCAGAATTCATCTTGGATCAATAGGATAGTCTATCACGACTCTGAAAGACCACACCTGCACGTCCTCACTGCGCCTCAATCAAAGCATCTGCAGTATCAGTTCTGCGGGCTCCAGTGGTGGTGCGTCTATGCAGTGACTTTTGCTATATGTAATTCTTATGGAATTTTTCTTTCCTCCGCAGCATTGGTCGTCCTCACGGACAAGTGAGCTCACGAGACTCGTCGTAGTAGCCGTTGATTTTGTTTGGCACTGCCAGTGCTGCGCCTATGTTGCAGGACTCCGGTTAGCCCTGGTGTCAAATATCCTAGAAGTTTCATCGAGTCAGCCACTCCGGTTTGGCACTGCCAGCACTGCGCCTATGTTGCAGGACTCCGGTTAGCCCTGGTGTCAAGTTTCATCGAGTTAGCCACTCCGAGGCAGAAATCGAGCATGTTATGACGTTGAGACAGGGTTCAACGTCACTGACTATAAATTTCGTCGTGCTAATGAATTCTTTCTGACCAGATATCTTATCGTCCCGCCCAGATTGTTGGTAGGTTCAGAATGGCACAAACATCACCATGACACTTGCATCACCGCTCTGAATTTTGCCACTTGCGACAGTATTGTTTCGTTGCTGTGTCCGTTGATCGCCAGCTGATTATTTGCTTTGATTATATACAAGCCCAGTAATCATGTTGGGTTGCATTACTTTGTCGAATGGTGTTGAGTTGAGTTTTTATTCGGGCGAAGACCGGCGGTCTTCTGAAGGACACCTATTCTTTAATGATCATCCAGGGACATGACATCAGTGGCGTGCAATGACTGGTGGCGCTTGATAAATTTGTACGTGCATAGACTTTAATGCGGCTTCTTCGGTAGAAGCCTTTGACCACGGCCAAGCACGAGCACTCACTGCGTGTATTTCGCCATTGTTTCAAAAAGGATGGGTCGCATAGATCCAAATGAAGGGTGTAATTATGATATGATTCTAACTTTGCTTTTATATTAAGAATTCATCATCGATACAAAGGAACTACCGTCTTTGGAATGTCCTGCTTCTATTGGGAGACTGATCTTTGCTTTCGTATTTTTCTTTCATACCCAACACCAAGTGACGCAGAGGTGTAACGGGGACTACACGTGTACTGTGACCCTGTTCATATATTAAGTGAGCAGTGATCCGGGTCTAGCCTATCAGGCAGCAGGTAGACTAGTCCCCAGTCATGACATGGCACTGGGAAACAGTGATATTTATTTATTGTGGCGTACGGGCGTAACATGGCCTGGCCATCCCGTGAACAAGTTCGCATCACGCAGGAGATCACCGAGCGCAGCATGTCAAGATGCTGGGGTCGTGAGAATGATGATAGGAGGCATTGAGAACAATCTTATTTGCTTGTACGCGCTAGCGCCGAATCTAATGTGATATGTATAGTCAAGCGTACTATCGACACACTCACGGTTCACCAAATCATACGATTCTACCTCGCGTGGAGAACACGCGGTAGCTTGACGATCTGGCATAACCACTGACTTCTGAGAGGACGCCAGGGCGTGCCAAATATAATACTGGGGCTGTGAGAATGATAAGAGGGGTGAGACGGGTCCGCAGTGTCATTTCGGAAGGGATGAGTCGTGCAAATCCAGAACGCACGAAGATGTTGATTTTTAGAAACGGAACGCGGCTCAGAGGTATTGACGAAGGCGATTTCTTCCGAACGTAAATTCAATGAGTCATTGGCGAGTGCACTGGAATGCGCGCTAGACACAACGTCTATGGCCAGTTGTGACATGATTTGCGTGGATTCACTGTAGCGAATACAAAGTTGGCGTAGTTACGGCTAGACTGAGGACGGGAAAGAGCGCCAAGATACTGGGGACGTGAGACTGATAAGAGGGGGTGGGACCGGAGATTGAGAGAAGCGCCCGGATGCGAAGGAAGACGGAGCGCTGAGGACAACGTGGGACCTGACACAGAATGTAAGACCAGATTGTTGCCAGGTTGGTATAACAATGGGGAACAAGTACAAGGTAGATAGGACCTACTACGTAGTGCGAACTGGGGGTGTCAAGGGAGATTTACTTTAGTTTTTTTTTTGAAATTTGACCCTCGATGCGATGACGGCATGCACGTGATTTGGACGGAGATGTTGCAATTGTTTCTGAGAACGCGTGTGCGAAATTAGAGTTTGTTTACCTAAAATGGAAGTTTCATGATAAAAAAGGGGTTACGTGATTTGATCGAAACGGGGGGGATACGCAGTAATCATTTTTTGGTGTGTAACGCTTCTCTCCCTCTTACCACCATCATCCATCCACTCACTAACATCCCTTCCTCGCTGGTCGACTTAACGAACTCAACAACTAATGTTTTATAATGTCTGATCCTTCACATTCACACAATTACGGTACAAGAATAAGGAATAACTCAATCCTTAAACCAAGCGCTCGTCTTCGTCAATCACCACAACCAAGACGTATCAAACCAGTACCACACCCACCAGCTCCAGACTCAAACACAACTCAATCCCACTTTCCAATATTTCCACTACCAAATGTCATGCTACACCCTGAAGACGCCACTAGCAAGGTATTTCATGCTATCGGTCGTTGCTTCCTCAGCGTGGTCAGTCCCTCTTCCTCGTTCCTGTCCATACCTTCACGCGTGGTTATTTCCAGGACAATCGCGCCATGACGATCAAGGACCTTGCGGAAATGACTCTAAATTTCGGCCTCGTGTGTCAGAAGTATATCCTCTCCTCTCTTCTCTCTCTTCACCATACTCACAATTACCCTAGCGTTTCTGCTGCGTCGCAAGCAATAACAACCTACATACGAAATCATCTATCCCGATGTGAGGCTCAACAAGATCACCCTCTTCTTCTTCGTCACACCCTTTCTGGCACACCTGCTGATGATGATCTCGTCCCTGCACTCCATTCTCGTGTAGGAGGCGCACCCCTACAAAGGCAGCCACTTGACGCCACGTGTACAAACCAGAACGTCCCACCTGGTCGTCACACAAACTTTCGTCGTGGCACAATCGTATGGTATCTTTCAAAAGCTAGTGGCGTCTCCTGCCCTTTCTCTCGTGCTGGTATTCTCCTGTCAAACTACCCCGCTTCCACATCAAATATAAAACCCAGAAAGCAATCACACGATCCAATGGAAAAGTGCGGAGAAAAACGCAAAAGGTTCATTTCAAGACGCTGTCGCGCCACTGACAGACCCTCAGAGAGCGCCAGTCCGTCCCCCAGCTCCAGTCCAGTAGATAGCGGTTATGCAGAGAGTGCTTCCAGTTCTTCTGACGAAGAAGAAGACGAACCTGAAAGACCCCCAAAAGTCAAGCTCACCCTACGTCTCCGTCCTTCTCCCTCTACCACAAATCACACCGACATTATCGATCTCTCCCATGATACTTCCTCTGATGAAGACGTCGACATGTCTCCAGCAGAGCCCAATCCAGAACCATCCTGCCTCCCACCCTACCCTCGCAGATCAATCGCAGTCCCATGTTACACCCCCGTATCCCCTCCCTCCCTTCAATACGTCTTTCCCCCACCACCCATAGACCAACCCAGAGGAAGCGCATCACCTCCCCCAGACTCTGACCACGAGGAGGATATCGACTTTGATTTTTCAAGCGACGAAGAGGAATCTCGAGGTGTGAGCGTAAAAGTAGAAGACGAGGGAGAAGATACCAGTATCGGCGCGAGTCTTAAAGAGAAGAACGTGAGAGACATGCTAGATGCCTGGGAGGACCTCGATCTCAATCGTGCGCGCTCATATTCACGCACAGAGTCTGGTTCTGGTTTTGGGTTCGTTTCGGTGGCGCGGGAAAATGAAAGTCGCCATGTGGTCGCACCGGAGGTCAAGGTGGAGGAACTTGAGATGTGGGAGTGGGAGTTTGACAGCGGTTGGGCGGGTGCGTGTGGGGAAGTGGAAGTTAAGAAGGAAGATGCTCCAGAGGCGCTGAATGGATTGTCGTTGTCTCCCACCACTGCACCGTGGAGTGGGTTCCCACTTCCTCCTATGTCGCCACTCACCCCTTCTCCGGCATCTCCATGTTCGAGCACGGGGTTCACGTTCCATTGTTCGTCTGCGTCACCAAGGGCGTCTGCATCAGATACAGTTTCGTCAGTCAATGGTTCCCCTTCTCGGCCCACGCACGCGAAAAAACCGTCCCTCGAGCGCAAGGACAGCGTGCTGGACTGGCAAGATGCCGAGCTGCTTGGCCCTGACAGTGTCCACATCGCCGAGCTCGAGCTAGAATGGGAAAAGGGGACTCGGCGGACACGATTCGTATCACCCTTACCAAACACTCCCTCATCATCAAGCCAAATGGCTGATCCCGAACCTATCCCCGAACGCAAAGACCAAGTAGTAGTCGTCCACACGTGCGTGCCCTGTGATCCACCCGTTAGCGCTACGCAAGTCGAAGGTATGCCACGTTCCATTTCCATTTTCTCCTGTTCTGTATCAGCTGCTGATCGAAGGTACCAGGAATACCGGTGTATCAAACTACGCTGCCTCTCCGCGCACCCCATACACACGCACACACGACGCGAACGCTTCTGAGGAGGCTAGACACGGATTTTGTTAACCTTACGCCGTTGCTTGCTGCGTTTTCACCATCATCATCATCACCGTGTGCCGCTGCGGTCCCGGTTCTTCCACCGAGTGCTGTGCGATTCGAGCATCCGAATTCGGCTGTGGCGGGGGTGTGGGTGTCATTGGATTGTGCGAGGGAGTTTTTGAGGACGAGGATTCAGTCGTGTCCCGAAACCCAACCCTGTTCCCAAGACGAAACGCTAAGAACGAGCGTAGAGGTATTCCTAAGCGACGAGCTTGTGATGCGGTTCCCGAGTGCTTTGAGAGATTTTTGGAGGGCAAGTAAGCCTGGGAGGATGTTGGGGCAGTTTGGGGTGTGTTTTGAGGGTGGAAGGGTTGTGGGGAGTCAGGGCTCGTCCTCTTCGTCGTTGGTGTCGGTATCGGCACGAGCGTCGTCTGTGTTGTCTCCACCTCAGTCGTCTTCACCCTCTGCGTCTTCGTCACGGGCTGAATCGTATGCCCCACCGTCTTCTTCGGAGTCGCATCCACATTCAAATTCCTTGCTGGTTTTGGATTCACATTCACATTCAGCTTCGTCATCGTCATCGTTGCCACTGCCCTCGTCATCATCGCTGCCCACGTCTACCATCAACCCCGCACTTCCCACACCCATACCCAAAGTCCACGAAGTATGGAGTCTTCCCGAAGACGCCGAGCCAGAAGCAGAAGCAGAACCCGTGCTTCCTGCGTTTGATATTGCGCTGGCAGCGCTTGCGTCGGGGTTAGGACCGTGTGCTAGTTCAGGAAGTGGGGGTGCTTGTCTTGGGAGTGGCATCGATTTTGGGAGGGGGTGTGGTGTTGATTATGGGAGCGCGCGCGCTGGTTTAGGTCTTGGCATTGGAAGTGGAAGCACCGGCCCTTGTCTTGGCATTGGAAGCACCGGTCTCGGGATTGGACGTACCGATTTTGGACCTGGAAGCGCCGATCTCGGAAATGGGAGTGGAGGCGGAGAGCCACCACTGAGTCCTACGGAGGCGGAGATGTTCCGAGTTTTGTGCGTGTGTCCTGATTGGGAGGAGAAGGAGGTTGGTGAGGGTTGTGAAAAGGATGATGTGTGCATGGATGGACGGGATCGAAATGCCCATCAAAACCCTGACAGACGCGATCAAAACGCAGGTGAACGCGATGCAAATGCGGACAACCAATGCGATAAAGACACGGACGCAGACGTTGATGTGGATGTGGAGATCGTGGAAGAGGAGGCGAGGAGTTTGAAAGATGGCCGTTCGTTGAGGCGGTCGAAACGCGTTGCGGATGCTGTTGCTCGTACGCGTGGTGTGCGGCCCCGGATGAGGGGGCCGAGACATGCGTGAGTATTGATCCAGTCTGCTACGCTGTTCCATTGACCGTCCGCCACTCCATCGACGGTCCGACTCCATCGATATTCGGTCTCCATTACTCGACCGACATCCAAACTGCTTTGATATGCATTCTCATTGCTGCAAGGTTTCTACAGGTTTCAAGCCCCCTCTTTTGCTTGACTGCTTGCTTGCAAGTTTTCGTTCTGGACTGATTTTTGTGCTCTTTTTTTTGCTAGCTTCGTTCGTTAGAGCTGTATCAGATATTATCGACTCCACTCCCGTATACCTCTTTGCGCAAGATGCGCCAAGTATCCTAGGTCCCCCAGTCGACCCCTCACTCGCCTTTTACACCTTTGCATTTTTTGCGAGCCTGGGGTCGATTGCAGCATACACATTCGTCCTCCAATTTATCTGTCTTGCGACGGCTTTCGTTTGTATGTTATAGCTCACAGCCCCCACTCAAGTACTCCTAGCCTAGTTTACTCGCTTTTTGTACGCATTCAGTAATGATGAAGCGTTTAAACGAATGATGATCGATCAAGGATCAGAACGGTCTTTGAATGCTGCGCTTGTCGAAGGCAGTGACTGGCAGTACGTTTATGAATCTAAATTTCTATAGTTTCTTCGTGGACGAACAGGAATCTTGGGCGTAACATGAGCGTAACAAAGAAATAATTGGTAAAGGTTCTTGATTGATGCGCTTGGGAAGAATAGCGGAGTGTGAAAAGCCAGAGTGGGATTTCTTTCAAGGTTTCTCCCAACCAGCGAATTTGTAGCATCTTACTTAGTACTTGCATATTTCTCTGGTCCCAGTCGCCAGGCTTTCTAAAGTACATCCTCTCTGGACTGACTGTCCAATCCAATATCCTTGCTTTAACTCTGTTTTTTTTTTTGGCTTTTTCTATTCCGTTCTTTTTTTTTGTGACAGGCTAATTCACGTCTCGACCCGGTTCGCGACTGCCACCGCGAAAACGAACGAAACGACCCTGCTCGTCTAGGCTCACTCAAGTCTCATCCAATCATAGGTCCAGCTTGGGCATCAAGTCTTATCATTTGCACGACAAAAACAACGGACAGCTCGTCCGTTAATCATCCCATCCACCCAACGCTAATCCTAATTCCACCAAAATAAGCCCTATAATGTCTTTATCTGCCTCTGACAACAATGGCTCCTATTCACGAGTCTCCTCGGGAAAGACACCTCCCCCAGCCCCTTCTGCTGCATATGCAAAGAGGTACGTCTCATTTTTCCTGGCCTTTTTAGCCGATCTGCTTCGTTTACCACGCTTGTGAACAGGGCACGGGAGATCCAGGCGGAAGAACGGCTGAACGGTGCTAGATATAGGCCACCTGCGCTGCGCGCTCTTCCTCCGAGCGGTTCTCCCCCAAATGACTTCACCACCGTCGCTTCTCCCAGTGATGATTCTACCGCCCCCGCTTCTAATTACCCGCCGGGATTTAGGAGAGCACGAGCCGGAACCCTACCTTCTGATGTCCATCTCGCTGCACAGCGTTTCGCTGCTGCATCTAATACCCTGAGTAGTGCTACTCCATCAACGGAATCGTTTGCCGAACAGTTGCAGCAGAGGCAGGCCGCCAACACGCCTCCTAGCATCCTCGTACCCACACGTCCTGCCGTCCGGCATAATACGATTGTGGCGGCCCCACCGACAGCCCCACCATCTGTCGGCGCTGAGCGTAATAGTCGTTTGAGGTCAGGTTCGCTAACGCTACCCTCAGCCGGCCTCTCCAACCCATTCGGCCCGTCCATCTTCTCATCGTCATGGTTATCCTCCGCCAATGGATCGGGCTCCAACTTTCCCGTTCTGGATGAATTGCGCTCCGTTACATCCGCGGACTCGGTCGATGATTTTGACGTTCATACCCTGGATTATCTTGGCTTGGATGATAGTCACCGACCGCCGCCTGCGGCTACTATATCTGAGCTACGGACCCAAGCGCAGGCTGCTATTGCTGGGAACCTAGCTAATCCACCGCGCTTGAGGGCGAGTACGGTCTCGAACCCGTATCGTACGCGCTCGTCTGGTGCTTCGTCTCTCCTCGCTACCCCTAATGCGGAGGAAGAAGAGGAGTATTTTGATGGGCATGATAATCAGCCGTATGAGCGTCAACGGTTGGGTCTGTACGATGGCTCCATGTCAGACGCTAGTCTCTTCCACTCGTCATACGTGGCGAAGGGGTTCAAGCAGGGCGACCATCTAACGCCTGCGAGCGCGCTTTCATCCCGGCCCAGAGCAATTTCCGTAGGAACCCTTGATGATCCCATTCGTACCCTCCAGCGCCGCGCCACGACCAGTGAAGTCCAATCCCCCTATCTCAACGATCTTGCAGCTGCAAGTGGGAGCCTTGCGAATCTATCTAATCCGGCTGGGATTTTGAAGAGCGATGTGAAGATGTCCAGTGTACGGGGGGTGTCTTCGCCGACGGTGCATTTCCCGAATGGCGAGTTGAGTCGTGCGTCGTCGTACCTCGCTGCGCCCAATTCACAGGGAAGGGCAATGTCTCCCAAAACCGAAGCGAATAATAACTCGCAGATCCAGACCCCTACGCGGTCGTTGTGGATTGGGAATTTGGATAGCGCTGTTACGAGCGAGCAGCTTATCCATGTGTTTGCGCCGTATGGTGCTATTGAGAGCTTGAGGCTTTTGCCGGAGAAGGTACGTGATTTACATTGATTGGACGAGGAGATGCTGATATTTTGGTTGGTTCTAGGAGTGTGGTTTCGTTAATTTTGTGGATCAAGCGGATGCTATTCGAGCCAAAGACGATGTGCTCAATCGTCTGGGCGGGAATATCGGCATGCCGAACGGGCAGACCGTGCGCATTGGCTTTGGGAAGGCGGACAGTGCTCCTGTTGCCCCTGCCAAGGGCACGACTGTTACAAGTTCTGGTGCCACTTCTCCTAGTGGTTTGAGTAAGGCCAGCAGCCCTGGCCTTGGTGGATTGGACGCGCAGCTGCAGTCTACCCCTACTCGTGCGCTGTGGATTGGGTCTATTCCGAGCACTACAACGCCTGCGACGATCTTGAGTGTGTTCAGCCCTTATGGACCTATCGAATCTGCGAGGGTGTTGACGCACAAAAATTGTGGATTCAGTGAGTATTGATTGCCGTGGGGCGTTTTGATGTTAATCATCCGGATAGTCAACTTTGAACGTCTGGATGACGCTGTGCGTGCCAGGAAGGCCTTGAATGGTCGTGATGTCCTTGGTAGCGATGTGGGTGCTATCCGTATCGGCTTTGCTAAGGTCCCTGTCAAGAACGGTCAAGAAGGCAACGGAACGCAGGATGAAAGTCCCAGCGTTGCAGTTCAGGGTATTGGTGATTTGAGCGTCGGCGCCACTATCCACGCTCTCCGTAGTGTCAAGGGGGCGTCCACTATCCCAGCAGACCAGCAAGTGCTTGGTGGTCAGGTGGAGAATTACCGCTCGAATCTCTTGCTTAGCATGATTGGCTCTGGCATGCATAATATCGCCTATGCTTCTGACGGTTTGTCAAAGCCTGCTGGATGGTTGCCATCCGTCACGGAGCAGCAGATGATCATGAAGGAGTTGACGGCTGGTAGCCCTGATGCTGATTTTGATATTCAGTCGTTATCTGGTCAGTCTTGTTCGGTCGCTGATTTCAGGGGGCCTCTGACACGACGTTCGCAGAGTTCCGCCCCCCGACGATGTACTACACGACGATTCCACTCGTCTCTGAGAGACCTAACAACAGACGCTGGGATGCTTCAAAGTTGCGCGAACTCAGGAAGAGGCTGGATTCTGGTACAATGACCGTGGAGGAAACTGATCAAGTTGCGGGTGACTTTTTGGATGGCGAGATTGTCGACTTGGCCTCGGACTGGCTGGGCAACACGGTGGGTATCCCCACGCCGAGTCCGGTTGCCGTGGCTCACCTGGGTATGCTGCAGGTCGTACAAAAGCTGTTTGAAAAGTGCTCTTCGGTGCCGCGGTTCGCGATGCTGGAAAGAATCACGCCTCATTTGGCGATGATTGGCATCCACAAGAACGGTACTTGGGCTGCACAGAAGATCATCGAGTGTGTTCAGACTCCCGAGGAGGTCGGGCTCATCGTGCAAAACTTGAGGGCTTATGCTCCGCCCTTGTTACTTGATCAGTTTGGTAACTATGTGGTTCAGTAAGTGTATCGATTGTTTGTTCTGCAATGTTGATGACTGAGCGATCATTAGGTGTTGTCTGCGTTTCGGGGCTCCTGCCAACGATTTCATCTTCGACGCTATGGTCGATCGTATGTGGGAGATTGCACAGGGCCGCTTCGGTGCACGCAGCATGAGAGCGTGTCTTGAGAGCCCTCATATCACGTTGAGCCAGCAACGTCGTATTGCCACTGCAGTGATCTTGAACTCTATTCCTCTTGCGACGAACCCCAACGGTGCACTGCTGCTGACATGGTTGCTTGACACGTCTTCTTTCCCTTCGCGGTACAATCTTCTCGCGCCTCGTTTCACGCCTCACTTATCGCATCTGTGCACGCACAAATTGGCATCTTTAACCGTTCTCAGGATTGTCAACCAGAAGATCGAGTTCGAAGCATCCCGTCAAATCGTCCAAGCGTTGTTCTCGTCCCCCGGAGACCATGTTCTTACTGATGTGTTGGGCGACCAAGTGAACGGTGTTGCGGTTGTGCACAAGATCTTGACTAGCCCGTTCATCGACCCTATTGACAAGCCAACTTATATCGAGGCCACTAAGCGGGTATTAATCGAGCTCAAGGTTATCGCTACCCAGGCTTATCGTCGGCTAATTGAAGAAGTTGGTCTTCCCATCCCAAACTACCAGCCCACGTACACCACTAATGGACCGCCTGGCAAGAAGGGTCAGAACCAGAATCACTACGGAGTGCCTGGCCTGCCGTCAGGCTACCCTTCGAATGATCAGGGTTTGGCTTCAATGATGGCTGCGTTGCAGATGGGTGGGCAGAATCCCCAGTCCGGGCCCCCGCAACTGCACATTGATCCTGCATATGGTCAAGCTCCTGCGCCACGCGGTCGTATTTCTCAACCACCTTCTGCGTTCTCGCCCTCCTCGGATCCCTTCAATCCCTTTGCCCTTCGCTCTCCGGACATGAGCAGTCCTCGTACCTCTACTATTCGTCGTAATGGCGGACTTCCCTCTATTCCTCCTTCCATGACTCCCACCCCCGTCTCTACCATCCCATACGGCAATCAATCTCCCAATCTCGCACCTGGTGGCATCCTTAACATGGGTCAGCCAGGCTTCAATACTCAGAACGTCCCCCAGCACCTCTACCAGGCATATATGTACCAAGTATACCAGCAAACACCGCCGTCTAGCATGGGCACCTTCAATTAAAAGAACTCTCACGATCCCGCTCACGACCTGCTTTGTTGCATATCGAATGAAATTATTCCTTTCTGTTGTCTATCTATTCTTCTGCCACACCATGCGCCAGGTTATTTGCCAGACAATCACAACCCATTCCTTCCTACGATACCCCTCGTCCGCGCTTCTTTTCAATGTCACGCTCCTTTACTTACTTTTCTTTTCACCCTTTGGGCAAGCACCTGAGCGAAGTTGCGGTGGTTTCAGAGGGCCAGTGCAGGAAATATTTGCTATCCTTTTTTTCATTCTCCAATTCTATCTGCATTCCTACGTTGGTTGGTTTGTGTATAAATACTACGTATGGATGGCTGTAACACAATTATCGCCCTGAACTATAGACGAATGAAACTGCTATTCTGCTCGCGTTGGTGGGTGTCGCGGGTGTCTGGACTATCTGGTGGTAGCTACCTCGAAAAAACATATGCCGTCGGATTCATAGCCTTTATTTGTGCATGTTTGGTTTATAATGCATGATCAAACATTATTTGCCGTAGTACTTACATTATGCTCTAGTACGTCGACTGCCTTAAGTCTCGGTACTCATTTCTTGCATGTAGGGGACTGATGAAGCTGAAATGCATTGCTTTGGATGATATTGTGGATCAAATTCAGACTGCTTATAATCTCAGTATCCTTCCATTTTGCGTTCAATCCTTAATCTTGGCCATGTACAACTGCTAACATCTCTCTCGATGCTCTGTTTCTCCAGCCTCTCCGGAGACTTCAATTCAGATTGCACAGGTGCCCGCCTTTATCGTTTGTTGTCGATGACATTAACGAATGCACATCCAAACCCGAGATTGCCGGTCTTATCCTTTCCCTTGTACAGGCTCTTCGCGAACTGGACCCGCCCACAATCCAACGGACGTCACGTTTTAGGGGTATGATCCCAGATGAATCGATGATAAGCTAGTCACGTCACGGTGGTCATTTTGGATAACGGTACGCTCTTAGGTACCTCCTGCTCTTCTTTCAGTGTCACTTGCGCATACCTCGGCGACGTCGCGGTGGCTTGCAGGCAATCATATTGCGTCCATTTTCATTTTCCCTCCATTTTCCATCATCATTTCTATCGTGGATAGGCTGCAAGACAGTCTTGATCTATAGAAAGATGAAAACCGCCACTCTGCCTGCGTTGATGTTGATGTTCTGGAAGCTCGCATTTTGACCGCTATCTGATTCGCCGACCAGTACGACAGCTGCGGAAAGTGATTCGGATCTCAGTGGCGACAATCGCACGAATGGAAACAAAACCTTGGCTCTATAAGTGACGGCCGCCTTTGACAGGAGATGTAGCGCCCTAGGATAAAAGTGACCTTGCAAAGGCCCTTGACCCTTGTCAGAATGCTGTCTACCAGGAAAGCTGCAGTCGTTTGGCTATTCATTGCATTCAAACAGGCTCTGACTGCACAAACACCTCTGTCGAGTCATGCGCCTTTAGGCTTTTACCCGGATGTCGAACGTGATCTCGGACAATGGGATCTTGGTAAAGCCCCTGCGGTGAATGCGACAGGACATCTGGTGTTCGAAACGATCAATTCCCTGCTTCAAAACTGGGCAAACACGCGTCATCGTATTGGTATGTCTGAATCTGGTGAAAACACCGTGTATCTGTCACGACTCATCGTCTACGTCCTGCAGGCCATACAATAGTCCCAGGGACTGTTCCCGTAGGCACTCTCCTCTACCATGGATCCCTCACCGGTCCCCATTTACCGACCGCTCTGGATTGGGTGGCTGTAGAGCCAGACCACTCCATAGCTTTCTGCCGTGGATCGGTCAAGACAGGGTGCTGGCACCTCACCCTTACAGTCACTCGGTCGATGAAGGTGCTCTATTTTGACGGAAGCAGTGCTGCGAACCTTCCTGAGGGCACCATGGACACCCAAGATCTCGTGGCGTGGTCGGAAATGAAACCCGGGTGGCTGACCAGTGAAGAGCAACGTATCAAGGATCTGTGTAAATGGGGTCAAAAATATGGTGTCAATGGCTTCGTGAGGTTCGTTGGATTTTGAGATGCGTCGATACCAGATGCTGATTTGTGATTCGTAGGATGGAAATGAATTTGTGCGAACCCATACGTAGTTCCTTGGTCATTTTTTATTAACGACGGTCATAGTGAAATCATGGTCTGCAACTTCGACTCTCACATGGAGGTCGTTTCGTTCTTAAATCTCGAGAGCCCTCGCCTCGCGATCGGCCCGCCTACGGATCTGCCAGAGGACCCAAATACTGGTGAGCGACAACTGTCTATGTTTTGATATAAGTCTGATTTATTCTTGGACATCAGTGCATCACGCGTTTGAAATAATGCATTCTGCTTCATGGCGCGAACTCTATCCGGGGGAAACTCGGATTATGCTTGATTTTTCCGGGCTCGTCTCTTTCTACGACACTGCTCTCGTTCCCTCCTTGGTGCCGCGCCGCGCCGGCTTGGAGCGGTGGGATCATCGAGTGGCAGGAATATCATCGGAGGATATAGAGCGGGTCCAAGACAGGCTAGCTCGAGCGTTGGTACGACCAGCTGTGACAACCAGCGGCATTGACTGGAAGACGGTCTTGCGGGTGGTGGTTGATCGATATGCCAGCCGCCTGGAGATGATTCAGTACCTTTCAAACATGACGCTGGATGATAGACCGATCTTTGACCACGCGCAACAAGTTCAGAGACGACTGCGCACCGTGCTTTTGCCGTACACTGTTCTTGCAGCTCTGCCTTCCAATACCTCTGTCACTGCCAACGTGACAAACTCGTGGGCCGCGCCAGTTTTTCGGGAATGTGCCACATCGCACACGGCCTCGATAGCAGCTCATGGAGCGGCATTGATGCCTTCTGAGCGTTTGCTCCTGCAGGCGGTGCAGGAAACCACTCGTGAAATATGCCGCGTCGCCACGAAGATGTGGGCTTCTGGATTGATTGCTGGAGTTGACTCCTTTTATCCTCCGGACCAACGCCCTGAAGCTGATCACATACGTACTCTCATGGGGGAATGGAGAGAGGACATAACGAAGTTAATCCCCTGGTTAGACTGGAACGTGTGGGTGAAGTGCCGACCGGCCTGTGGTATCGAGGTAACAAAGTCGGGTTACTTGTTTGTGGAATGACTGACCTCGTCGTGTAGGAGATGTGCTACTTGCCTACCTGGCCGATAGGGTTTTTCCCGCCTCCCGATGAGGACGATGCTCCACCATTTCAAGCCCAATGGGACAGTGCTTCCTCAGTGTGGCCAGATCCAAACAAAGGGGAATGGAAGAGACCACAGCCCAAGTGCATCAGACGGCTGGAGCCGTATGGTTTTTAGGAAGTGGCATATTTACGTCTTTTTTTTCGTAGTCACCTGTCTTGTAAACTTATCGCAGTAGAGTTTACAATAAGCGAGGGTGACGTATGTAGAGTGTTACATATATTTTGAATGTTTTGACGTTTTGGCTCGTTGTGACCGAGATTGTGAAAGCAAAACAACACCGCTCTCTCGTCTCTTCCATCGACTACAATATGAGTACAACCCAATAAATGTATCTGGCGGTAGCCCGCACCGAGAGGCTACAGATCACGCAGCGGAAATTATAGCTGCAAACTCAGGTAGGATACAATCGACTGCAGACCCAGGGAGGGCACAACTGGCTGCAAACGAGAATTTAGAATAGATAGGCTACCAAATATCTTGATGCGAGCGACTCGCCCCACTGTACCAGTTCTGCTCGAAGATGAGCGCACTGCCAGTAGACGCTTCAACGGCATGTATCCGCTACAGTCATCACAGATATTTAGACATCTAACCGTTGAAGTTCAAGTGACCATACCAACGGCACGTTGCCTATCGCCCACTTAGTTATGAGCCAAGTATCCGCTCACCACATCAGGAAAAAAACCTTTGACTACAGGGTGCTATATAGTCATTATAGTACCTGTAGTCTGGTTTGTCAAGTGTCTAATACAACGAGCTATATAGCCGCGCCGCGAACTATATAGTGCTACAGCAACTCCTGTAGCTCGTTGTAGCAACCAACTACAGGTGCTACAGAATGCTATATGTGCTACAAATTACTACACGTTCGAGCTACAGGTAGCTACAGGTAGCTACACACTCGAGCTACAGGTAGCTACACACTGCTACTGTAGCTCCCGCAATATAGATCAGGCCACTGACCGGAAATCAACAAAACCGAATCAATTAATGTGCTATAGCGCGTGAGCATGTATACAATCATCGAGATATAGTAGCCGCCTCAATCACCACCCCCTTCTTCTTGTGCTTCTCGAGCCTCGTCTTCGTGCTCTCGAATAGCTTCATCAAAAACGTCATCTGTGAAGCTCTTGATAGTCACTGCTGCCATGAATGGATCCACACCAGCGTGCATCCTTTTTATGAATGTCAGTTTGGATGATGAACGACATAACGAAGAAAAAAATACCGAGCGACGTCGAGAAGATTGACACCAATTTTACCGAGCAGTTTGTAAGCAGCAGTCCGCTCGTCGAACCGCTGCAGGGAGTCGAGATGGAGATAGTAGACCGGGGAGTAAGCAAGTGACGAAAATTTGATGTCCTCCTTTAGTCCAGTCATCCACTCGTCGATGCAGCATTCAATCTGTCAGACCTCAGTTGCAGTACGAACATCTGAATCACTGAATACACTCACTGCTGTGAGTATAAGCGCAATGGTTTGAACGGGTAAAGGATTGAAGTATTTAGCATGTACTATACCCTCGTCGCATCGGTTTGCGAACCACATATGATTCATCGCCTCCTGGATTAATCCGGTCTTGTATATGCCACGTTTCATTTCCCAGTCCTTTTGATCCGCCAGTCAGACGTTCACTAAGGATGGTAAAATTGAATTTAAACACGCACCTTAAAAACAAAACGTGATCCTTCCTTGAGAGACTCAGCCAGGTCACGGTTTTGCTTGATGGCGGGTATAGATCTGCTTGCACGGAAGCCAAAGAACGAGGCCGTCCACCTGTTGGTGGCTGGGTGATGCATAACCACGGTTGCTTACAGGTGTGATGGTTATGCATGGGTGTTGGTTGTTCCACGACATTATGCATAATGTTCTCTGACATTATGCATAACGTTCTCAAGGCTCGACCTCTGCACTGTCACGGTCCAAAGTTAGGTAGATCTAGATCTTGCGTGATATAACATGGATCTCACATGCGCAGGCTTCTTTTCTTTCGTTGGTTATTCCGCGACATTATGCATAATGTTCTCGAGGCCCAACCTCAGCACTGTCAGGCACTGTCAGTGACGGTTAGATCTGGATCTCATATGTGTAATTCAGAAAGACGCCTAATCTAGTCTGACATGTCCCTAGATAGATATTGAAAAAAAAACATTTCTACAAATTATCGTGAGCAGGTGAGCGGCTATACTGATGACAACATAGGTGAGGTGCGGGTTTCTGTTGCTGTTGCAGTGGTGGTGGAGACCACGAACCCACTCCACATTTTCGTGAATGCGTGCTGGATCCTCCTTCGAAGAGCTGCTTGCCGTCTCGCATACCCTTTGATGCCTTCTGCTTCAGCGGCAGGCAAATTGACTCTCCGGTCCGCCTGTTCATCCCACCATGCGGCGTGCCAAGATAGAAATTCCCTGACACGCCGCATTTCCTCTAGCAAGAGCTGGACCTCCTCCGTCCAGCGATTCGCACGTGCCCTTGCTTTACACCATTCTATTCTTAATGCTGCCGGACCATCTCAGGACCATGCAAATCACGATGAAGCGAAAACTGCTCACCATCTGTGAGAACATCTCCTGCAGCAGAAACTCCCCGCGCCTTCCAGATCCAAGAGAGAGTCCTATTGCCCTCTGATTGTCCTGCCTCGCCTTCCGACATGCCACGAACGTGTGCTTGCTCCAGTATCGGAAAGACCTCCAGCCAGTCATGTTCGCCGAGCATCTCATGCAGATTTTTGAGTGCATTCCTTGCCCTGCGATACCTGTCTGCAGCCTCTAAGACATTGCGTTCAACATTTCCGATTACAGCAGAAGCGCGGGTGTTGGCTCGTTGACCACGGATATTAATGTGCTTGAATTTGTACAGATGAGTGCGTAAGAGGAGATGGCGACGGAGGTCATCGAGTGCATCAAAGGATTGCCCTCGATGCAGTTCCCATTCGAAACGACAGAGCCATTCATCACACACAGCGTCTGGGGCGTGCTCCTTCAACTCGGAGGGAAGGAATAGATTGATATTGTGTGCCCTTTCCTCAAAGGCCCCCGCGCTGGAATCACGAGTAGTTCGGATGTGTGATGCCGAGGGCATATACAAGAGCTGGACTTGGCACCATTGTTCAACTTTACGCTTCAGAGCGTTCGTCCGATCTTGTATCTTTGAACGCTGGAGATCAGTTGAGTGTGCGCCAAGGGCTGAAATGTCCCGCTTGAGCCTGTTTCTAGTAAATACCAATGTTAATTCTTCAAGTTTGACAAACAAAGAGGTACATCGACTTACTGTTCTTCCTCTATGGCGATACCTGTTGAAATAAGAACCGCGGGTGATATCTCACTATGAAGGGAATGATTGACACCATGCTTGAGATCATCAGCCTCTTTCTGAGAGAGGCTCAGCCGCACGGATGCCTGCGTCATAGCTGCGTGATAAACATAAGTCGAATGGTGCTAAGTATAAAATATCAACTCACTTGCTGTGGTTGCACCGAAGGGGTTCGTCACAGACATATCTGCTTCCCACTCTTCGACAGCAATCCTCCATCGTGACACCTCCTCTGACCTTTCTGCGATGAGGGTGTCGTTGAACTCGCGAAAATCGCGCTGATGCCGTTCACGTTCAGGCATAGCCACCTTGAGTTTTCGCAAAAGGCTAACACCTAAATCGTCGCCATAGTCAAACGGTGTTCGCAGCTGGCGGTAGGCTTAAAGTGACTCACCCAAATTGGTAACTTTCTTCCAATTGAAGTCGCCAAAGTGATCATCCAGTGTATCGCGCCGAGCGCCCGGACCCATTTCGCGTGTGCTTGTAGCTACAGGGTTTATGTTCGCCCAGCCACGCTCGGGAGCCTCGCCATCAGTCCGGCCCATACCTCTGATGAGATTGTGCGAATAAGTAATCTGACACGCCAAGATATGCGCGGGAAGATGGAACTTCGGGACAAGAAATGTCATGGATTTGTCGGCGCAATTGAAGCGAATATGATCGGGGTACTTGAGCATTCGTGCTTGAATATTTTTACTCCACTGGCAGGCGATGTTGTATGATACGTTGAAAACAATGAGGTCCTTCGTGTGCTGCATGGTGGAGCAAAATAGGTAATCCATATTCACGTATCTGTGAATGTGGTGTAAGATGAAGTCGGAGCAGAAGACTATAAGTACGTACTTTTCCCCCTTCTGGAGGTCTCCAATGGCACATGGCCGTTTAAAGTTATGGCGTGAGCAATCCACGGTCCCAGCACCTGTTGCTGCAAGACCGCGGGAGTTCTTCGTCTCGGCCAGGTTGACAGCATCGTGACTTGCACATGTACTTTTCTACTGAAAATTAGCGTCTACATCCCCAGTGATTACAAAGAAACTACATACCTCTTGCGGCTGCTGGCCAACTTCGTTGAGGAAGGTCTTGTATCCCTGTTCCTCCACAAAGTATGACCATCCGTTGCTCAAACCAGGATCTACCTTATCCGAGGAAACATTCTTCCGCGCCAAGCGAAAGTTTGCGTCGATTGCAATGAAAATTCCATAAAGCCACCTGTTGGCACAGAACTAAGTAAAATGGCATACAATGAGGTAGATTTGACATACCGTTTTTCAGGAACTGCATCCTCCCAACCCTGCGGTAAATTTTTACCTGGTTGGGGACAAGCAGGACATAGGACAGCGCAAGAACCACATTGAGTTGCACTGATACCTTCGGGGTCATGCCCACGGCCAAATCGTTTGAGTAGTGTCAAGTTCTGCCATTCTTTGATCATCCGAAGTAGCGCTACGTAGCGATCCTGAACATATGTGAGATTTGCAGCCTACACTGAGATAAATGCACACTTACCTTAGGAGGATTGATGCCAGAGTTGTCGGACAGCCGTGACAGTGTTGCCAGCACTCAAAGGCCGATGCCTTTGATTCGAACGTGAGGATATGGAAGTGATGAAGGAGCCGAAAAGTCGCAGCTGTTTTTGGATTGAGGGATGTTGCTGGAAACCACCGGACATGGAGGAGTTGAGTTGTTACCGGTTGAGCCATCTCACATCCACAGAAGTCTACTGCGACTGAATGTACACCGTTGACATCGAGAACAACGAAGTCGTTGTGAAATGCTGTTGACACCGGGTTGCAACAACGGTTTCCAACACGATGGCCAAGCTGAATTCTGAGTCCAAGGGCTTTGAGGTTGGTGTTCTCGAAGTGCCCGTCGACCCAGTGCTAGAGTAGGGCCTTTTAAGCGATAAAATCACAACTTTGAACATACAAACCAACCTGAAGTCGATGTAACGGACTTTCTTGATGTCTCACCAACATACATCCCTTGCAATACAAAGCTGTGCCGAAACAGTCCCGACATCGGTAGTCTGGATGTCCCTGGCATCCGTCATGTCCCTCGCAAACTTGATCAAAAATGAAATCACCACGTCCATCCAACCGGAGAAGCTCGAGAAGAAAGTTCTCGCGTTCTCGAACCCAAACTGAGAGAGGATTATCCTGACAAGTGGTATTAGTACAGTAACTAAGGCTGTATGTGCGGCAGCTTACACCAACGGTTCGGTTTTGCTTGGCAGGTTCATCAGTTGTATCAGCTATGTGCTCATCATAAATGGTATATTCCGCAGTGTCCAAGTTGTTGTCAAAGCTGAATTCGGGTTCTTGAATTTGTGAAGGGACTTGTAGGCTAGTAGGGATGCTATCATCTTGCGAGCATGAATAGTTGGTTTGCATGGCGACACGACCAGGTCCAGCGATTGTGTGCGACTGGACTTTGTGGTAAAGAAGTTGGGTACCATCCGTCTCCTGAACCAGTCGTGATTGTGAGGCTCGTTGGCGGGCAGCATCCTGTGCAGCGTGATTTGCTCGGTTGAGGTCATACCATGCTTGTGTGAGTTTGTCGTGTTCTCGTCTGCGCTTACTCTTGCTGGGCATGAGGATAAGTAGTATTAGTAGCAGTGTTTGAGAGCGTGGGTTTTGGTCCAACTAGATTATGGGTTTTGGTCCGACTGGTTCAACTCCCATTGATTATGGGTTTTGGTCCGACTGGTTCAACTCACATTTCCTCATTCTTTTGAACCAAGACTACACACTGTGGTACTATCAACCAAACTCCTTTCTAGCCAAGGCGTCATGGCTCGTCCCATCATTCATAAAACTCTTGAGGCAAAATTAGCCGCGGCTCGTGAAAAGTGCCGACGCTATTATGCAAAGTATGTCACACCTTATATGAATAATTTCCGAGTGTTCCTGACTCACAGGCTTGTCTCAAAAGAAACAAAGAGCTTATTCTCAAAAGACGGAGGGAACTTCATAGCGCCAAACCTGAGCGTGACGTGAAGGAATCACAGAAGATGTTGGAAGCCATTTCAAAAGCCTTGCATGGCTCTGCCAGTGATGAGGACTCCGACCCTGCATCTGAACCTGATGAAGAGAATTCTTCTGATCATGATGCCGAGGCAGACCTGTATGTTCCTTTTTATATAAATAGAAACATATCATATTCATATCCAACAGATCTGATCTCACGCAATGTTTGATCGCTCTCAAGATCATCAAGGATGACATGTTGGAATTGACAGATGATCCTTGCGCCTTTGTCCAAGGTGTCTTCCTCGAGTACATTAAGACCCTGGATAGCAGCACTAAAGGTGATGTCACCATCCTCGAAAAAACGTTGGCCACTGTTGAAGGCTTACTCAACCGCGTAATTCCCATCCAAGATCAAATTCTCAATTTCTGTGGGATAGCACCTGAGTGGCAAGCAGCTGACTTGGTGTCCCGCTTCCTCAGGACTATTCTTGCGTACCTAGAGGATATCTTATGTCTTTTGAGATTTGATGGACCTTCCGAGCTCGCAGTCGCTCACTCAATGGGAGAACTAATGTACCAGAAGGGTATCAGAATTTGACAGAGATCTCAACTGCCCACACATGTATATAGATTAGTTTTGCTTTGGACGTTTTCAGTCAGAAAATTCAAGTTGCATTGTATACTCTGTATATAGAAGGCTGTGGTAATGATATATGGTTCGGTTTTTCAGTGAGAGGACCTTGGTTGGATGATGAGTTCAGGCTTCCGATGAGTCATCAGTGACCGCTGCAGAACCTTATTTTCGTTATTTCCATCAAAGCCCACATTACGACAAAAAAACACCAATCAGGCCATTCAGTAAGTGTGTTATTCCCATATGTCGTACCGTGTCACGTCACTGATAAAAATATGCTGGCGGCTAGTACCAGATGGCAGGATCAGAATGGACATCTCCTGAGCAAAAGTCGTATCTACAAGGCTTGTATAGTGATTTCCTCAAAGCGCAGGCTCAAGGGACTGTGTCGGCCTTCTGGCCGGGGGTTTATCTCACTTGGTTTGAAAAATGGCCCGAAATCAATTTTGTATTCCCTGATGCGTCAATGCATGGATTTCTAACAGAGGAACAGAATGCATTATTGGGGACAGCCATAGATAAGAGACATCAGGTGCGAGTACCAAGCTCATATGTGTAATTGTATCATGTATTCAAGTTTAAAAACAGCAAATTAGGACTTGGTTCAATTATAGATCGCAACGTAGCGGACGTGCCTCAGTCAATAAAATGACGAAATCGATTCATATGATGATGGGAAACAAGGCGAAGGGGACCCGAGTTCACAGCGCTGCAGAAATCTTTTCCAAAAAAGGTTTTGCGACCAATGTCCGAGATCAGATGGAGGAGGCTATTGCTTCGGGCTCGGTTGTTACGAAGGCTGAGAGACTTAACACTATGAAAAGGCTTACGAGAGAGGCATATGAAGCTGCGCATCCTGAGGTGAAGGCACTATGCTTGGCAAAAGTGGAAGAAGAACGTGAGACAAAAGCTAGCGAGCTGCTCAAGCCAGGAACACGAGAACGAACAAATGCGGAGCTAGCTAAGTTCGTTGACCTCATCAATATGAAAATTGTCAGCTCATCGTTACCAAATAGAGCCCTGGAAGAATGTACCGCTCCCATCGCACACTTCTTACAAGCCATCCATGAGATGACCGGATTCCACTGGACCATTCTGGGTGCTGGTCCTGACCCTCGTTGTAACGGTGATATCAATGTCATGAGGTAAACAAAATTTTGCACTGCGTATACTACCTACTGATATTTCAAAGTTACCACACAGGAATCAATGAGTATGGGCAAAACTGGCAGCAGGCCACTCCCAATTTTGATGATAAGCACATCAAGCCATTTGTTGCCTTTGTTTCGAGTCTTTTTCGTAAGTCATCCTTCTCTTCCCTTATCATGAGGTTTGTGGACTTACGCAACACAGCGGAACACATCAGGAAGACACACGCGCTTGATCATGTCCTCCCAACCCCCTCCTCGACTCTTGGAACTGAAGCCAACCCAGTGGCTGGGGAGTCGCAGTCTTCCGATGCCAGCCATAATCTTCCGTCAACCTCGGCATTAACACGTTCTCCCCACCTGCTTCCTCATGTTCCTCATGTGCCCATCCCTGCTGATGGAAATGTGCACCAGCCTCCTGCTGATGTTTGGTATCCGGCTCAGCATCCGCAAGGGCTTATTTCCTTCGACCATGGATATGACCTCGGTGGATCAGTGGACTTTGGAATGTCGGACTTCCACAACCCCTCTGAGGCCAGCGCCATGATCACATCAGGGCAATTTGGAATGTCAGACTTCCACAACCCCTCTGAGATCAGCGTCATGAGCGCATCAATGCCATCATCAAGTCTATCCGCTTGTTTAGACTCACCATCAATTTCGCCCATCTCCACATGGACTCAGAGGGACGTGCATTATACTTCTCCTCCACGCCTTCGCCCACGGCTCTTTGCTGCCAACTTCGCATCTTCAACTCCCACATCTGGCATAATCAGCAGGCCTTCTCCAGCGCCATTCATTGCTCCACTCACATTCAACTTCCCTTCCCTCCCAGCCCCCCTCCGAACGCCCGGTTCTTCCATGCCGGCTCCCACTGTATCCCTCCCAACATCTGGTTCTTCCACTCCAGCTCCCACCGTATCCCTCCCAACATCTGGTTCTTCCACTCCAGCTCCCACCGTATCCCTCCCAACACCTGGTTCTTCTACTCCTCCTCCCACCGTATCTGCGACGATCAGTGTTGAAGTCAGTCATGGTGGTGCTGCGGTGTCCGGACAAAGTCTCTCCAACCACGCCAACATTGCAGAAAACGACACTGCAAATGCAAGTGTCGAAGGGATAGATACCTCGGGTGTGGGAACACCTGGCGCCACTGCGGTAGAAGCAGTCCGAGTTGACTCGGACAAGGACGTTACCTTCTCCAAACCCAAAGGCCATCCTACCTGCGGCAAGCATATACGACAAGTCCCCACGGTCTCAGAAATACCCAACGACTCAAATAGCACCCAGCCTGTCAGAAAAACTGGACGTATTCGAACAGAGACGACTCGATTGATGCAGGCCAACAACATTGGCCAAAATCTCAAGCGTTCAAGATCCACCAAGCCCCAGAGCGAGCGTCCTAAGAAAAAGTGAGTGTCTTTTTTCTGTCGTCACCTCAGCTCATGTATCACACACAGGAAAGCAACGTGATTCGCAGAATAGGTTTTCTTCTTGCAGAACATGTACATACCTTGATCTTTCTTGCGCGCATGTAGTAGATATTATTGTGAACATGTTTTTGTCTGCTGTCAAGTTGTTCGTCGTGTGAAGAATATATTTTTCAATGCAAAACAGGCAATGAACACAAAAATTACACTACAAGTCTATTGATTGGGTACTTGGTAGAAATCACGCTCGATCGAAGGACTTGGAGAAATTTCCTTCACAAGATCCAGATGAAGATCCATCAAGGCTCAAATCAGCAAGAAGCTGAGGGAAGCCAGGAACAGATGATCTAACAAGGCTCGAATCAGAAAGAAGCTGATGTAAGCCAGGAACGGATACGGATGAGTAGATTCGCGATCAGGATAGCCAAATGGAGGCGCAGATAACCAGCGGGAAGCGCTCGACAGCATTATGCATCATAGGTACCGTTATGCATAAAGGGAACAACAGTCGAGGATTAGCATCAGCCATGCATAACGAAGATGCCTGTTACCAGCCTTATTTATGCATAATTATGACAGCATAGCCTGGGCCGTCAGTGTGCGCATCTTTGTTTTAAGCTCCCCGCGCACTTGTGATGTGCGCCTCGTCATCTATATGCAACAGAAAATCAAGTAGGGCAAGGACACGGACACGAGACGTACCATTTTGACGAGAGAAGGAGTAAGTTGGATGGTAAGCTCTGCCATGTTACACGCCTCGTGCCAGGCATCCTTTGCTAGCTTGGTCTCAATGATCAGTGTCTCTGGAAAAGGTGTGCGAGTCACGACTAGACAGCGGTAGATAGACATGGCAGAGGCGAGCAAATCCTTGGTGACTTGGTCGAAATCGCTGGCCTTTAACCGTTGGCGTGGACCTTTATTGAAATTCATGTCAGTATCGAGGACCTCCGAGTCCTCCAGTTTGTGCTTGGTGCCGACAAAAGCTTCGTCCACTTCGTCATGATCATCGGGAGTGTTGTCCGCGCGACAATCAGACTCGTTCTCAATGTCGTCCTGGTCCGTGCTATCGACGTAGTTGTTCGAATCATTGCTGTCGCTGCTGCCCTCACTGTCACTGTCGTTTGTGGACGCTGAAAAAGTGTGTTAGTTTAAGATATATACAGAATAATACATAATACCTTTCTGTGGCTTCATATGGATCTTACTCGTGGGTTTTCGGGCCAAGACAGTTGGAGGGGTCTTGCTCACACTGTATGTGAGTGCCTGTCTTGTAGGTACACTGCGGTCCGAAAACTATTATGTAGTTGTGAGTAACATGGAGCGCCTGAACAAATAAGACACTGACCATGTTGTCTTCGTCCCTGTCAGCATCGCTGAGAAGCCCAGCAGGCTCACTGTCGAATATTTCGGGATGTGTCTGGTATGTAGTGCGCAGTGCCTTTAAGCCGCGCTTCTTCATCTTCGTTTCTAAGGCTTGTTGGCGTTCTTCTCCTCGACGAGCTTTTAAAACTGTTGAGCAGAAACATGTAAGTGAGCGCGAGCATTCATGTTGGGCGTGATATAACTTACTTCGATATGTTTCTTTTTCAGTTGGCTGACGTTGCCGACCACTTGCGGTGCATCCCGCGGTCGACACCATCTCTGCACGTAGGCTCTCCTGGGCCTTCAAAAGTGCTGTTTTGCCTCCCTTTTTGGAGGGGGCTTTTGCGGGCATGATAGACAGTAGTCAGTAGAAATAACAACGACAGAAGGAGGGGGTATGCATGCCTTTAAAAACCCTACAGTGGCGTCAGATCAACAAACAATTTTTGAGTTTTGTTGATTGAGTTTTGTTGATCACGAAGTTAAAGTTTTGAACTGACCAAGCGGTGTCAATATAATGGCATAAATAAGAGGGACGGGGATGACTTTCCTTTCAAACATACAATCGATACTCCAGCGAAATCAATACTACAGCCAAAATGAATAAATTGTAAGTGGCTGCCTTCTCCAATGCTCGCCTCACACTCACCGATGTTGTAGTTCAGCGTTCATGTCGTCGAATGACTCAGACGACGTGAAGCCGAACATCTTGTTATTGAACGGAGCTGAAGAGAAACTGAACACGCTTGAAGTCAGCAAAAGGTGATACTCAACCATAAGCCATGACAAACACTAACCAGTCATCAGGCCTGTACCTCCTCCAAGTCGACCATTTCACGTGGTCGTTGCTCCAGGACGGGCTAGGGAGGTACCTCATACACCAAGGGAGGTTAAGCCTGCCCTTGATATTCAGTTTCCATTGGCGCCATATCGCCAAACTCCAGGACCCATCAAAACGTCGCAGACCTACCTGCGAACACTTGTCCTAGAGCGCTGGGATGCAGAGATTAGGCTGTGTGATGAGTCATGCAGAGCGCAGCTCTCAGAGCACATACAAGGTCCTGTTGCTCACCAAAATTTGGTGCGGGAGATGATAACGGTGCGATGGAATGCTGAAAAAAAGCGGTGTGAGGAGTCATGCAAGGTTCAACTGTTGGAGCTCTTACTTGTGGCTCATGGCATTACTACCCTAGCTTAGTTGTCAGTTAGTTTTAGTCAATGTCATTCGGAATAAGGGTGCACCGTGTGGATCGCCTTTATTTTCAATGATGTTCGGGTCAATCTCCATATTATGAACTGCGTCCGTGACAGTAGTTGGTCACATCGCTGCAAACGACTTTCGTGTTAGTCACAATTAGGGCCGGTATGAGGACTCACTTGAGGGTCGGCCTGGTCTAGACTCAAACTGGGTGCAGCAGTAACCAGGCACTGCGCCACAACTAGATCTGGGCACCAATGAGGCGAGTACCATAGAAATTAGACGACGCTTACATGTATGCCAGTTGAATGGTGGTAGCACTTCAAGGTCATGAAACTTCGAATATAGTCCAATCTTGGTCTCCGCAAGTCCAAGAAGGAGGACCTTCTGGAACGCGGTTTGTGTATGCCAGTCGAATGGCGGTAGGTCTTGGAACTTTGAGTATGGTGGTAGGTCATGAAACTTCGAATATAGTCCGATTTTGGTCTCCGCAAGTCCAAGAAGGAGTTGACCTTCTGGAATGCGGTTTGAGCCTGAACAGGATAGCGTTAGCGTGTTTTTTTTCCATTTTTCGTGGCGTCAACATACTTAGGGCCGGCACAACACGACTTAACACGAGTTTCGTGTCAATCGCACCGTCAATCACACCGGACAACCCAGCATGCCCCACTGTGTATTCTGTGGGAAGGTAACGACTACACCCGAGGGTCTCAAGAGACACATTGTAGGGCGTCCTGAATGTCGAACACAGTATGAATCAATGATCAAAGAAGTAGAGGCAGAGAACTTAGACGACGCACCAGATGTTGACTTCCCCCCTCAAGATGCAGCTCCAGGCCATGTTCACCCACGCCCGTCTCCAGATACAGACAATAACCCAGCGCTCAGCAAGACTCATCGTGTTAGAGTCGAGGAAGTCGAAGATGAAGAAGGGATGTCGTTCACCAACAATGGCCTGATATTTCGAACGTCGGACGGATGCTGGCTGGGCACTGCATGAGGGGGAGACGAGTTTTGAAAAATATAGAACATACCAAGAGGAAGAGGGTGAGGATCCATGGTCGCCTTTTGAGGACGAGTAAGTGCTTGAATGCGCCAGCAAAGCATCTACTAAATAGATATCACTCACCAGGGAAGAGTGGGATCTGGCCCACTGGCTCATCAAGAACCTTGGTCAGACGCGGACCGAAGAATTCCTGAAACTGCCCATAGTAAGTTTGAAAGCGTTGATCAAATGTTGATCAAAATTTGAACTTACAATATTGATACCCTAACCAGACACAAAACCGCAGCAGACTTTCGTTTCATAACAACCGCTCGTTCTTGCAGCGCGTTGACAAACTTCCACACGGCCCAGGATGGAGTTGTAAGAAGGTGACTGTGCGTGGAAACGTCGAGGATGAGAAAGGCGAGATGTTGCAAGAAGAGGTTGAATTGTGGAGCCGGGACCCTGTAGAATGCGTGAAAGAGCTCATTGGCAATCCTGCCTTCAAAGAACATATGGCATACTCACCTGCAAAAGCATATGCAGACCGTGTGGGGCAACATAGAGTCATCGACAAGATGTGGACAGGAGACTGGTGGGGCGAGAAACAGGTAAGACTATTTGAAAGGGAGCGACAAAGTAACAGACTGACCTTGCACACAGAACGCCTTGCCAGAGGGTGCAACGATAGCACCAATCATTCTATCTTCAGACAAAACGTCGTTGTCGCAGTTCCGAGGGGATAAGTCAGCATGGCCAGTGTACATGTCCATTGGGAACATCAGCTAAAGCAAAAAGGCGCCAAGCATCAGCACTGTGCAACCATCCTCATTGGTTACTTACCAGCTAGCAAACTTGACTGTTTCACCCCCGATGCACGCTCCTTGGCTGGATACCGCCTCTTCCACCATTGCATGACTCTACTGCTCCAACCTCTCATCGGTGCTGGAAATGACGGTGTTCGAGATGGTGTGTGCGGACTCGTGGGTTCGTCAGTGTCTACCCGATTCTTGCAGCATATGTTCGCCGATTTCCCGGAACAGTGTTTGGTCAGTTGTTGCAAAGAGAACCGATGTCCGAAAGTGCCTTGTAGCAGCAAATGAGCGAGGGGATGCACTCAACTCGGCAATGCGTGATCCAGAGTCAACAAAAGAAATCTTGCACAAGCGCAAGATTGGTCAGCATCCTCTGGAATTCGAGGCCAATGGTCTACGCGCCGTTTACAAGCCTTTCTGGGCTGATCTGCCTCACGCAGACATTTTTCTAGCTTTCACACCCGACCTTCTGCATCAACTTCACAAAGGTGTGTTCAAAGACCACCTTGTGAAGTGGTGCATCGATATCATTGGCGAGGACGAAATGGACGCACGTTTCAAGGCGATCCCGAATTATCCTGGCCTTCGACACTTCAAGAAAGGGATATCGAGTGTGAAGCAGTGGACAGGACACGAACATAAAGAGATGCAGCGAGTATTTGTTGGCTTGTTGAGTGGGGCAGTACCTAGGTGTGTGTTTATTCAAGTCGTTAAGATGATGCCTTGACATCATGCCTGGCAGTCGTGTTTTGGTGGTTGCACAATCTATTCTCGACTTCTCGTATTATGCCCAGCTGCACATTCAGACGACTGAGTCCCTCGATGCCCTACAAAACGCCCTGACTGTATTTCACGCAAATAAAGACATCCTCAAGGAGCTCGCTGTTCGAGAGCATTTTAACATACCTGAAATTACACCAGCTCTCTCATTACGTGCAGTCCATCACATTGTTTGGCGCAGCTGACGGCTTTAACACAGAACTTCCCGAGCGCTTGCACATTGATTTCGCAAAGGACTCATACCGTGCTAGCAATAAACGGGACTACGAGGAACAGATGGCTTTGTGGCTGCAATGCCAGGAAGCCGTGTTTATACATAGCGCATACCTGGATTGGTTGTCTCAACAGCCTCACTCAAACCCACACGACGTCGACGCAGATTCAGACACGGACTCAGAGTCGGAAACACCACATCTTCCCGCAGCTGAACCACTTCAACCAACCCATGTCCTTGCAAAAGTCCCTGCGCATCCTCACCAATCTGTTCACACCATCATAACAGCACACGGTGCTACTGAGTTCCTCCCTGCTCTCCGTTCCTTCTTACTCAAGAATCTCCCGCGCAACACCATAGTCCCTGGTCTTCAAGACCGCTTCGATCTTTATCGTCAAGTGGTGATTGCGACGCCACCAGATTTACGAGTTAGCGACGTGCAAAGCGAAGGCGCATCAGAGCAACTCCAGAAAAGTTGCCGTCAGGCCGGAAGCCTGGTACCCCAGCCCAGTTTGACATGGCGTTGATAGCAGACAGGCCTCGCTCTTCGCATTTGCATACTCTTGAAGGTATTTTTTTGCTGAGTTTCTCAGCGGTCAATTTTGATAATAGTCTTGTTGCAGGTGTACGAGTAGCCCAAGTTCGCGCTATTTTCACCCTACCTCGCCAGTTTGGCGCATATCCCAGAGCCCTCGCTTATGTCGAGTGGTTCACACCTTTCAAACCACCCGACCCTTCCTCTCGAATGCGACAGGTCTCGCGCTCAACCCGCCAACTTCGGCGCAACGCTGCTGTAGTTCACGTTGACGAAATTGTGCGGCCGTGCCATTTAATACCGAGGATGGGACAGTCAGTAGATTTGAGGTTGAGAAGCGGGAATGCATACGAGGTGGCGAACGATTTTTATTTCAACGAGTTCATTGATGGCGAAATGTTTTGCGCATGTGTTATAAAGTAATTAGCTACAACGACGTGTCTAATACATACTACGGTTGCATCTGTAGCTGCCTGTAGCCGCAGTGGTAGCTCCTGTAGCTACCTGTAGCACCCCCCAACCATATAGCCGCCTGTAGCATGGCTTAAGACTATATAGCGCTATATAGGTCACTGTAGCGTAAGCCGTGCCTACATAGTGCTACTGTGCCTAAAAAGCGCTATATAGCTGTCACCCGAGCTACGGCATTTTGGGTTTTTTCCTGATGCAGTGACCAGAGAATTCTGTCAAGTACGGTAACCACAGGTAAGAAATAATAAAGAACTTCGATATTGTCTCGCAGATGCACCCTAGATGACCCCATCATCAGGAACCTCAATCTCCAATACCACCAAATCAGCGACAGGCGGCACAGTGAAGACGCGAGCGCCAGATTTATCAAGTTGCAAGGATGCCGCATCTATAAAGGCGAATGTCCATAAAATCGACAGGAATAAGTAGTGCAACATCAAGTGCAAATAAATATTGTCCTCGACAACTATTAGGTTAAACATATTCCCCAACCGGGCCCAGTGACGACCGCCATCTCATAGGTCCGTACCCTGTGGATCGAGGGACGACGTCTGTTGCGTATGTAACCCATGTATCTCGTGAGGTGCCAGACTATGAATAAAAGTTTTCTCTTGAGGTCACGGAATACAGCGAGTATCTGTCGAATAAGCAATTCAAAAAAAACTCCCACATTCGTACGGCTCTTTGAATGTAAGATTGAAATTCAAGACAGAGGGCAAGCCTCTTTACGAGCCGGGTCCTTGTAAACCTTCGCCAAAATGACCACTGCTTTTTTGGTCTGACGAGTGGTAAAGATCCCAGGCGATAGATTCAATGTGTGCGGTTCAGAAAACTGTGCTGGGATCTGCTTGCGTTTACTGGTGCTGAAAGCTGGCGTAGGGATGATAGTAAAACACAAACTTCCAACGGCTGCCAAAGGACTTTCTTGTTGATTGTACATACAAAATTCGAGCGCTATGCTCCCCACCTTCATTATCAGAGATTGTTACTACATGCCACGATACCACTCACAGTTATTGGAATTAACATGCTCTGTCAGACTTCGAAAGTTGAACAACCACTCCCCCAGAATCATCCCAAGTTTCGAGGGCTCCCATTTCGAAGTTGAAAGCAGAACCCGAAGTCGACAACGGTGATCCGCCTCGGCAAGGCTGAGATACGAAGCTTAACCATCGATCTTATGAGGCCTATCATAACGTACATTGTCATACTGCCCAAATTCACTGGCGAACGAATACTATGTGTGATCCATCGAATAGAAGAGACTTGTGCGGAATTTCCGATATTAGCTCGAGGCAAACCCAAAGTTTGCGTTGTTGTATTGGACCAACATTAAGCCGAATAAGGCGGTCTCGTGAAATGCCTTCCTCTTGAAGACGTTCGATGTCTGGAACGGAGAGCCTTAGATCCAAAGTTAAAGCTTGACGCCAAAGCACGTGAACAACAGTCGTATAGGCATGGCACTTCAGCTAGGCATACCTGACAGATGAAATGCACCTAAATCAGAATTTGATAACTAGTGGCAACACTGGAACCCAGTCAGATAGGCTCACATCCGCCAACACGCCCAAAACTTTTGAATTTGCTTCCTCACCGTCCTTGAGATGTTCCTGAATTCGCCAGGGAAGACCGCAGTTCGGACACGGAAAATTGATATGTACTATCAGAAGCAGGGCCACACCTGCGGACCTGTACATGAGAACTTGAATCCAGAGGTTTTCTGGATAAGTCTGCCAGTGCTTCTACGATATAGTAAACCTGGAGGGGGAACAGGCTGATGGGATCGAAATAAAGTACGATCAGTTGTCCCGCGGTTGCGAGTGACCTGTTCATAAGTGTGAAATCAAGATGAGGCATGATTTTGGCCCATCCCTAGCATACGACAGTGAGAAAATATGTCCATCTTATTCTATATCAGACACAAAAACTCACGGAAAACGCAGCACGGGCTTTGCGTCACATTGTTGGGCCATTGCTGAGCTCTCCTAGTAGACATAAAGTCTCGATCCAGTGCAGGATGTGAACACGGAGAAACTTTTCTAATGCGGAGACAAGGACCTCATTGTAATCTGCGAGAGATACACGGTCTACCTAGTGACGGGAAGCATATCGCATGATTTCAGGAAGAGTGGTGTCTCCGGCCATGGTTATGTGGTCTGAGAGATCGCATAGATTTGCCTTGAGTTCATGTAGGATGATAAAACACTGGCGTGCGAGACCCTTATGGATCTCTGTAGAGTCGGTGTAATGTGGGCGACAGCGCATCGGGTTTGCGAAGAACTCGAAGAGTGATGAATGATAAGGATCGGATGGGAATCGTGGGTTGATCGGGTGAAACAACTAAAATTGGCGAAAATTCTTCCAGAGTGAGGTTGAGTCTTTCGCTATGATCCGGAGGGAAAAATTGCAAGAGTTGAGAGCGTGGTAGGGGCTGCGCCAAATTCATGATATCGATCAGATGTCTGATCAGGGCTCTGTTGTCCCTGATGATATCCTGATACGTGTGATCCAGGTTGGCATATGCAACTGCCGTAGCATCGGGTGATGACAAGAATGCGTCCAACCTGAAAGCAGGGTGCTTTCTCGGGTACGCAATATATTTCATCGCTATGGATGCGCATAGAAATGAATTGCCAACCTCACCAGCGAGGTCATCCATTTGGCGAGGAGACGGCCATTGGGGCACGTCTCCAGGACTAAGTTTACGAGACTGGACAACTCGCTGGAGTTCGTGCGCAAGGAAGTGACGGATATCTGCGTTTGTCTCCCCATCGTAATCCTGCAAGGAGATTTCTTGAATATGTCTAAATCCTCTCCCAAAGGCCGCTTCATCAATGTGCAAGCTAGGCCAACTAGCTAGAATGATGTGGACATTGAGCGTCCCTTGTAGGTGCGTATGGCTTCCGCTAGTAAGTGTGCTACCCGTACAGCATCCTGGGGGAACATGATTCATTCAGTGCATCGATAATGAAAGTTACTGGAGACCGAAATTGGAGTCCCCACTGAAGATGCTTGATGATAAGACGTTGGATTTGATCCTTTCGAGCTTTCAGGCCTCAGGTGTGATAGCAATGCAGGATCATCAGTAATGGTTCTGATGATCTCGCTTTTCACCGACAGGCACGCAAGGGCCGACTGATAGGTAAGAGTTGGCACGACATAATCGGTTTTATCTACATTGTTATGCGAGAAGAAAAAAGTTCCGGCAAGACGTCCTTGTGCTCGTAGCTCTTCCGCAATCGTGAACAAGATAGATGTTTTGCTTGAACCTGGAAAACCGTGCAACCAGACATTTTTCTGGTTCCTCTCATCTACTACCTGCCGGATGCTCTTCAAAATGGTGTTCGTGTGTCTTCAAGACATGGAGAGAGTGCTCGTGGTTCGGCATTGTATATAGCACGGTGCACTGCAGCCTTGCCAGACAGGACCAGACGCTCCCATGCGTGATCGTGTGTTTCAATTGCTGTTACACGCAAATGATGCTGAGTAAGTTCACAATATGTAACAACGCTGAATGCTAGGCTCGCCTTTCTGCTGCATGTCACAGTATAAGCCTGGACCTTCAAAGCTTCAAGCTTGAGACCTGACTTCAAGGAGGCTGGAAAATGATGGTACAGCGTGGTGCTTATCAGCAAGCTCAGGTTCAGGCGCCCAGTCACTAGTCAACACCCATTATTCCTTGGTTCTATTGTTACGTTTGGTTCATCTCTTACATAAAGTGTCACTTACGGGCGACGTTGCGGTGGTTTGCGGGCAATCATATTGCGTACATTTTCTCTCCGTCATTTCTATCATGGACAGCTGCAAGACAGTCCTGAAGAATGAAAACCGTTATTCGCATTGATGTTGATGTTCTGGAAGCTCGCATTTCGACCGCTATCTGATTCGCCGATCAGTACGACAGCTGCGGAAAGTGACTCGGATCCGATCGTGACTCAGCCCCAATCGCGCGAATGGAAATGAAATCTTGGCTTTATAAGTGACGGCCTTTGACAGGAGATGTAGCGCCCAGGATAAAAGTAAGCTTACAGAGGCCCCTGGCTCTTGGAATGCTGTCTATGAGGAAAACCTCAGTCGTGTGGCTATTCATTGCATTCAAACAGGTTCTGACTGCACAAACACCTCTGTCGAGCTATGCACATTTAGGCTCTTATCCGGATGTCGAACGTGATCTCGGACAATGGGATCTTGGCGAAGCGCCTGTGGTGAATGCTACAGGACATCTGGTGTTCGAAACGGCCAATTCCCTGCTTCAAAATTGGGCAAACACGCGTCATCGTATTGGTGTGTCTGAATTTGTTGAACACCGTGCATCTGTCACGACTCATCGTCTACGTCCTGCAGGCCATACAATAGTCCCAGGGACTGTTCCCGTAGGCACTCTCCTCTACCATGGAGCCCTCACCGGTCCCCATTTACCGACCGCTCTGGATTGGGTGGCTGTAGAGCCAGACCACTCCATAGTTTTCTGCAGTGGATCAGTCAAAACAGGATGCTGGCACCTCACCCTTGCAGTCACTCGGCCGATGAAAGTGCTCTATTTTGACGGAAGCAGTGCTGTGGCACTTCCTGAGGGCACCATGGACACCCAAGATCTCGTGGCGTGGTCGGAAATGAAACCCGAGTGGCTGACCAATGAAGAGCAGCGTATCAAGGATCTGTGTAAATGGGGTCAGAAATATGGCGTGAATGGCTTCGTGAGGTTCGTCGAATTTTGAGGTGCGTTGGTAGCAGATGCTGATTTGTGATTCATAGGATGGAAATGAATTTGTGCGAACCCATACGTAGTTCATTGGTCATTTGTTATTAACAACGGTCATAGTGAAATCATGGTCTGCGACTTCACCTCTCACATGGAGGTAGTTTCGTTCTTAAATCTCGAGAGCCCTCGTTTCGTGGTTGGCCCGCCTACGGATCTGCCAGAGGACCCAAATACTGGTGAGCGACAACTATCTATGGTTTGATATAAGTCTGATTTAATCTCGGATATCAGTGCTTCACGAGTTTGAAATAATGCACTCTGCTTCATGGCGCGAACTCTATCCAGGGGAAACCCGGATTGTGCTTGATTTTTCCGGGCTTGTCTCTTTCTACGATACCGCTCTTGTTCCCTCCTTGGTTGCCGCGCCGCGCCGGCTTGGAGCGGTGGGATCATCGAGTGGCAGGAATATCATCGGAGGATATAGAGCGCGTCCAAGACAGGCTAGCTCGAGCGTTAGTACGACCAACTGTAACAACCAGCGGCATTGACTGGAAGACGGTCTTGCGGGTGGTGGTTGATCGATATGCCAGCCGCCTGGAGATGATCCAATACCTTTCAAACAACACGTTGGACGATAGACCGATCTTTGACCACGCGCAACAAGTTCAGAGACGACTGCGCACGATGCTTGTGCCGTACACTGTTCTTGCAGCTCTGCCTTCCAATACCACTGTCACTGCCAACATGACAAACTCGTGGGCCGCGCCAGTTTTTCGGGAATGTGCCACATCGCACACGGCCTCGATAGCAGCTCATGGAACAGCATTGATGCCTTCTGAGCGTTTGCTCCTGCAGGCGGTGCAGGAAACCACTCGTGAAATATGCCGCGTCGCCACGAAGATGTGGGCTTCTGGATTGATTGCTGGAGTTGACTCCTTTTATCCTCCGGACCAACGCCCTGAAGCCGATCACATACGTACTCTCATGGGCGAATGGAGAGAGGACATAACGAAGTTAATCTCCTGGTTAGACTGGAACGTGTGGGTGAAGTGCCGACCGGCCTGTGGTATCGAGGTAACAAAGTCGGGTTACTTGTTTGTGGAATGACTGACCTCGTCGTGTAGGAGATGTGCTACTTGCCTACCTGGCCGATAGGATTTTTCCCGACTCCCGATGAGGACGATGCTCCACCATTTCAAGCCCAATGGGACAGTGCTTCCTCAGTGTGGCCAGATCCAAACAAAGGGGAATGGAAGAGACCACAGCCCAAGTGCATCAGACAGCTGGAGCCGTATTATTTTTAGGAAGTGATTTACATGCCTTGCTGGCATATACACGTTTTTCGTAGTCATTTGTCTTGTAAACTTGTCGCAAAAGAGTTGACACTGAGCGCGGGTGGCGTATGTAGAACGTTACATATAATTTGAATGTTTTGACGTGTTGGCTCTTTGGCTGAGATTGCAATACTGCTCTCTCGTCTCTTCCAACGACTACAATATGAGTACAGACCAACAAATGTATCTGGCGGTAGCTCCAAGAGCCAGCTCGTCAGCTGATACCTGCCTTTCTCCAGAAACTATATGAGTGCGTATTTCGTTAAATCTAATCTCACAAATGCTGTGGTCCTGACATCCTATAACCATCTTGCTCTATAGGATGGTTAATGACCCCTCAGACCACGATGGTCTGACACCGATGACTCTTTCTTTGGTACGTCCCAGCGCCAGTCTTTCTCTGTTCAATAAACTTGACATTCTACCTCTCATAGTCATCGGCCAAGAGCGCTTCACAAGCGAAGTCCCCTTTCCAAGCCTCTGCCAGATAAGAGACCTCTTCAGAGCGTTGCAATCAGATCGAATGCTTTGAATAGCAGAACAAATGTCCGCGTCAGTCACCTTATGCTGCATTTGCGATCCCGTGCAGCTCCAGTGCGTCATCACGAACTGCCAATGATTCCGCGAAAGAAGACAGGACGAAGAATAGAGAGTCAGGGGTTCCTGTCAAGTTGTCATGGTGATACACCCATGATGCATTGGACCTGCCAGTGCCCGCCCCCCGCCGCCACCCTTGCCAGCGTCGGGCCCGTCACCAGCTGTGCACATTACCCAATCATAGCCGATGCCTCTCTCCGGGGGCACACTGTCACCTCTGTTCAGTCTGTGGCACTCTTGCGCGATGACAAACACATCGTGTCTGGTTCAAACGCAGAGACCATCCGGATGTGAGATTTAGAATTTCTCAACCGGTACTACCCTTCCACGGCAGTTGCAATATGTGTCTCACCGACCCCAACTCATGCTCTTTATCCCCCCTCCTCCTTTCTCCAAGATTCTTCCACCCCCGCCTCTCTCCCCGCGAACAAGCATGGGTGGGTTGTCGGTCCGGACGTCTTGGTCATGTACTTATCTTAATCAACCGATAATGGAGATATATGCGCGCGTTGCATAGATATGTACAGTACCTGTTTGCCCTGTCGCGACGTAGGACTTTCATTATAACGTCATTCCTTTTCTAGCGAATGCACTTGCTCAAGACGGTTATTTTGAGATTGCGAGGAGGATTTCATTCATTATGGCAGGTTAGACTGGTGACCAGCCCGTCTATGCACTATCCGAATTTAAACCCAGATTTACCAGTCCGTCTGTCGACGGCTTGCCTCATAGACGCGCTGGTCACCAGTCCAGGAAGGTGCATAAGAGCCTCCGGGGTTATGCTGGGCCGGGACATGGTTGGTGATCATCGCAACCAGTGGCATTAATTTTTCTCCGACGGAATGTGGTGGAGATTTTGCGTTGTGCCGTAACTTTTGGACGTTACGTTTTAGGGGTATGATCCCACTGGGCCAGATGATAAGCTAGTCACGTACATATACGTCACGGCGATCATTTTGCAACTCCGGGGGTTTTGGATAACGGTACGCTCTTCCTTCATCATGAAGTCTGACCACACTGCGTACCTCCCAGGTCCCGATCGTCGCTCTTCTTTCAGTGCCACTTACGCATACCTCGGCGACGTTGCGGGGGTCTGCAGGCAATCATATTGCGGCCATTTTCTTATCATCATTTTTATCATGGATAGCTACAAGACAATCCTGAACTACAGAAGAATGAAAACCGCTATTCTGCCCGCGTTGATGTTGATATTCTGGAAGCTCACATTTCGACCGCTATCTGATTCGCCGATCAGTACGACAGCTGCCGGAAGGTGATTCGGACCCGATGTTGAGCGCTCAGCCCCCATCTTCTCAGTGGCGACAGTCGCGTGAATGGAAATGAAACCTTGACTTTATAAGTAACGGCCTTCGACAGGAGATGTAACGCCCAGGATAAAAGTAAGCTTACAAAGGCCCTTGACTGTATGTCAGAATGCTGTCTACCAGGAAAGCCGCAGTCGTTTGGTTATTCATTGCGTTTTGAACGGGTTCTGACTGGCACAAGCACCTCTGTCGAGCCATGTGCCTTTAGGCTTTTACTCGGATGTCGAACATGATCCCGGACAATGGGATCTTGGTGAGGCACCTGCGGTGAATGCGACAGGACATCTGGTGTTCGAAACGGCCAATTCCTTGCTTCAACACTGGGCAAACACGCGTCATCGTATTGGTATGTCTGAATCTGTTGAACACCGTGCATCTGTCACGACTCATCGTCTACGTCCTGCAGGCCATACAATAGTCCCAGGGACTGTTCCCGTAGGTACTCTCCTCTACCATGGATCCATCACCGGTCCCCATTTACCGACTGCTCTGGATTGGGTGGCTGTAGAGCCAGACCACTCCATAGTTTTCTGCTATGGATCAGTCACAACAGGGTGCTGGCACCTCACCCTTACAGTCACTCGGCCGATGAAAGTGCTCTACTTTGACGGAAGCAGTGCTGCGAAACTCCCTGAGGGCACCATGGACACCCAAGATCTCGTGGCGTGGTCGGAAATGAAACCCGAGTGGTTGACCAATGAAGAGCAGCGTATCAAGGATCTGTGTAAATGGGGTCAAAAATATGGCGTGAATGGCTTCGTGAGGTTCGTTGGATTTTGAGATGCGTCGATACCAGATGCTAATGTGTGATTCATAGGATGGAAATGAATTTGTGTGTACCCATACGTAGTTCCTTGATCATTTGTTATTGACGACGGCCACAGTGAAATCATGGTCTGCGACTTCACCTCTCACATGGAGGTCGTTTCATTCTTAAATCTCGAGAGCCCTCGTCTCGGGGTTGGCTCGCCTACGGATCTGCCAGAGGACCCAAATACTAGTGAGCGACAACTGTCTATGTATTGATATAAGTCTGATTTATTCTCGGACATCAGTGCGTCAAGCGTATGAAATAATGCATTCTGCTTCATGGCGCGAACTCTATCCAGGGGAAACTCGGATTGTGCTTGATTTTTCCGGGCTCGTCTCTTTCTACGACACTGCTCTCGTTCCCTCCTTGGTGCCACGCCGCGCCGGCTTGGAGCGGTGGGATCATCGAGTGGCAGGAATATCATCGGAGGATATAGAGCGGGTCCAAGACAGGCTGGCTCGAGCGTTGGTACGACCAGCTGTGACAACCAGCGGCATTGACTGGAAGACGGTCTTGCGAGTGGTGGTTGATCGATATGCCAGCCGCCTGGAGATGATTCAGTACCTTTCAAACATGACGTTGGATGATAGACCGATCTTTGATCACGCGCAACAAGTTCAGAGGCAACTGCGCACCATACTTTTGCCGTACACTGTTTTTGCAGCTCTGCCTTCCAATCCCACTGTCGCTGCCAACGTGACAAACTCGTGGACCGCGCCAGTTTTTCGGGAATGTGCCACATCGCACACGGCCTCGATAGCAGCTCATGGAACAGCATTGATGCCTTCTGAGCGTTTGCTCCTGCAGGCGGTGCAGGAAACCACTCGTGAAATATGCCGTGTCGTCACGAAGATGTGGGCTTCTGGATTGATTGCTGGAGTTGACTCCTTTTATCCTCCGGACCAACGCCCTGAAGCTGATCACATACGTACTCTCATGGGCCAATGGAGAGAGGACGTAACAAAGTTAATATCTTGGTTGGACTGGAACGTGTGGGTGAAGTGCCAACCGGCCTGTGGTATTGAGGTAACAAAGTCGAGTTACTTGTTCGTGAGATGACTGACCTCGTCGTGTAGGGGATGTGCTACTTACCTACTTGGCCCTTGGGGTTTTTCCCGACTCCCGATGAGGACGATGCTCCACCATTTCTAGCCCAATGGGACCGTGCTTCCTTGTGGCCAGATCCAAACAAAGGGGAATGGAAGAGACCACAGCCTAAGTGCATCAGACGGCTGGAGCCGTATGGTTTTTAAAAAGTAATTAACATGCCTTGCTGGAACATACACATCTTTCGTGGTCAGCTGTCTTGTAAACTTATCGCAGTAGAGTTCTCATTGGTGGACTCAGAATGGATGCGGCTGTCTTCAACGTGTTTTTAAATGCATCATCGCGGGTCTCCAACTTCGAGACATACCATACTAGAAACCTACCTGATCCAGTCCTGTGCGGGTCTTAGCATTTCTTTGAAGGAAATTGATCCGATACATATTGTGCTGGTGAGCCAATTTCAAAGTCTGACTAAATACCGGTGCAGCTGTCGGACTGGCACCAAGGAAGGGGTTTGTCCTGGTGGGTTTTTGCACCAGTGCATACGCGCTCCTTACCTGTGCAACTGCAAGCCTTCGATAAGGTTCGGCGATCTTGAATTCCATCAGCGTATGGGCGCTTGCAAATTCTTTATATATGTAAATTGATTTGTGCAAACATGAGGCAGCCTTGCTATCTCAGGTAACATTCAACGCCTTCGTACTGTTTTTTTTTTCGCCTGGAGACCTTGTCAGACTCAGACTGCTCAAACTTACTCATTGAGCGAAGACAATCCTCCTCGAAAGAAACGCTGGGAGTCGTTCAGACCCACATTCGCCACAAGAAGGTGGTAAGTAGAAGTGCAGCCAGAAAAATGATGTACGGGACGTCTTTGCAACTACTTTTGTTTGTAATTATGACGTTGCAGCCGTCCTCTGATCTCCCACATGATGCATTGGACCTGCCAGTGCCTGCCTCCCGCCGCCACCTTTGCCAGCGTCAGGTCCACCACCAGTTGTGCGCATTACCATTTATAGCCGATGCCTCTCTTCGACGAATCGATGGCACACTGCCTCTATTCAGTCTGTGGCACTCTCGCGCGATGGTAAACACATCGTGTCTGGTTCAGACGCAGATACCATCCGGGTGCGAGATCTAGAATTTCTCAACCAGTACCACCCTTTCACGGCACCTGCAATATGTTTCTCACCGACCCCAACTCATGCTCTTTATTCTCCTCCTTTCTCCAAGATTCTTCCGTCCCCGCCTCTCTCGCTGCGAACAAGCATGGGTGGGTCGTCGGCCTGAAAGGACGCCTTCTTTTCTGGGTTTCACCAAATTTCCACCTGGTGATGTATGCCCCAGGCAACACACTGGGACTTTCATTATGACGTCATTCGTTCTCGAATCTCTGGCGAATGCACTTGCTCAAGACGGTTATTTTGGGACTGCGAGTATTTCATTCACTACTAGATGGCAGGTCAATAATAACATATACTTTGAAGTCCGGGCAGATTACAATATTTCTATAGACGCAACAGCAACAGAACGAGATCAGCTTCGTAGGCAGTCGATGAACTGCAGGCCCGCGAAGCAGGAAAAAGGTTTGTGTGAACAGAAGTGTAAGAACACATCTCATGCAATCGCAATCGGTCATGGATGTGGCAGTTGGCGTTCAAGTCGTGGCAGGACTAGGTGTAGCAGTGATTCGTGCGTTGCTGCTATTGGCGCACGCACTCCAAACATACAGGAAGGTGCATAAGAGGAGTACGGAATTATGCTGGCCCGGGACATGGTCGATGATCATCACAACCAGTGGCGTCAAGTTTTCTCCGACGGAATGCTGCAGAGATTGCACAGTACTTGAGCAAAAATTGACGAGAATAAAGATGTTGGCAAGATGAGGGGTGGGATCTTGAACCAAACCTGCACTAAGCCTGGATTGGCAGCGGAGAAAGCACGTCAATTTAGTGACTTCCTGCAGAGGCATCATGGCAAGGTTTTGGAACACCCAAACTCGGCAGGAAGGTGCTGTAAGCAATGCAGCCTGTTCGCATCTACTAAAGTCTCCTCGACATTGACCTTCAAGCGTGCGAGGCCAGATTGCCATGGGCTTCCTCGCCGCGGCGAACTGGAAGCTTGTTCGAACCGACCACAGAATAGTATGAATGATTAGACTGAAAGCTGCATCCACTCACTTATGTGCAGGATTCAAACCATTGATGGGTCCACACCCTCGCCGATGATGAGGATTTCACTATGTGCTCATCACGCATATTGTGCCAAGCAATCTCCGCAACTACGTTTTAGGGGTATGATCCCAGATGCATACAGCCCAAATTTGCACACATTCGGGATTTTGAGAATGTGTGGCGTGACATTTGTCATGTCTTCCGCTACTCTGTCGTCTTACGGCCACACCGCATCAGCGTAGACCTCAAACATAGGATTAACTGTGCTCATGTACAAAACTGATGGCTTGACTATGGAAGTGATTGCAGAGACATGTGCGTGTCCCAATTGGCCGTGTATTGAAAGTCATTTGCCTTCACCGATTTATGGACAAGCGGCTACCCTTTCGGTCATCAAGGTAGTCTAAACTTTGACGGGGCTCATCCGAGAGCCAGCAAAGACATGCCTCACACCGAGAAAGCCCAGTGGACAGTGCTGAGAGAGGAATATGTGCTGTCATACACAGTGGATAGATTGAAGATGAGTCGAGCAGATCTGCCATTGATCAATCGATCAGGTTGTGTCGACAGTCAGAACAGTGTCGTTATCAAACTCACTTTTGGCGCTGGGTCACCTGGGTGACAACTGGGTGTGACGACGCTGGTACTGCCACCACCGCATCGGGCGAAATTTGGAAAAACATGCAAGGGCTGTAAGCGTACGTATACGTCACGGTGATCATTTCGCAACTGCGGGGCGTGTGGATAACGGTACGCTCTAAGCTCTTCCTAGCCTACTTAGGTACCTCCCGGGTCACTTACGCATACCTCAGCGACGTTGCGGTGGTTTGCAGGCAATCATATTGCGTCCATTTTCTCTCCATTTTCTATCATCATTTCTATCATGGATAGCTGTAAGACAATCCTGAACCATAGAAGAATGAGAACCGTTATTCTGCCTGCGTTGATGTTGATGTTCTGGAAGCTCGCATTTCGACCGCTATCTGATTCGCCGATCAGCTGCGGAAAGTGATTCGGACCCGATGTTGAGCCCCTTTCAGCGACAGTCGCGAGAAACCTGGGCTTTATAAGTGATGGCCGCCTTTGACAGGAGATGTAGCGCCCAGGATAAAAGTAAGCTTACAAAGGCCCTTGGCCCTGTGTTGGAATGCTGTCTATCAGGAAAACCTCAGTCGTGTGGCTATTCATTGCATTTGAACGGGTTCTGACTGCACAAACACCTCTGTCGAACCATGCACATTTAGGCTTTTATCCGGATGTCGAACATGATCTCGGACAATGGGATCTTGGCGAAGCGCCTGCGGTGAATGCGACAGGACATCTGGTGTTCGAAACCGCCAATTCCCTGCTTCAAAACTGGGCAAACACGCGTCATCGTATTGGTATGTCTGAATCTGTCGAACACACCGTGCATCTGTCACGACTCATCGTCTACGTCCTGCAGGCCATACAATAGTCCCAGGGACTGTTCCCGTAGGCACCCTCCTCTACCATGGATCCCTCACCGGTCCCCATTTACCGACCGCTCTGGATTGGGTGGCTGTAGAGCCAGACCACTCCATATTTTTCTGCTATGGATCAGTCAAAACAGGATGCTGGCACCTCACCCTTGCAGTCACTCGGCCGATGAAGGTGCTCTATTTTGACGGAAGCAGTGCTGCGAAACTCCCTGAGGGCATCATGGACACCCAAGATCTTGTGGCGTGGTCGGAAATGAAACCTGAGTGGCTGACCAATGAAGAGCAGCGTATCAAGGATCTGTGTAAATGGGGTCAGAAATATGGCGTGAATGGCTTCGTGAGGCCCGTTGAATTTTGAGGCGCGTTCGAAACCAGATGCTGATTTGTGATTCATAGGATGCAAATGAATTTGTGCGAACCCATACGTAGTTCCTTGGTCATTTGTTATTAATGACGGCCACAGTGAAATCATGGTCTGCGACTTCACCTCTCACATGGAGGTCGTTTCATTCTTAAATCTCGAGAGCCCTCGCCTCGGGGTCCGCTTGCCTACGGGTCTCTCAGAAGACCCAAATACTGGTGAGCGACAACTGTCTATGTTTTGATATAAGTCTGATTTATTCTCGGACATCAGTGCGTCAAGCGTATGAAATAATGCACTCTGCTTCATGGCGCGAACTCTATCCAGGGGAAACCCGGATTATGCTTGATTTTTCCGGGCTCGTCTCTTTCTACGACACCGCTCTTATTCCCTCCTTGGTGCCGTGCCGCGCAGGCTTGGAGCGGTGGGATCATCGAGTGGCAGGAATATCATCAGAGGATATAGAGCGGGCCCAAGACAGGCTAGCTCGAGCGTTGGTACGACCAGCTGTGACAACCAGCGGCATTGACTGGAAGACGGTCTTGCGGGTGGTGGTTGATCGATATGCCAGCCGCCTGGAGATGATACAGTACCTTTCAAACATGACGTTGGACGATAAACCGATCTTTGATCACGCGCAACAAGTTCAGAGACAACTGCGCACCATACTTTTGCCATACACTGTTTTTGCAGCTCTGCCTTCCAATACCTCTGTCACTGCAAACGTGACAAACTCGTGGGCCGCGCCAGTTTTTCGGGAATGTGCCACATCGCACACGGCCTCGATAGCAGCTCATGGAACAGCATTGATGCCTTCTGAGCGTTTGCTCCTGCAGGCGGTGCAGGAAACCACTCGTGAAATATGCCGTGTCGTTACGAAGATGTGGGCTTCCGGATTGATTGCTGGAGTTGACTCTTTTTATCCTCCGGACCAACGCCCTGAAGCTGATCACATACGTACTCTCATGGGGGAATGGAGAGAGGACATAACGAAGTTAATCTCCTGGTTAGACTGGAACGTGTGGGTGAAGTGCCGACCAGCCTGTGGTATTGAGGTAGGCGTAGCAAAGTCGAGTTACTTGTTTGTGAGATGACTGACGTCGTCGTGTAGGAGATGTGCTACTTGCCTACTTGGCCAATAGGATTTTTCCCGCCTCCCGATGAGGACGATGCTCCACCATTTCAAGCCCAATGGGACAGTACCTCCTTGTGGCCAGATCCAAACAAAGGGGAATGGAAGAGACCACAGCCTAAGTGCATCAGACGGCTGGAGCCGTATGGTTTTTAAAAGCGATTAACATGCCTTGCTGGAACATACACGTCTTTCGTGGTCAGCTGTCTTGTAAACTTATCGCAGGAGAGTTCTCATTGGTGGACTCAGAATGGATGCGGCTGTCTTCAACGAGTTTTTAAATGCATCATCGCGGGTCTCCAACTTCGAGACATGCCATACTAGAAACCTACCTGATCTTATTGTTCATTCATCCAGTCCTGTGCGGGTCTTAGCGTTTCTTTGAAGGAAATTGATCCGATACATATTATGCGGGTGAGCCAATTTCA